>CM076578.1:1617777088-1618221534 GCA_034641835.2 Pinus albicaulis
AGGAACGATTATAGTTTTATATTAAAACCTTGGCATGAATGCCTCAAATCAGATTACAAAATATGGGAGCAAAGCCTAATTTTCCTCATCTGTCAGGAATTCTATGACTCGGATACTTATACGTCGGTGCTTCTTACATTTAGTAATCGAATCTATCTCTGAAATTTTCCCTAACTTGTGAATACAAACGAATTGTTGCAATAAAATGCAATAAAACATATATACTAGATTTTAACGAATCAAATCCCACTCTTCGTCCCTGTCTCTTAAAAGAGTGTCGGCAGAAAGAAGAGCAGCTTTGTTGGCTTCCAAATTTGCGTCCTTGTTACTCTCCCGCAATACATGGAAGTAGTTCACACTTTGAAGAGATTTTACCATTGTTTTAATTCTTGTCATCAATCTTGCAAGCCTGAGATCTTTAGGAACAAAGTTGTCCACAATATTTTTTATTATGAACTGTGAGTCACCAATTACATTTTCCTCTTTGATGCCGACTTCCTTGACTTGCTTGAGGCCTTGGAGCAGTGCCAACGCTTCTGCTTGGGTGTTAGTGTTATGTCCCAAGCCCTAGGCATAACTATGCACAATGTTGCCCTCTAGATTCTTAATGACACCTCCTGCCCCTGCTTTCTCGGGATTGCCTTTGGTAGCGACGTCGAAGAATAAAGTATGTCTAGACTGCTTATTGATCTAGGCGGAGAAGTCTTTCTCGTTGAGTCTGATTTCCATTCTTTACTTGTCTTGCTTTGCCTTACTACTATAAAGAATTGAAGGCCCATCATGTCGCCCCATTCCAAATCCTGTTGGCTTAAGTTTGTTCCCTCAAGCTGATTACCCAAGCTTTATTTCAGCTGGATTTTGATCTTGGCCATGGTTATCTTAGCATTCTGCGCTTTACCTCTAAAGATTCTCTTATTCCTTTCAAGCCAAATTTTCCAACAAATAATCTTTGGCAAGGATAGCCAGGTGGCCTTAAAACTGTCATTATTTGGGAGTACACCTGGATAGTTGCGCAACCAATAAGCAAACATATCAGTGATGGAAGTAGGGGTTGCGAAATTGTTTCCCTAAGGACTCAGTACCTCATGCCAGACCTCTGCAGCGAATTTACAATCCAACATTAGATGACTGGCATTCTCTTCATTTTTGCAGCACATCGAACATCTAGACGGCCCATGGAAGCCTCTTTTCTTCAATCTGTCCTTAGTCAAAATTCTGTTGTGGCACATGAGCCAGCTGAAGAAGTCGATTTTTGGGATGGTCTTCTATCGCCATAGCCCTTTCCAAGTCATAGGATTAGGCGGGACATGTGGTTGTTCCTTCAATTTGGAGTATCCCTGCGCCACTGTATAACTGCCAGATTGTGAGCCCCATCCACGCTTGTCCTGCCTCCTTGTGTGGATCGGGGCCATGCCCTTCAAATGAGCTATCAAAGCGTCCAAGTCTTGCTTCAGATCTGATGGAACCTGGAGCTGCTTCCAAAAAGTCCAACCGCAACCATCCCAACACGAGATGTCCCATAGGGAAATAAAACCAGTGTTGGACATCTAGGTTCGCAGCGCATGCAGAGCATGGTTTTCGGCAAGAGGAGGCTTATTCATTATGTTGTCATCCCATATTCTGATTTGTTTACCATTGCCCGGAATCTAGTAAGTGTGTTGATGGATCAACGGGATGGCCTGCGTGCAGAGCTTAAGCATATGTGAACCAATTTTTATGAGGGGTCTGTCCAGACATCATTTGCTTTGCCCGCTGAGATATTTCTTCCACATAGATTTTTGCGCCCAAACAGGCTTAGAAGCAATGATCCTCCATATGATTTTTTCCCCCATAACAACATTTTGAGTGCAAAGATATTTGAAATTCAGTCCTCCTTCCATCAGAGGCTTGGTGACTTTGTCCCATCTAACAAGTGGCATTCTCTTTTTGTTTTGTTTGCTACCTTTCCAAAAGAACCTTTGAATGAGATCCTCCATCTTACTGAGGATGCAGATTGGGGCCAAAAAAATAGAGAATTGAAAGATTGGAAGACTGTTGAGGACAACCTTGATCAACATTGACTTACCAGCAAGATTGAGCCATGAGAAACCCTAGGCCTGGATCTTGAGTTTAAACTTGTCTAACAGTGGGAGCCAATCTGTGTTAGAGGAGTCTTTTTGGAAGATTGGGAGGCCTAGGTACTTGAACGAAGTCCAAATGGAGGAGCCAACAAAGCCCAAACACCTGGAGATAGCACTGAGAACACTGTTAGTAATATTCCAACTATAAATATGACATTTACCCTTATTTAATTTGCTGCCCGTAACATCACAGTAATCATCCAACACTTCTTTGACCCTTGTAGCAGAAAGCACTAAGGTTGCGCCCAACAGCAGAGAATCATCGGAAAACAAAGCATGATTAATATTCTTAACTCCTTTGGCAATGTTAAGGCCCATGATCTCTTGGTCAAGTTGATTCTTATCCAAATAGAAGCTTAGAACAGAGGATTGAAGAACAAATAGAAGGGGAGAAAGAGGACACCCCTACCGAAGCCCTCTTGTAGCTTTAAAGAAGTCTGTTGCTCGCCCATTCACCAGAGGTGCTATCCAAGGCTCATATATACAAGTACAAATCCATTTGATGAACTCAAGCCCAAACCCAAACTTGTGCATAAAATCAAAGAGAAAGTTGTGTCTAACACGATCAAAAGCATTAGCTAGATCTAGTTTGACAACCATTCCCTTTTCTTTTCGTTGCAGGCTAGAGTGTATTGCCTCTTGCACTAGGATAAAATTGTCCACAATCTGCCTCCCATGAACAAAACCACCTTGGTTCTCCGTGATAATATTAGGAAGAATACCTTTCAATTTGTTGGCTATCACCTTGTTTATTAGCTTATAGCTTATGTTACATAGAGAAATAGGTCGAAATTTGTTGAAAGCACTGGCTCCCTTTTCCTTAGGAATGAGGGCAAGAAAATTTGAGTTCGTGCTGCCCCCAATTTTCTGATAGGCTTGGGACTTTAAGACCATTTTGTGCAAATCCTTTTTCACTATCTGCCAACAAGAATGGAGGAATCTAGTTGTGAAGCCATCTGGTCCAGGAGTTTTGTCGGGATCCACAACAAAGAGAGCAACCTTTTCCTTTCTAGTAACCTTTGCTTCAGTGCGTTGTGTGTCTGACTCCAAAAATAGAAGAAAAGAGATATCAACGCCTTAGAAATAAGCCACTTCGAGGAGGAAACCTCCAATACATTACATAAATGAACAATTCTTGGATGATACAATTTACAAAACCTCCTTTCTATATATAGGAGTCCATGGGGCCATAATGTAATCCTAGTGGGCCACAATGTAATCTAGCCGACCTAACAATAATAATTTAAGGGCACAATAATAACAAAATGGGGGTTACAAGGGTACAATAATAACAATAAGGGGTTTACACTAACAATAATAAGGGACTATACTAGTGATATAGGGACCTAACATGCCCCTCTCCCTCAAAAAAAGTGTTGTCCTGAATGCTTGAGTAGCTCCAGGTGCTTTTGTATATCATTCTCATCCTCCCATGTAGAATCTTCAGTGGGTAAGTTCTTCCACTTGATGAGATACTCTGAAATTGATCGATTCCGTAGTTGTCGAGTTCTTGTTTCCATGACTGCTTCAGGTTCCAATATGATTTTTCCTTCCTCGTCAAGTTCTAGAAATATTGTTTGAACCGAAATATTTTCACCTATAACCTTCTTTAAGCATGAAACATGGAAAACTGGATGTACTCGCGAAGAAGCAGGAAGCTCCAATTTGTATGCCATAGTACCAATCTTTTGCAACACCTTGTAAGGACCATAGTACATCCAGGAACTTAGAATTATGATCCAGCACAACTTCTTCACTGTAAAGACTTTTAAAATGAGAGAAAGCTGCCCTTTTAATGCTTTTGAAGTCATTGTGAGTTATTGAATCTTCCATGATTTTTGAGATGGATTTGAAGCTTCTTCTCACTTGGGATTGTTTGTGGAAGAAAGAAGTGTTTATGTCTCCCACTTTAAGCCAAAGGCTACGAGAATTTTGTCTCCAAAATTCTTCCTTCGACAAACATGCCTTATGAAAATTTTGCTATAAATCTACCTCCCTGTCTAGAACTTCTTTTTTTATGTTTGCATCTTCCATTTGCAAGTGATGGAGCTCAAGACTGTCTTGGGCGTGCTTTCTTTCAACCATTGGGTTTGGACGATTTTTGGCCCAACTTTTCAAACAACTTTCACTCTTCTGAGCTTTTCCTCCCATATGAAGAAATGAGAACCCTTGACAGGAACCCTCCAACTTTCCTTTACCTTGTCCATGAAGGCCGGATCCTTGAACCATAAAGGACTAACTCTGAATGGAATACATCCAAGGCCATTTTGGGCCAACAGTTCAAGCTTGATCAGTTTATGATCTGAAGTGCTGCAAGGAAGAATATGCATTCTAGCCTCTAGTCCTAAAAGGAGATAAGAGCTTTGAACAAGAAATCTAACTAGTCTTGCTGCAATATGCCCAGGACCGACTCTTTTATTTGACCAAGTGTACTTACCGTTTGAGGGCTTGATGTCGAGCAAGTCCCAATCCTGCATGAGGTCCTCCACCCATTCCCTTGTTGAATCCCTAATGATGCTTCCTCCTCGCTTCTCAGACATAAGCAAGGTGAGGTTGAGATCGCCAGCAATGATGATATTTTCCAGATTCTCTATATCTGACAGGTTTCTGATAAAGTCCCAAGTGGCCTTCTTCTCCCCTGCATTTACTAGGAGATACACATTGAAGAGGCTAAAGACCTCCTCAGTATCATGATTTTGGAGTTTCAAGAACAACCAATGAGTATTTAGGATCTCAGTGACCATCGTGTACCTGTTAATATTCCAAAGAGTGCCCAGCCCGCCCGAAGCTCCTCTAGCTGAGACGACCTATCCTCCCCCTTTATTCCAAAATTTCTTACTTGTTTGGAGGAAGTCTTTGTCCTCCATTTTTGTCTCTTGGATTAGAAGGATATATGGGGCTTCTATCCTAAATAGGCTTCTTATGGCTTCTTCTTTCACTTTTCTCCCCATTCCTCTGCAATTCGAGGAGACAACCTTCATCACTTACTTTTTTGGGTGTGATGAGCTCCCTTGGAGCCCTGTGTCTGGTTTCTTGTCATCTTTGGAGTTCTTGCCAATAACTTCTCAAGGGTTGGTTGACTACCCTGGAGCTTGTCTCTGTAAGTTTCTTGTTTTCTCTTTTTTTTTTGGGCAGGCATTCGACCTCTTGTCAATCTTCTAGCCGAGATTTTTGATTCCCCTATTTCTCCTTCTTGCTTTGATTTTTCCGACTGTTGTTCTTCCTCTTCAACTTCTGCATGCTTCTCCTTAGGTCTTTCTAAGGTGTTTTCTCCTTGTCTTGAGCCTGAGGATGTCCCTTTTTCTGGGATCACTTTCCTTTGTATTTCGACCTCCTGGACTTCCACTGAAGCTGAGCTTAAGGGCCCAAACTTGTTTTCTTGACCCTTCGGGGGATGGTTTTGCTGATGAGGAGCCAGATGGGGACCTTTAACTTTTGGAGTCCCAATAGGTTTTGGGGTCTTATGGCTAGTCTTTGGTCGCTTAACCTGATTCCAACCGTCCTCTTTTCCTTTCTCCACCTCTCCATTGCTCGGACAACCCTTAGCAAAGTGTTCATATTCGTGGCATTTACGACACTTGAAAGGAAGCTGCTCATAATCTAGTTTTTGTACATGAGACTAGCTACCGACATTGATTTTTACTACCTCCGGTAGTCCCACCTCTAAATTGACCTCGACACAGATTCAAGCATAGTTGTATTGGTCCTTGTTGTTTTCCCGGTCAATGAATTTGCCCAGAGCATTGTCTATGTGCTTCATAGATTCCCAGTTCCATCAATGCACTGGGAGATTCAACACCTTACCCACACATGAACGACCGTCGGAACATCCACTGCTGGATCAAACTCCGGCGTCCACTTTATGAATGGTATGATGTATATTTTATGATTGATATAGTGTTTTTGAAGTTTGATTTATGTTTTCATTATTTTAATTTTTTATATAAATAAGATATATGTTGATTTTAAATAATAATTATAAAAAAAATAATATTTTTATAAATAATATGATGTAGATGTTATGATTGATACTTTTCACAGTTCGATTTTTATTTTTTATATTTTATATAAATAATATTTATTTATATTTAAATAATATTTAAAAACCAATTATAAATTTTGATATTAAAGAATATTTAAATAATTATTATAAAAACATATTTATTATAAATTTTATAATAAAATAATATTTCTCTCAACTACCATGAACCAACTATATTTAAAATTAAACCATTTAGAAAATATATAAATATTAAATAACCCTGGTAAATGGGTACATATACGCATTTTAATAAGAGGAATGTTCAACCGAGAAGAGAATCCGGTAGAGAGTCCGAGCACGGCAAGAAACATTTAGCCACCAAAGGGAGCTCTCCGTTGACAAATACGAAGAGACTTTGAACATGTACCTGTGCGTTGACGAATACGAAGATACTTAAAAATTGCAAATGGCAAAGAGCTTTAATGTATTGGGAGTTTGATATAGGATACTTATATCTTGTTGTGAGGTTTGTTTCTTAGTTTTATGTTCATTATTTTCTTGAAATTTTATGATTGAAATTGTTTTAAAATTGATAAACAGATTTCATTAACAAAGTTTTTCATTATAAAAATGGAAACTCATGCTTTCAACGTGATTGTAATCCTGTTTACAATTAAAATTAGTTTAAAACATAAAGCACCACAGATGCTTAACACTAATACATATAAATCCAACTTAAAGAGGAATCTAAACCAGCAATATGGATAATTCCACACGTTCCACACTAATATATAAAACCAACTTGAAGTGGAATCTAAGTGACTAACATGGATGATATCGTTTGGATGTATATAAATTAGGTGACAAAAACAATAAATTGTAGTTGAAGTGGAATCTAAGTGACTAACATGGATGATATCATGGATGTATATAAAATAGGTGACAAAAACATTAATATACAATTTAGATAAATCAAATTCCAAAATATTTATATAATTTGATAAATTTGTTTGGTATAAAAATATTCCAAACAATACATCATATAAATATGCTTGACATCTGGTGTGGAATATTTTATATTTTAAAAATTAAAATAGTCTTTTATTTCCATGATTATTTTTTAATTATTATTAATTATTTATTATTTTTTTGGTAAGTTTTTATAATTTTATTATTTTATTTTGTTTATAATTGATATGGGATTTTAATGATGAACTGAAATTGTAATTTATTTTGGCAAGAGATGCTTTTAATAATTTAATATGAAAGAGATTGTAATTTTTTCTGTGTTTATTTTTTATTGGCATAGTAATAAAATATGAGTTTATGTAAAAAAATAATTTTATATAAGAGTTGCAACGAAGCAGGGAGGATTTCTTTCTCTAGTAACCCAATTAACAAATCAAAATGATATATATAATCTTAATATGTTTACCATAACAACATACTTTAGAAATAATTGAAATTAAAAAAATAAATTAATTTTTTTAATAAGAATAATAAAAACTAAATTTATAATTCATTGAATTTTTAATATAAAATTAATATATAGCATTTACAAATATTAATAATAAGAAATCAACATGATTATAAATATAATATTTCAACATATAAAGTTAAGTAGCATTAATATATTTATTTAAAAATATAATATTTTTTAAAAAATGTATTAAATGTGGTTATGAACAAAATATTTCAATGTTTAATTAAATATAACATTTTAATGCAGATTACATGTATATCATATATAAATATAAAATCAAATTATACATATGTTAAAAAAATAAGTTTTTATGGTTACGGTTAATATATCTGAACTTGTCTTACAATTTCACATTTTAGCTATTTTTAAATATGTTTTTGCTTTATTTTGTAAGAAATATAGCGGTTTTGTATTGATAAGTTTAAGTTGTATAGTGTTCACAATCCAAGGGTTCAAAGGGATTTTAAAATCTTGATTCAATTTATGTAATAAAAAATGGAATTTTAAAATGAATATATATGTGTATGTGTGTGAACCTCTTTTAATGTGAAAAGCTTGAAAAAATATAGTTTTTACATAAATAAATATACATCAATGGTTAAAATATATATATATATATATATAAGATAAAATCTCACTATTCACACTATGTTCTATAATCAAATAGAGTTACATATATACATGAAGTATTGTTTGAAGATAGGGAAGCTACATTGGACTCACAATAAGTTGGTTGAGATAATATCTCAACCTCACACCAAACTAGGAACTTAGATTTAGCTAACTCCTATGGAATAGGAAAAAGCTCTATACATAGAAAGTCACAACCCAAGACAAGTAGGAATTAAATATTCCAACACACCCCCTTAATGACTACTTGTCTCGATATCACTTCACAAAATCTAGTTGTGGTAAAACATAACAAAAGGATATGTCAACGTCCATATAAAGAACCAAGCATCCATCGGAATGCATGGGTACCAACTGCTGCAACCGCCGGTCTCGTAGGATGTCCTTCGCATACATGGTTCTGTCAACCATCATCACTGCATACATGTACCTGTATCTACATATCCCCCTCCAACGTGGGTTTTATCGGATAAAACGTAACCATGCTCTTCCTTCATCGGTGAACTCTCACCGGCAGTAGATCTGTCTTAGATCTCTTCGGAAAACCTTTACCGAATCTCTTCATCGGCGACCTTTCATCGGATCTCTTCATCGACGAACTTTCACCGTATTTCTTCATCGGCGAACTTTCACCGGATCTCTTCGTCAGTGACCTTTCACCAGATTTCTTCATCGGCGACTTTTCATTGGATTTCTTCATCGATGAATTTTCACCGGATTTCTTCATCAGTGGGAAAACAATGGAACAGACTTGTTTTTAGTCCACTGCACTATTACATGTGGTTTTTGGCTGAAAACAAACCGACACTGCAAAATGGTTTATGGCTGACGATGAACCTGTAATTACAAAGTGGTTTTGAGATTACCATGAACTTTATGCAGATACACATGCCTTACAAGGCTTATAACACATACTCTGACTCTTGGAGTTACCACGTACATACAATGACCACTACAAAAACATCCTAGAATTGCTTACCATTCAACTATGTCACTCATCATCGAGATTCTATTCGAAGAAACTAACAAAAAACTCACACAAAATTGATTTTCCATCATCCTTTGCCTCTCACCATACAATTCATAAGCTAGAACACATCAGTGCTTTCTTGCTTGAATATTTCTATCATAGATTTTGTACTTTTGAGTTTTGGATATACTGGTATTAAATCTCCATGCTATACCTTTCATTCGTTAGAGTCACGAATTATAAAAAAATTACTTCATATTGAGGTCGCGAATCTCAATATTTATACAAACTTTCAAGACATATTCCCTTCAAAAAAATATGAAATAACAATAAAATCACATTCCAAAATCTAAATATTACTGTGATTTTTGTGCATTAAGACAAAAGAATCAAACATGGCTTTAATATCTTAACTGTACAAACATTCAACCGGCGTCTAAATCTGTGCTCACTAGCTCCATAGAGTAAACACTCCCCTCATCAAAATGGCAACATTTCCACCAAATTCACCACCAAGTTTGAGCACCATTGAATCCTTTCCTGGAAATATTTGTGGATCGATCACTCTAACAACTCTGCTGACAACGTATTGAAACCAACATTTGAGGACTTGGCCCTTCTCAGTGGCCTGATCCACCCTCTCACCATACAAAAATGAAACGCTTTCAAATATCAATGCCCAATGCCCAAAAAAACACAGATAGACATTCCACAAATTAGCAAGTGATACATAAATAAATTGATCCATGAAAATTTGATTCAGTGCATCCCCTCATTGAACTGTTCCAATGTTCACAAAAACCCAGCCACGGGATTTCTTTAAGGACGTTAAAATCATCTTTTAAAGCTTCACAAAGGTAAATGAATCAACATTGTGGCACCCTCCATAGGCATACTCCATCAGTTCTTCTATAAGCATGAAATCCACGCATTCCCACGTGCTCGTGCCATTGAAGGAATGCAGAATGCTCTCCTGCTCGTACCAGGAACTCTTCTCACATATCGGAAACAACATAGATTGGCAATATCCTCTAGAGGAGCCATGCATTTGGCTCCAAAACGGTGATCTCTAATCATGAATCGACCTTCACAGTCGATTCCCTCAGCAATAGCCATTGGACTCAGGTAACACATTCACCGTGCCTCCATGCTGATGTCGACAGCCAGCTCCATAATGAAGAGCCGTGTTTTTGGATAAGCTATATAGCTCAAAAATTAATTTTGATTCAAACTTTGTTATCCACAACATTCACAATGCACGTCACTACCTCATCATATATTAAATATTGACAGCCGGAGCACTTCTAGCAAGGTCTTCCAACACTTCAACGATAATCTTACATGACACCACTAAAAGTGTCTCCACACAAAGGGATGCCAAGCTCGGCCTCCTTATGGGCACAACTCTCCACCTCATGTTGTGGTTGAAAAAAATGGGTCTTCCACACACCCCTACTCACCATAAACTCCATCACATGGAAAATACATTCTTCAATCCCTGTACATCACTAGCACTTGCAGTGTGATGAACATCTCATTATCAAGGGAAACAACTGTGGCCATTAAGGAAATTTCCAAGACTCACCCCCTCACATATATCCATGGCATTTCTCATTCCTACTGACGAAAAATTATTTGTGGGGGTTTCTTTGTAAGTTCGTAGAGTTCTACACATGAAACTACCCGCATCATCAAATTCAAATTACAGTTGTGTTGTATCTAGGGATCAACAAGGGAATCTACATTGTCATCTTGCACTTCTCGAGAAAGTAAGGGTTGGGCCCAATCCATTCAATGACCCGACATATGTATGTGACTCAGCCACCTGGGCATGGAAAGGGGCATAGTTCCAGGCTAGTCTGGGCTTATCCACGATTCTGCTTCACAAATCTGAACAGCCAACTCCACCTTCGAACTACACTGCAGCCTCACCCAGATCAACCATAGGCAGACCATGTCTGCCAATTGATCAACCACGATCCACTTCAATCGATCCATGCAGGTCTCTCTGGCTCAATCTATGATCAACTCTCGTAATAAAACAATGCACAACTAGTTGTAGAAATTCTAAATGAATCTAAAAGCTCTGCACTATGTAGAACCAGCAGGCATTCCACTGGGCCTACTCTCTTCCCGCAACCTCCTCTCAAGCTCATCCTCCAATCTCACCACCATGAATCAGTAATCGCGAATCAATGAAATCAGGCTCACAGCTGCAAGTATACAAAATTACCCAAATTTGGCATTCTGCATTGCTTGTCCGTGGCACGGGACAACTTTGGAATCTACACATTTCTTTTTCTTTGACCCGTTGGACTCCACAAATGCACACAATTTTAAAAAAATTGCAGGCATTAGAATCCACTCCAATTCAATAAGCTGAATCAGAAATAGGTGTCGCATGAAACCTCCAAAAGCTACAAGGAATTTTCATCGTCCGGAAATGAAGCATCACCAATATCCACACCCTACAACAACTGGTCTCAGTTCCCAAGGTCTTGACTGAAGGCGTCAGGACTGACCAGATGCATGAGGACTTGTAAAGGGCGAACTTGCTTTGAGGTCCGGGTAACAATTCCTTCAAGCCCCAATATTCTACCCTTTCAACATATAAACTCTCAATCCACCCGAAACCTCATCTGGTTAAATTTTCTGAGGATCTAGGGATTGATCCAGACACCACCGCCTCGTTAAGATCCACTAATCAATAGGCATAATCAATGGTGGACACACAACATCACACTCCCTTGATTTGAGAATATTTCTCGATGGAAAAACTTAAAAACCAAATCAAAATATATTCTCTGTTATTTCCTGGGGTATACTCTCTCCAATACCAAGATAAAGTCTCACTATTCGCACTATGTTCTATTAATCAAATAGAGTTACATATATACATTAAGTATTGTCTCAAGATAGGGAAGCTATCTTGGACGCACAATAAGTTGGTTGAGAGAATATCTCAACCTCACACCAAACTAGGAACTTAGATTTAGCTAACTCCTATGGAATAGGAACAGGCTCTATACATAGAAGATCACGACTAAAGACAAGTAGGAATTATATATATATATATATATATATATATATATATTAACCATTGATGTAGATCTATTTGAGAGTTGAGAGGGATCAAACTTCTTTAAGTGAAAACTATCTTTTTCCAAGCCTTTCATTTTAAAAGAGGTATGCAAAAAAGGGATTTGATCTCTTTAGGCACTTTCAATACCCATGCTCAAGATGTATCTATATTAGTTAATATCAAAATAGATTCCTGTTAACCATATATCTAGTTTTCAAAAGAGATCAAATATTTTAGAATTGCAAAACTTGAGGAAGGATTTGCATTTTGAAATATTTGATTTCTCTCACTTGGATATTGTATTAAGATGTATCTACTCTCTATCTAAATATATGTATCTCATAAATCATGTAAGGCAATTGTCTATAACATTGGATTGTGCAAAGACTACAATAATACTTTAAATTATGATCTAATCAAATATATATTTTTTTAATAATATTAAAAAATAAATATTTTTTTCTCAATGTTAAATATTCTAAATGTTATTACTAAATGTTAAATTAATAATTGTCAAATGAAAAATATTTTTCTATATTTTTTCTTTAATAAAAATTAATAAAAAAAATATATTGTTAAATTATAACCTTAAACAATTACAAAATGGCATATTACAAAATCGCATTATATATCAAAAAATTTGAAAATATGTATAATTCTTTTATAAAATATGTTATTATATCATATGATAATAGGTTATAATACACATTTCGTGAAGATTTTTTTAACTCCCTTATTCTATCAACCTCAATAAAAAAACCAAAACCATAAAAAACAACTTTCAAAATTAGATTTGAAAAGAAATGGTCATCTCTGTACTTTCATTATGTTATTGAAAAGTGAGAATTATTCGTACTTTTGATCCAAATTGAGCATTATTCGTACCTATGATGCACATAGTTTAAACAAGGTATGTTTTTTTCCCGGAAAATAATGAGAATTTTAGCTATATTTTGAAAAAAATCTAGTAGAAATATTTAGAAATTTGGGTTACAAAATTTAAACATCAAAATGTTAAGTGCTCGAAGGTAATGTTAAATTCATTCCAACAACTTCTAGAAAAAATATCCCTTGATTTCAATAAAAAAATTGGCCACCTAAAAAATTTATAACTTCATGAGACAACACCATTATGATACAATAAGTGACTTTTTTGAATAACATATTATTTATGGACTATTTTAAATTTATTTTTATACATCTCTTCCACTTTTTTGAAGCCCTGAAGTAAGTGAGTAGTAGATGAAGCTCAAAAGGGAGGTCAAACTTACTAATTTTATTGAAGTATTTAAATTACTTTATTTTTTCTTTTAGAATCGTCATTTATATATTAATGACAAAAATTTATGAGTAAATAGAATTTTATCTAACTCTCTTAGTTTATATATAATTTTTAATTTTCCAATGAGTATATATATATATAATCATTTGTAAAATAATATCATATTTTATATATAAATAATTTCATTTTATTAGATCAATTTTTGAATATGTTTTTCATTCATACAACAAAATATATGTATATGGGTTTGATAACTAAGGTTATTGTAGTCAACCTTGTGCAAATTAAAATGTATTTTAAAATGTATTTTAAAAATAAAAATTAGATGATCTTAGAAAATTCATTATAGATTGCAATGGAAGGAAAAAATATATATATAATGTATTGAAAAAATATGATGCATCCAGATATATAATTGAACTTACTTTTAATTATATATTGGAAGGTTTCTCATACTTCCTAACTCTCTTGCAACCCCTAGCACACTTTGGTTCCATTATGCACTCTCTCGAAGCTTCCTTCATCATTGTCCAACTCATTGCATATTTTTCAATATCTTGTAACTTATTGTTACAAATCTAATAGTTTTTTTTTTTGTAAATAGGATATTTCTATTAACAAAATAGACAAGTAATTACATCCATGGAGAGTTGATGCCAATAACATGCTTTAGCATCCAAACCCATAAATATTTAAATATAGTTCATCTTTGGATTTGCTAGTGTATGCAATTGTACATTACTAGACAAGTCAAACCAGAGACTGAGAACGCCAACATTGTGTGTAATGGATATTTTTGAGAGGGGAAAAATATTGTTACAAAAATTGAGTGACATTGTAGCCTCATACTAGTGGCCTGATTTGCCTCGGTTGAACTGAGGGCCCTCGTGGGCTGAGAAACACGAACACATTAAATGTATATGTAGATAATAGGAGGGTAAATGAAACCCATGAAGAAAACATAAGAGGAGCCAGAGATTAAGGAATACCCTCTACTGAATTGACTTCGAGGATTATAGGCCTCTAGAGGGTGTCGTCGTTGTTGATGGCTTTTTGGACAAGTCGATTGGTCATGGATTTTCCCTTGATAATTTGTGTGACTTCAATGTTGGCCATCATTTTCCTCAAAAAAACATAGTGCGGCGAGTCTCTGGTTATGAAATGTCAATGATGGACCGCTCCCACATAGAGCATAATTTTTTTTGTGAGAGCGTCAATATTTTTGTCCAAAGAATTGTTGCATTCCTAGTGATCATGCATGGCGAGATCCAACATTTAAAAAATTAAGTTCTTATGGTTATAGATAATACATCTGAAATTGTCTCACAATTTTACATTTTAGCTATTTTTAAATATGTTTTTGGTTTACTTTTTAAGAAATATAGCGATTTTGTTTTGATAATTTTAAGTTGTATAATGTTCACAATCCAAGGGTTTAAAGGGATTTTAAAAACTTGATTCAATTTATGTAATAAGAAATGCAATTTTAAAAATTAATATATATGTGTATGTGTGCGAACCTCTTTTAATGTGAAAAGATTGGAAAAATATAGTTTTTACCTAAATAAATCTAGATCAATGGTTAAAATGAATATATATATATATATATATATATATATATATATATATATATATATATATATATATATATATATATATATTCGTTTTAAGTGATGTAGATTTATTTGAGAGTTGAGAGGGATCAAACCTCTTTAGGTGAAAACTATCTTTTTCCAAGCCTTTCATTTTAAAAGAGGTATGCACATCAAGAGATTTCAATATCCATGCTCAAGATGTATCTATATTGGTTAGAAGTGCAAAACTTGAGGAAGGATTTGCATTTTGAAATATTTGATTTCTCTCACTTGATATTGGATTAAGATGTATCTACTCTCTATCTACCTATATATATCGCATAAATCATGTAAGGCAATTGTCTATAGCATTGTTTTGTGCAGAGATTATAATAATACTTTAAATTATGGTCTAATCAAATATCCAGATTCTTTTTTAATAATATTTAAATATAATATTTATTTGTCAATATTAAATATTTTAAATTACATTGTTGAATAAATAAATAAATAAATAAATAAATATACTGCTAATTTTTTTGATAAAAATATATATATATATATATATTTATATATATATATATATATATATATATATATAATTAAATTTTAACCTTAAAACAATTACAAAATAACACAAAATATCATAAAATTATAAATATGTATAATTCTTTTATAAAATATATTATTATATCATATGATAATAAGTTATAATATATATTTAATGAAATTTTTTAAACTCCCTTATATTATCAACCTCAATTTTACGATACCTGTATCGGCCCAAAAAAACAAAAACCAAAACCATAAAAATCGACTTTCAAAATTAGATTTGAAAAGAAATGGTCATCTCTTTCCTTTAATTATGTTATTGAAAAGAGAGCATTATTCGTACTTATGATGCAAATAGAGCATTATTTGTACTTGTAATACACATAGTTTAAACAAGGTGGGTTTATTTTCGGGAAAATAATGGGAATTTTGCTATATTTTGAAAAAATGTGGTGAAAATATTTGGAATTTGGGTTACAAATTTTAAACATCAAAATGTTAAGTGGTCGAGCATTCTTGGTGATGTTAAATTCATTTCAACAACTTCTAAAAAAATCACTTGATTTCAAAAAAAAATTGGCGACCCCCAAAAAAAAATTATAGTTTCATGAGACAACACCATTATGATACAAAAGACAATACCATTATGATCCAATAAGTGACTTTTTTGAATAACATATTATTTATGGACTATTTTAAATTAGTTCTGATACATTTCTTCGAGTTTTTTAAGCCCTAGAGTAAGTGATTAGTAGATAAAGCTCAAAAGGAAGGTAACTTACTAATTTTAATGAAGTATTTGAATTACTTATAAGTTATTTTTTTCTTTTGGTATCATTAACGATATATTAATAAAAAATGTATGAGTTAATGGAATTTTATCTAGCGCTCCTACTTTATATACAAATTTTAATTTATATATATATAAAATTAATGTTTACTATGATTTGTAAAATAATACCATATTTTATATATAAATCATTTCATCTTATTGGATCCACTTTTGAATATGTTTTTCTTTTATACAATAAAATATATGTATATGGGTTTGGTAACTAAGGTTATTGTAGTCAATCTCGTGTAAATTAAAATGTATTCTAAAAATCAAAGTCAAATTATCTTAAAAAATTCATTATGGATTGCAATGGAAGGAAGAAAAAATATATATATTGTATTGAACAAATATAATGCATCCAGATATATAACATAACTTATTTTTAATTATATATTGGAAGGTTTCTCATACTTCCTAACACTCTTGCAACCCCTGGCCCTCTTTGGTTCCATTATGCACTCTCTCAAAGCTTCCTTCATCATTGTCCAACTCATTGTATCTTTTTCAATATCTTGTAACTTTACTCATTGTTACAAATATAATGATTTTCTTTGTAAATAGGATATTTCTATTAACAAAAAGAGATGAGTAATTACATCCATGGAGAGTTGGTGTGAGCAACATGCTTCATCATCCAAACACATAAATATTTAAACATAATTGGTCTTTAGATTTGTTGGTGTATACAATTGTACATTACTAGACAAGTCGAATCATAGATTGAGACCCCCAGAATAAGGTGCAATGGATATTTTCCAGAGGGGAAAAATATTGTTACAAAAATTGAGTGACATTGTAGCCTCATACTAGTGGCCTAATTTCCCTCAGTTGAACTGAGGGCCCATGTGGGCCAATAAACACGAACACATTAAAATATATGTAGATAATAGGAGGGTAAATGAAGCCCATGAAAAAAACCTAAGAGGAGCTAGAGATCAAGGCATGTCCTCCGCCAAATTGGCTTCAAATATTATAGGCCTCTTTGGGGTGTTGTCGTTGTTGATGGCTTCCTGGACAAGCCGACTGGTGATGGCTTCTCCCTTTATAATTGTTGCGGATTCAATTTTGGCCATCATTTTCCTCAACGGAGCATAGTGCAGTGAATCTTTGGTTACGAAATGTTGACGATGGACCGCTCCCACATAAAGTGTAATTTTTTCTGTGAGAGTGTCAATATTTTTTTCCAAAGCATTGTTGCATTCCTAGTGAGCCTGCATGGCGAGACCTGACATTGTTTTGTTTTTCCAGTTCTGCTCAATGACTCTACTATATAGGTTCTCCCTTTCCCTTCTTAGGCCATGGTCTGAAATCTAGTTGAAAGCTTCATCAACCTTTTTCATTGCAATGCGCTGGTGGACCATCCTTCCCTTTTTCTGCAAATTGGCGACCCTTTCGTGGGTATCTTGATTGAAAGAAATTTTGTAGTTCCTGGAAGCTTGCCTCGCCGCAAACTCTACCCTAGCAATGGGAGTCATATTTGGGGAAGAAGAACGAGAGGAATGAGCTCCCCAACCACAACCTCAACCTCTCCCCCACTGAGTAGAGGAACTGGCTCAACGAGTGGTCATATTGAGATGGGAATTGGGGTTACAGGGCCTACCCAGGTAGTATGGAAGATGGTTGAAAAGGAAGGAGGCAAAGGAGTAGAGAAAAGAGAGGATATCAGAAGGAACGCAGTTATAGAGCGATGTGATTAAGCAAAGGAAGAGGTACACATAGTTGTAGGTTGGGTAAATTGATAGGGAGTGGGAAATAACGATCGTGCAAGCAAGGTTTAGAGGATGGTTCATTTTGCAGGTGTGTTAGAGGATGGAGAGGTCGTTTGGGAGGCTTGGCGTAATGTGAATTGAGGCATTCATACTTCCCCTATGAAGATCTAGCTTGACGGTGACTAAGATCATGATTGTTGTCTTGGGGGAGAACTTTTCATCTGATCACTATCTAGTCTGTCTGAGGAATCATTTCCCATGATATAAAAACACTCATCCTTTAGCGTGCCATGACTGAGATCATTCTACGCAAACGAGAGGAGCCTTTGGGAGTTTTCCACATCAGCATTTTCCAGCCTGTCAGCCAACTTGTTACATATGCATCTGATAACTTGGAAGGTCACTTTGTTGGCATGTTCAATGTGAACCTTAATCCTATTTAGTGTTTTGCTAAGCCTCCAGCTAACAAAGACTTGCATGGCATTTTTCCGATTTTAAAGCTTCTTTCAAGCTTGGGTAGTGACCATCGAGGCCATAATTCTGAGTGTGAGCAATCTCAATGCCTTATTCGAGAGCTTGTAATTCAAAAAACATTATTAGTAGAGTAGCCTAGATTCCCAGCATAAACACAAATGATATGCCCTTTGGAGTTCCTGAAAATGCCTCCAAAACCGTTACAGATATACTATTAGAAATATATATATATATATATATATATAATTGAAATGATGGCACATATAGAGGATGTTTGTGCTACATAAATACTTAAAACTAATAGGTATAACGTAATACACATATGGGAACAATAATAAAACATGAAATGAAAATAATTATGAAAAAAAGGTACGTGATTATAAATCTATTTCTAATTAGACAATACCTTTAGTTGCATATTTATTAGTTTCAAAAATACCATATCATATCTTATTTGTAATTTAATGTCATTAGATGTTGTCAAAATCTTGATTTTTTTTAATGTTTCTACTAATTCATAGTCACAATATTTTAAAGTAAATACTATCCATTCTTAGGGATGGGATATATATATATATAATATAACAATGTTTAACAATAATAAAATGGTCACACTGTCTAATAAATTAAGAAATTATTTTATACCATTTCCTAAACCTTTCAAGATGTTTTAAATGTTTTCTCAAAATTTCATTTTTCTTTTTAAAATTATTTTGTATTCATAAGTGAAAAAGCATTTCCATATTTTTGCAATTTCTTTATGTTCATGACTAAACAAATACCACTACCACTTTTTGTGTAATTCTTTATAAAATGTATTATTTACTACAAAATCATTCAATGAATATAATAAAAAGATGACATAAAATTTATTACATATTACAAAATAATATTTAATTAAATCCTTACAACTATCATTGAAATAATATACATCTCTTTTCCCAAATACAAAGAGAGAATAACTTACTTTCTTATAAAGAAACCGTTGATTAGGCTTAGTTGGCACGAGGTATGGTGAATAGTGTTCGACGTTTATGATGATGTAAAATTTCTTAAATATTCAATTAATCCTTATATTTATTAATGCAACTAAATCATTCACATACATATATGTGATATATCCTTTCCCCACACACATAGTGATCATAACTTACACTTTTATAAATAAGTGTTGGAGGTAGCGATAGTCCTCGTTAGGAAAACCAAAGGAGAAATTATGGAGGCAGTAATAATGCAATAATGCATTGATGCAATGAAATCGCAAGAAAATGGCAAGAAAACCAAACTGAAATAGAAAATTTTTGAAACTAGTCCAAATTTATGAAACCAGCACACTGTAGATTATGCTTGGGTGCGCTTGAAGTGTTGACCTCTCCAACCAAATCCAATAATCTCATGAATCTTGTGAGAATATAAGCCCACGTGTTTACATATTTAAGTTAGAAATAATTAATTCCTACTTGTCTATGGTTGTAATTCTCCATTTGAGGAGTTTGTTCCTACATAATAGGAATTAGCTAGAATATAGTTTCTCCTAGTTTAGTGTGTGGTTGAGAGAATCTCTCAACCACACTACTGTACGTCTAAGATAGAATATCTATCTTGAGACTATTGATTGTATAAATATGTGTGTAATTTCCTTGATTCATAATATAGAATTTGATTAGAGTTTGTTGTGTGCTATTTTAGCATGGTATCAGAGCTTCAGAGCCCGTAAGGGCCTCTAGCCCTTCCTGGGCATAGAGAAATAAATTACGGCGTGTGTATATAGCTCTATTAAATTTTTTGTTTGTCCATCTGAGTGGGAGCACTGCCTACCTGAGGAGCATTGAGTAATAGACTCCAGTTTCTTGGATTCGACGGTGAATCGACTTCTGAAAAAGTATGAATGATGTCTTTGGGGATTTCGATTTTTTGCCGAGGATTAAAGGATGAGTTGCTTGGAAGCGGGGGTTTCGGTCAGGTTTACAAGGCGGTTTTGCCCAGTGATGGCTCTTTTCCGAGAACGGTGAGCGCAACATACTGGAGAAGACCTTTGAAGCCAAACCCACTAGATTCTAATTGTCAACACTGAGTTGGCTAGCTTGGCCGTCGCAGCATGCCTTACAGGCCTCGGAATTTCCAGTCTCGTTCTGGAGCGATTAATGGATCGAGCGTAGGCAAGAAGTCCCACACGAGCGCTCTGCATCGGTGAGCGACTGGTGTAGTGAGTTAATTCGTGTGTGTGGAAGCTTGTATGGTGAGTGTGAAAGCTGTTTCAAAAACCTGCTGCGGGAGCTTGGTGCAGCACGGTGACTGTGCCGAACTTCGTGGGGAAGGCCGGTGAAGGACACAGCCGTCTGTGTGGACTTGCGTCCCAAAGAAAGGGGCACAAATAAGCCGAAGGAAGCGCAGCTTGCCAGATTCTTTGACGCAAGCTCTACGGGGATCCCATTTTTGTACCAAGAAACGGATTTGAAAGGCCTCAAGGACTGCGTCCTGCCGTCCGAGGAGGGGGAGATTGTAATAGTGAACTGTATGTGGAAATTGCCTCACATGCTCAATCTTAGAAATAAATCACACTTACTGGAATTCTCAATTGGCACACGCCACCAAAATCCAGTGGTTGTTACGCTCGCTATAGGTCCCCATGGCATCAAGAGTGGAACTGCCAATCTTGTAGAGAGCTTCGTTCGTTGTTTGGAGAAGTTGTGCGCCATTTTTTTTTACTCGCTTGAAGCTGGACTTGCAGAACATGGACTTGCAAGAGTGATGGTGGAGCGCATATTTTTTGGCCGGCCGTGTCCAGGAGAGTTATGAGTAGTGCGCGTAAGCCAGCAGATACCACCAATTCCAGCGTTGTTGACCTTCTGCTCAACTGTGGTTATGAAGTAGAAATGGTGGCGCATCATCGAGTGGTTCTTAGATGGGCTTCTACCCCTTTGGTGTGTGTTTCAGCATGGAAATCACCCTCATCCTCGTCATCATGTGGATATCCAATCCACATTACAAATTAGCATTGGAAATTTGTTCGGCATTTAAATTAGCAATGGAAATTTGCGATTGGCATGAAGACTGCAAGTACTTCAGTGGTAGCGATGGAAGCATATGATTCGCTTCAAAAATCCTGGAGGAGAAGGCACACTGTCCTGGAGAGAGTCGTGGAGCGGTGGATGGTTGTTGAGTGCGAATTTGATGGTGACCGCATTCAAATACACAAGAATGGGGATCAAGTCCACTTCTTCTCAAGGAACTTATTTAATCACACTTGTCACTTGTATTGAGGGGAGGAACCCTCGTGGACATTGGTATTCAATGAAATGCTTGGAGAGATGGAGAGGCATATTGGAGATAAGGAACGCCGCACCATATGGCTTCAGCATATTGAGCCACTGATTGAGGGAATGGGATTGGTTATCCGCGTTTATTTTTTTTTATTTCTTTTTCATTGGTTGCATGCAAAGGATGATGCCACAGTGATATTGGTTATTTAAAGGATTCTCACCATCACTAAGTTGCCGTGGATGCGTAATACCCTATATGTGGAAAGAAAGGCCGAACTCCTTGGTGATCCCGCATGCACTTGCATACGCTATAGATCTCGGTGATCCTGATTGGGTGAAGTTTGCACTGTTAAGAAGCATGTTTTTTTAATTCTCTGATGATGTTTTTTAATTCTGCAATGTATTGATTAGCTGTCATGACAATGAAATTGGTGACAGTGGTATGACCGACTATTGTCACAATTCTTAGTCTGTGTTGGAACTGGTCATTCCAACACTAAGAAAATTTGCAAGGAATGATGAACACATGACAGTGAAAACGACATCAATTGGAGCTACATCAGAGATTGGAGGATGATCGTGATCGTGTTGCAGATTGTTAGCAAGCATGAGGAGGCATGCTTGAGAGCAGTGACTAGCAGATACTGTGAGTAAGGGAAGTGGCATTATGTTGCCAGATAATTGGATACTGAAATGTGACGGAGGATTGGACCGTGGAGTCCTGGATTATTACTCTTGAAGGGAAAATTATGTTCTCTTCGTGTGGCTGTGTGCCTATTTCTGGATCATCATTGTTTGAATGCACTGCATTAAGTCCAGGTGAAAACGTGTCAATATTTTTCTTTATCAGTAGACCCCTCACAGGTATTGTTGGTGAAAAATGGATGCTGGTATGTTTGGGAAATAATCATCTATGGGCAGAGATAGAGAAATTAAATTTGAATATTTTATGTTGTATTTTCTTGGAATCATGTTTTATTGAGGCTTATTGAGCCTAGCTAACTCAATGTAGGGAGAATTATTTTGTTAGAATTAGCTACTCTAACGAATGACAGGTTAAACGTGGAGTTCCAAGAAGTTATTTGAATAGACAAAGATGCCCAAGATGTGAACAATGAACAGATGAGGTAAAGGAGCAGCAACAACGTTTATGGTGGACAACAAAGTAGATGCTTGTTTGAGTTAGTGTGGTTTTTGGAATAGACTCCCTAGCATGTTATAAGCAAGTTGGCTGTTATATGTACCCAGAAACTCCAAATGTTGAAGTATGGAATGTAAGCTTTGTAAAGGCATTTGAAAGTTCTTGGTGATCTTAAAACCACTTTGTAATGGTTTATGGTCAGCCGGAAACCATCTTTTGTCACTGTAAAGTGATGGTTTGTGGTGAGCCAGAAACCACATATAGAGCCTTAGTGGCTACAGGATTTTCCCGGTGGTGGCACATTTAAGTTCTGAATTTTCCCGGTGGTGGCAGATTGGACTTGCCCGGTGGTGGCATATTGAAGTTGGTGGATTTGCCCGGTGGTGGCAGATCAGACTTGCCCGGTGGTGGCATATTGAAGTTGGCGGATTTGCCTGATGGTGGTAGATCGGACTTGCCCGATGGTGGCATATTGAAGTTGGCGGATTTTCTCGGTGGTGGCAGATCAGACTTGCCCAGTGGTGGCATATTGCCTGAGTGGCTAACGTGTACATAGGAGCTTTGTGCTCGTAGGAGCAGGTGGACTGCAGTAACACCTGGCTCACGGTCTCAGATATTGGTGTGTCTGAGCACAAGAGGGTCGACGCACTTTTCTATCTGACAATTGCGTCGAAAGGCGCAATCAACGCAACTGTTTGCGATTGTTATTTGGACATGAATATTTGGCTTAGAAAGGCACTAAGCTCTCTTTGTTTTGGAGTTTCTGCACATGCAATTCGCTTGATGGTGGTTGATTTGTAGGTACATATATGCAGTGATAATGGTCGACAGAATCATGTATGCAAAGGACATCCTACAGGACTAGCGGTTGTAGCGGTTGGTACCCATACATTCCGATGGATGGTTGCTCTTTTATATGGACGTCGACATATTCTTTGTTATGTTTGACCACAACCAGACTTTGTGAATCACTATCATGACAAGTAGTCATTAAGGGGGGGAGTTAGAAATAATTAGTTCCTACTTGTCTATGGTTGTAATTCTCCATTTGAGGAGTTTTTTCCTACATAATAGGAATTAGCTAGAATATAGTTTCTCCTAGTTTAGTGTGTGGTTGAGAGAATCTCTCAACCACACTACTGTACATCTAAGATAGAATTTCTATCTTGAGACTATTGCTTGTATAAATATGTGTGTAATTTCCTTGATTCATAATATAGAATTTGATTAGAGTTTGTTGTGTGCTATTTTATCTATTTCTATCCTTATTTATTTATACCACATCTGGCTTGATAGAAGAGAGAATCCCCATGCAAGAAAGAGAAAGAAGAGTTCCTTTGCCTCTGAACTACTCCATTTTGTGTGAGTCTCTCTGTTTCGACCTCAAAAATTGGATTAAATTGTGAATATTTTCACTGATCCATAAACTTCAGAACTGACAACATAATCATCAAAGTGCAAGCTGCATGTCTCTGTAATTATTGATAAGTTGTTTAACGAAGTAAGTTTCCCATAAGAAAATTCCCCACTCGACCGTCTTGGATCAAATTATGAATCTTTTCATTGATCCATAAACTTCACAAGCGACGACATAATCATCAAAGTGCAAGCTGCATGTCTCTCTAATTATTGATAAGTTGTTTAATGAAGCAAGTTTCCCATAAGAAATTTCTACACTCAGCGGTCTTGGTAAATGTCCTGCCTTAGTATGAACAAACTCCAACCTTGACGTCACACTTGCCCCTCGACGTAGACGCATGCCTCACATGCAATGTAAGCTACTGTTTTTTTCATAATAAAGTTTTCTTCAACTAAAAAATAATTGAAATAAAAAATAAAAAAATGAACTTTGGACAGCATGGAGTCCATTGCTTTACTATAATATGCTTAGTCTATACTCCATCTGTCCTTTTTTTTTTGAAGAGTTTGAAGAGATGACCATTTTATTTAATGGAGATGGGGCGTTCAAATTTGTTTATCTTAGAAATATTTATGCTCATCTTGCGAGAGTGGATTGCCCATACTGAGTGCAGATACTGGTGATTATCACATCAAAAATGCCATTTCTGTCTTATAGATGTAGACTCATTTCAAGTACGATATTCGAAGTGATAGACCATTTCAGGACCTAGGCTTTCCTAGCCTTTTCTCTTCCCCTTCACCTGCAGGTTTCTATCTTCTCCTTCCTAGGGGACATAGACACGTCTCCACATTTTGTGCCAAAAGTGTTCGTGGAGAAGAAAGAGCTCCCTTTGGTTCAAGAGGAGTCTAATGCTTTTGAAGACTAGGAAGAGACTCCGATCACTGGATTATGCTATGGATTTTTGTCAATAGCATTTCCCGTTGGTAACTCATTCCTTATTTCCCCACCTTGATTTTGAAAACCTTGTGTCATGGGTTTAGTGATGGTGGAAAAGCCATTCCACTTGAAGCGTAAGTGGGGGTTCAAAGCCTTATAATGATAACAATGGTGTGGAAGACATTTATTTATCCATTAGAAATGTAACGACCAGATCTAAGTGCTTTTTCCTCGATCGGTCACTACCAACAAGCGTTCATTGAATTGGTGCTTGTATTGTAGGACATGCACAACCAAAAAAATACTAATTGCCGTTAGGCCCGCCAGGAGGAGGTCCTAGCGCAGCATTTCCTACGTACAATTTAAACTTGCCAAACCAGCGCATTATATTTCTCTACAATATCAAAGCGGTATCAAAGCACCACCTAGTTATGGTTTGGAACTATTATAATTTTATAAATATCGTGTTTTTATTATTCTTCATTCAATTTCTTGATTTATTGTTGGAAGGATTTGTGTTCTTTCCATTTACTGAAATCTTTGATGGGTATCAACATTTTGTTGCATAACAACTTTCCAAATTCCTTGATAGACATATAAATTCTACAATTGTTGTCATACAAATTTTTGGCTTTCACGAAGGTTGTAGTCGCTATGTTCAAGTGTTTGTTGTAGGGTTCTTTGTAGGTTTCCAAGAGTTTATTCAATAAAAATTTCACCAAGAAATTCAGAATATCAATATTTTGTTAGGTCCCTGTAATACCAGTGTATATCCTTATTTTTGTTAGTGTATCCCCCTTATTGTTATTGTTGTATCTCTATAGCCCACATATTGTTATTATTGTGCCCCATAAAAGCCACTATTGTTATTTGTGTGCCTTACCTTATTATTGTTAGGTCGGATATGATTCTACTGTGACCCCATGGACTCCTATATATAGAAAGGGGGTTTTTTCATTTGTATCATCCAAGAATTGTTCATTTATGTAATGAGGTTTCCCCCTTGAAGTGGCTGATTTATAAGGCGCTGATCTCTGTTTTCTTCTATTTTTGGAGCTAGTTTCATAACGTTTGGTATTAGAGCTTTGGATTTTAGGGTTTCACTGCTCCAAACATGACATCATGGAATTTTCACGATAAATAATTTTCTACAAAGGTTCAGAAAATGAAATTTTTACCACACAAAGCTAAAATCCTAAAGAACTTCATGTAAAAATTTTCAGATCTTGGTTCACAACAGTTTCGGAGATATGATTTGTGGAAGTTAGGGTTTTTGCAGGCTCCCAAATTTCATCTAAAATAGGTGACATTGGGAAAATCATGACAACTCACTCTCTGAGCATAAGATTAGAATTCTATAAAAAGTGGACAAATTACACAGACTGTAGTTTCCAGTGTATTAATTTTAGATCCGAAGGAGGAAAGAGTGACACGTGGCATGTCATACAAGTTCAATCTACTGAATGAGTCCATAATTAGGTCATTGTGGGAGGTTGAGTATAACTTTGTCTTGAAGCATCCAAATAAGGTCAGCCCTGTGGCACTCAAAATAATATTAAGAGGGCTACCATAGTACTAAATTTCAGATGTTGAAGATCCAAAATTACAGAGATAACTCAGTTTCAATATCGAGCTCCTCAAAAGCAAGAAAAAGTTGTGTATTTTTTGTTTGAAATTGCATAAGTCTTGTTTGAAAAAGAATTTTGAACAAATTCCAAGGGCATAATGAAGAATTGGCATCCGTATTGGGTTATATAATGCCTCTCGAAAATAAATACACATCCATTATTCCCTTGGAAATGTCTACTATGACGCATTAAGAGGAAGAATTGCAGTATGAGATATCAAAATTGTGGTACCAAGTGCAACAAATTTCGATCTTACAAAGAGCAATGAAAGATGAAATAGATGGTTTAAAAGAAAAACTAGAGGCTAATTTGGATGGTTTGAAGGATCAAAGGAAAGCTAATATTGATGATAAAGTATTGGAAGATCACATTGAGAATCAACAACAAGTTCTCCAACTCTCAATGGATAACCTGACTTTGCTGAAAAATCGAATGAAACAACATGAAGATCAACACTGCATCGAAAGAAGTTCTGAAGCAGTCACAGAAAAAAGAACTTGACAACTATCAAATGAATCAATTTCAGAGTATCTCAGCAAGTGCAAGAACTTCCCTATTGAATATTCCACATGGAAGGATGAGAATTTTATACAGAAGTATCCATAAATAATCAAACATTGAGGGAAACACTTATTTGAAGGAGAGGGGCATGTTAGGTCCCTATAATACTAGTGTATCCCCATATTATTGTTAGTGTAGCCCCCTTATTATTATTGTTGTACCCCTGTAGCCCCCATATTGTTATTATTGTGCCCATAAAAGCCACTATTATTATTGTTGTGCCCTTACATTATTTTTTGTAGGTCAACTAGGATTATATTGTATCCCCATGGAATCCTATATATATAAAGGAGGTTTTTTCATTTGAATCATCCAAGAATTGTCCATTTATGTAATTTAAAGGAGGTTTCCCTCTCGAAGTGGCTGATTTCTAAGGTGTTGATCTCTCTTTTCTTATTTTTTTGGAGTTGTTTTCATAACAAATTCCTAATGAGATTTTTTAATTTCATTTAAACTTAATTGTTACTAATTAGGAGAATTATTTATCTTCTCTATTAAATAGTTACAGAGTATAGAATCCGAAATTTTAAAGCTAATCCCATTAGCTCATTGGCCGTGAGGGATATAGTCTCCCTTGAAGAAGTAGTGATGCAAAATACTCTTCCTAGAGGTGATTCACTATAGCTTTATTTCATTCCCCACTATGGGATTTCATTTTACATTTTGTTGTTCCCCCAGTATTCTTTTCAATTTTTAGTCTGTCATTGAATTTTATATTTACAAGCTTAACTGAATATGATTTTCTAATGGATAAATATGGGATAAAAAACCTATACCCATATCAATGCATTGAAATTCGTTAAGGAATCACAAAGGTTGGGCACCTTTCAAGCCTACTTAATATCCTACTTAGTATAAAATATTATAAGAAGTTATTTACACTATTACTATAGTTTTTAAATAAGCCAACATTGTTCCCCTTAAAAGGTGAAAGAAAGAAGAGCTATAACTAAGCTAATAAGTATGCACTAATTATCAGGGTTTGAAATGAAAGAAAGAAATATGTAGAATGTTAGTTTCTCCTTTCTCTCTATGAAAATACCTCAGAAGGAGAATTTGGTGGCTTGATGAGTACGAGATTATTGCAGTAGCACTTGATTATTTCTTTTGAGCCTCATGCACATTCAGGTCCACAGGATCAACCTATGTCTTGGAGGTATATTGAGCTCAAGTGGATATATGTATGGTATGATGTTTTTCTAGACTATTTGGGATATTCTTAATTATTTTCACTTAGTTATTTTTAGCATATATATGAGTGTTTTCACGAGTAAAAATAACTACATTTTTCAGCCACATATATTTCTTTAGTTTCCAATAACAGTTGGTTGAAAATATTTTCATCTATGCATATAATGTATTCATTCCTCCAACCATGTATAGAGATGATATGTGACATGGAACATCCATGTCTGAGCTATTGTATGATGATTACTAAAACCATGTATTTTTTATTATATCATCATTATGTATTGGTTGAGAGTCCAGTATTTTTTATGATGAGTCTTCATGGTGATAATATTGTTATGAAGGAGTATCATGAGTATGTTTTTCATCCATATGTATGGGCTAATCCTAATTTAATAGTCTTGATATGTCATGTATTTGAGTCATTTGTCCATATGACACGATCAAAGGAGTTAGGTATTTCATTGATATACTCATGTAAAATACTAATGGAGCCACGTATTCTATTGCATGTATATTTGGCTCATTTAATCACCAATCATGAGGTCATGTTATGGCCATATATTGGTCATGTATGAGGTATGATGTCACTGCTATAGCCATGCATATACAATTTATATGTAATTTATTCATGGTCATGTGGAGTCTTGGTCCACCTTGTGCTCCTTTCCTTTGGCAAGGAAGCAATGTTGTAGTTAAACTTAGGATGGAGATGATGTTGGAGATGGATTGTGCTCAATAGGCGCATATATTTACTTCAGCCATCATTTTTGGCATTATGATCTGCTTGGAGGTGTTCATGAAATTTCTCATGCTATGCTTTGACTGTTGCGGTTCTTGGCCTCATATTATGAGTACACGGGAGATGATAGGCATTGATGTTTCTGTTATGTGGTTTATATGGAGAGAGTTGGTACATGCCCATGCACATATTTTTTCACGTTAAATAATGATTCTCATTGATACTTGTAAGGTTTTCTTATGTTGGCATATTTTTGCTATTGTTAGAGGTGTTTGATTGAACATGATGCTCTATATGTTGATTGGTCTATTATGTTTCTTGCTACTTCTTATGTGAGAGACATGGTTTCTTGTTGATATAAATTTATTTTCAACCATGTAGAGGTCATATGGTTCAATGTTTATGCTTCAGTTCTTATTGCATATTTAGATGGAATTGTCCCTTTTACATTGATGTCTTGATGTTCAAGGGGTATTTGTAGAGGATGATGGTCTAGAGAGTTTGTGTGGTTGCCACCAATGCCAAAGGGCGAGATTGTTGGCATTATGGTGTGCATGCTTCCATCTAGTTAATGTTGGGATAGGTTCATTATCAAAGTTATCTCATGTTGGCATTGATGTAAACCTTATGATGTTAACCCTTGTAGCCTAGCTGATGTTTGTATTCCATTCATTGTAGCATGATTGCAACTCGTTGTGTTGAAAATGGGATGATTATGTTGGAATTGATGTCAATAGTATGATGTCACACTCATGATAGTTATATGATGAAATTTTTTTATGGTGCTACTACAAATGGATGATGCAGATCTACATGTGATGGAGATGATGATTGAAACATTAGTTGAGTTGGAAACTATGTCTTCATCTAATTCTTGATGCTTATTCTCTTGGAGTTGACTTGTTGCAGCGTCATGGCCTTATGTTTGATGTTGGAGATGTGCTACAAATATTGGAGGTATGTCAGAGGTGTTGCATCGTGTAGAGATGATTGAGGGAGAATGGGGGACTTGTTCGAACTCTTTCCAACCTTGTTTGTTGGCCCTTTTTCGTGAACTTGACAGTGAAACGTATGTTTGATCAACTTGTACATGTGTTAGATTCCATGTCAAAGGTTTGGAGTCTTGTACAAATGATAGATAAGGGGATCCAACAACCAACAAAGGTTATGATATGAAGGATTATTGTTTTTCTTCATCCATTGCCCCAGTCGCATGTAGAAAAGCTTGTACATGTGACTGAAGGCCCTTAGACACTGGAAGAAAGGTTTATGCATGATAATGAAGCTTATAATCCAGTTTTTCCAATGTTATTCATGCGAGTGAGGTTTTCACGAGAAATTACCCACATTAATCGCATAAACCAAATGAAAATTGTCATGGAAATTCCTAGTGACTTCAAGAACAAGTTGTAAAGGTCAAAAATGGTTTAAAAAGGTCCTCCAATGATGTGAAATCATTTAGTGCACAAGTAATGGTATTAGAGGATTTATTTGGTCTAATTCGTGCAACCTCGATCCTAGCCCCAAGATTAATTTCGCCCTACAAGTTTTATATTCTTCACTTTAAATCTTAGTGGTTGTTGATGTTGAGTGTATGTCTGTAAGAGAAGGATGCAAAGAGTGATTATTTTTCATAACTATTGGAAACCATATATTCTTCAATATATGAGAGCTAATGGATGCATAGTGAGTAGATATGAAGCATGTTGTAGAATAATTGGATTTGATGCTGCTGGAGTAGAGATTGTATGTAAAATTTTTGTATGTTGTTAGATAGTGTTTTCGTTGGTGACTCTCATTTTTTTTTTTGCAGTAGTTGCTCATGCAGTTGGCACATAGCCATAGTGTCTTATGGTGTTAATTGTATTATGCAAAATTATATTGATGTGAGGGTTTAATAATATTAATATTTTATGTAGCCACTATTTTTGTAGACTTCAAAGCACATGTTTGTGGTATTATTTTGATGGATATGATGATGTCTTGTTTCTAGAAATAATATTGCAAAGTTGAATCAAGTTGAGGAGAATGTCTTGGGATCCAATTTTAAAATTTATGAAATGAGCTCCACATATAGGAGAGGAGAAGTGAATTCATGGATGTGGAGTAGTGATTGTGAAGTTTCAGTTAAAGGAACAATTTATCAATCCAATTGTTTTTGTATAGTCCAATCAGAGTTGGGAGAGGATCGTTTTATCGTGGTGGCTTTTAGTGAATGGTAGTCCATAGATCCATGTGAGAACATAATCTTCCGAGCTGATCAGTATAATCGAGTATCCAATATTATGGGTGTTGGTTAGTAGTATATAAGGTTGAGTCTCCTAGCTGATAGGAGTAATAAATCTAAGTAAAAATACTATATTTTATTAATAAAAGATTCAGAGTAGCACAACATCAGCAAGGGTGGATTTTTTGATGGTGAAGGGTTTTCCACCATAACACTTGTGTCTTCATGTGTGTAGTTTTTGTGCTCTTGTTCTCATGATTTTCTCTTAGTATATGTTTGCATATGTGTTTACATGTTTTTCATTTACATGCACATGATATATGTTAGACTACTAACAAGTGTTTTATTCAATAAATGTTTAATAATTGGTAAAATTGTTAAAGACATTACACTATTGATTCACCACCCCGCTCTCATTAGTACTCAACATGACTACTTCGAGGAACCTTGTGCCATAGTTGTGAAAGGAAAGGTTGGAATGGGTTGGGGTGATTCTCTGTTCTATTTGAGACTTGGTTTTTGGAAAATCATCGGTTTCTCTTATTGAAATTTTTGGATAAGGACGACAACCTAAGCCTATGTAAGTTTGTAAAAATGTGTTATAATTGAAATATAATTATAATATAATTTTGAGGAAGGATAGGGGGTGCCTTTATTTACATGTGTGTATTTTGAATAGTCTTGTATTTTGTGAATGTGACGTGTATTGTGTGAATGTGGCATTATGTTATAGCATAATGATGATGTGATATTGTGGACTCTTGTACATGGAGGTGGAAATTTATTAATGTTTGAGCATTATAATTGTGTTAATATTGCATATTGGATTCAACATACATAATATATCTAACATGTGAATACGAAGTATAAGGGATAGTCGTAGTCCACGAGCCGAGTACCTTTAACTTGGTCATTGCCATTGTTAGGAACCTCGCAATGCCGCACACCAAGAGGGAGTCGTTGCACATTAACTCAAGGAGTGATATTTGGGCATGAAAAATTTGTTCCAAAAGTATTTTTAGTAAGTTTTCAAGAGGTATTTCAAGCTTTTAAGAAGCAGGAGGTACATTTTTATTTGATTGGAAATCCAAGATATTTTTTCACGATGGTTTAAAAATGAATGGCTTATTACAAGATAATTTTTGACGATGGTTCAAATCTATTATTGAATGGATTATTCCAAAAAATATTTTGGAGTGAGGAGATTTTGTGGTATTGTAGTCATATATAGGATTTTTTTAAAGAAATTTAGCAGAAATTTTGCACCCATTATGGGAACCATAAAAGAATAAAACAACCATTCAAGTAGACTATGGAAACTAATAGGAATTTTAATTTATTGAAACAAAAATATTATATAACAATTGGTACTAGCCATACCAAATTTCAATAAATATTTCTAGGTTGAAATATATGTAAGTGGATTTTATATTGGAACGATTTTGAGTCAAGAAGGGAGAAGAATTTCTTGTTTCAATGAGAAATTAAATCAAGAAAAATAGAAGCACTCTTCCTATGATAAATAATTTTATTCTATAGTGCAAGCATTGAAAAATGGATACATTACCTTAGGCATAAAGTTATTTTTTTTGTATACATGACCATCATACTTTTCATTTCATCAGCAACCAACTAAAATTGAATCAAAGACACACAAAGTGGTTAGAGTTTGTGTAATTTTTTTACATTTTTTATTAAACACACAAGTGGATCATCAAATAAAGTAGTTGATGTAGTGAGTAAAATTAATTTAACTCTAAAATATTTCCAAATTACTTCTTTGGGATTAATGAGCTAAAATATATGTACAAGAATGATGCAGAATTCAAGGAAGCATATGCAACATGTTAGAACCTGGTTAGCATGAACAAAAATAAATGTACTAGTTAGATTATTCAGGAATATTTTTTGTTCAAGGAAATAAGATTTGCATACAAAAAATTTCCATGAGGGAAAATATAATAAAATAGAAGCACAATGGGGATTGGTAGGATACTATGGGTATGGTAATAGCTTTTTTGTATGAAATTATTTTTATTTCTCGCTAGTTATGTAGGCCAATGTAAAAATATTAATGGAAATATGCAGAGTATGTAAGTAGGCTAAAGGAAGATGTCAGAATACACGGTTATATCATCCATTTCCAATTACATGTAGGCCTTGGGACTCTGTAAGTATGGATTTTGTTTTTGAATTGTCTCAAACCCAAATGGGAAATGATTCAATTCATGTTTTTGTTGATCGGTTTTCAAAGGTGGAATTTTTTTTTGCTAGTCTAATAAATACTAATGCTAACCATTATGGGAAATTTTTTAGTTGAAGAAATTTTAATATTGCATGGGTTACCTAGAAGCTTGTGTCACACAAATATACATGATTGTAATATTTCATGGGCTACTTAGAAGAAAATTAAACTTCAATTTCCATTTAGGTCACCACCCACAAACATATGGGTAGATAAAAATGGTGAAAAAGAGCTTAGGAAATATTTTATGGAGCTTGGTAATTTTATGAGCTAAAAAATTTGGGAAAACAGGAGTTAAGAGGTGAGAATGATGAAGAATTTGAAACATGCACGAAAGAGTTGTAGTAAAGGGTTAAGCAACAATTGCAGGAAAAAAACATCAAGTATAAATAAATAGTAGACATAAAAATATGATTGTTGGACCTTGAAGTTGGTGACCTAATGATGGCATATCTTAAGAAAGAAAGGTTTCTTAGAGGGACATACAACAAATTAAAGGTTAAGAAAATTGGTTTGGGAAATATTTTAAGAAAATTTTCCTCTAATGCTAATGAGATAGAAGTCTCAAGTGATAATGGGATTTTTCCAATATTCAATCTAGCAAATCTATATCATTTTAAGGAGAGAGATATAAATGCAATAGACGAGCTTATAAGTGATGAAGATCAAACCAGCAAATGGAAGAAACAATTTCCAAGGGAAGTTCAAAAGGAGATAGAAGTAGTGTTGGAGAAAAAACTAACCACAAAAATGGAGCTAAAGAATATTTCGATTATTTGGTGTAATGGAAGAACCAGGTAAGTGTAAGAATCCATTTGTATGACAATAATATAGATTTCCAAGTTTGGCATAACTATTTGGGATTTCAAGAAAAATTCTTTACTTCCCTAAGACTTTGATGTAGGAGAATCTCCTAGTTAAATCATTTTTACTGTCTTAGGTCAACCCCATTTAGTAAAGGAATTTGGTTTCCTTAAATTTTATTTATTTTATAATATTTTTCTTATTATATCCTTAAGAAAATTTGTATTGTTAGGAATTTGGGATGAGTTTCATTTAGTTTTGATTTAAAAATATAGATGTGACTAATTTAGGAATTTTTTAAATATTTAAGTAAAATAGGTTGATTTTGTTGTGACTGAATATGAGAGATTTATATAACAGTTTTTGAAAATAATGGTGTATGAAATTATCTGAGGGGGAATGTGGTAGGGAGAATTTAGAAGAGAATGTGAAGATGTGAAATATGACCAGAGGGAGGGAGGTTATTCACATACAGTAATTTGTATTATTCATTTTTTTCTTGCATTAAAATATTTCCTGCATATTTCTTTATGATGTAAATGTTTAATCTTGGTGTGCGTGATCTATAAATAGAGCCAAATTAAATTATCATATTTTTTAGAGTCATAGGAAATAAATTTTCATTATCAGTTCAAAGATGTATTTTTATCTTGGAAGAGTTCCATAGATCAATCAATTCATGAGGATGTAATCAAAGTCCATCGCAAGTTTTTGTCATTAGAGTTATTTGGGTCTAGGAGTATTTAGGTCGTATAAGAGTAGGAAGCTTAAATTTCACATAGATTTTGATTGAACCACAAACATACCTCAAGCCTTCCAAATATGGTCCACAACAAAGTATAATTATACAATGAGTTTTTTTAAAAACAGATATCGAAGTATAAGCATATATGGGCTTAGCTAAGAGGTATTCATTACATTTGGGTCAGATATATGGATAAAAATAAATTGAGTTATATTGTAGGTTATCCATGGTGGACCCCACTAAAGTCCACAAAGGAATTAGATTTTGAAGATTGTGCCTAGAATGTATCTGAGTGTAGATATATACGAGCCTATAAAGTGGAAAACTATCTATAATTTACCACATCTAGTTTAATACATCACATCCCAATTGTATCTGATAATTAACAAGTGCATACCATCGATACTTTCTAGATCCTCGATATACTCGAATTTGACTCATGATATAGGAAGATTGGGGATTTTCATGGATATTGAGGTTTCAATTAGATATAAAATGATATTTTAACTTTAGTCTCATATTTCCACCACTTTCAAACAAAGTGAAAGACACAAAATAGATATTGAAATGTTTGAGAAGGACATCAGAAGCGTATTGATCCACAATTAAAAGAGGAGAAATCGATTTAATGAGATCATTGACATCACTAAATTAATAGTGGTCAAAAGAAAGATAAATTTATATAGTTCTTCCTTGGTGAGGATAAATAAATTGATATCTCATGTGGAAAAATATTATTTTCTAGTTAGGAGTAAATACTTGCATAAATTTTAATGGGTAGTAACCACAAAGTTCTCTACACATTTACATATTCACTCTAATTAAGTGTTGATGAGAAGATGAATAGTTATTGGTAGTAACTTGTTAAGTAGATTTATTTACAAACAACACCTTAACCTATGATCCAATAAAATGCTTGATTTTTTTTTTTGAATAATATTGAAAAATAAATATTTATTTTTCAATGTTAAGCATTCTAACTTGCATTGATGGATGTTAAACTAATAGTGGCCAACTCGAAAATCAATTTATATAATCCTTCCTTGATAAAATCTAATAAAAAAAGCATATTGGAAATGAAAAGGGAAATATTGTTACCCTTAAGGAAATTACAACATACCATTATATATCATAAATTATAAATGTGTATAAGAAAACTTTATAAACTATGTTATTATATAATATAATAATAAATTATAACATATATTTCAAGTATATTTTTCTTAACTCCCTTATATTATCAACCTCAATTTCACAATACTTGTCTTGTAAAAAAAAAACCAAAACTATACAAATCAAGTTTCTTATGATGTAGGTATTCTAAATATGCCATTTTTTCTTAGGAAATAAGGTAATTATGGCACAATTTTGAGAAAATTTGGTGGAAATATTTAGAAATCTAGATTACAACTTTGAGACATCAGAATCTTGAGCGTTCTAGGGATTATTTATGGTGCTAAATCTGTTTACACCAGTGAAAAATGATTCAATAATTTCTACAATCACAATTTCTAGAAAAATTTATCATATACCATCTTAAAAAATTATAACTTCATTAGTGAATACCATTATGATACACCAAAATAGAAATTTTGTTTTTATATCACATGCTTTTTATAAAACCTTTTAAAAAAAAATTTATACCTATCTTCCCCTCATGATTAGTAGATGAAGCTCCAAAGCATATTCAAACTTATTAATCTTAAAGAAGTATTTGAATTACTTATAACTTAAGTTCTCTTCTCTTTTAGAATCTTTAATTGTTTATTAATACGGAAAATTATAAGTAGAAATTCACTTATCCCTTATCCTTTATACACCATTTTCAATTTCCCAACAAGGAATATAAAAATTAAATTCAAGACTTATCTATATATAAAATTCTTAATATATATTTGCTTCTTACAATAAAATATATGTATATGGGTTTGATAATTAGATTCTTTGTAGTCAACCTTGTGTTAATTAGAATGTGTTCTAAAAATTAATTTTTAATGAACCTAAAAATTTCATATATATATATATATATATATATATATATAAGTTATGATTAGGTTTCTGTTGTAGAAGCACAAGCTCAATAGTATAGGAGACCATAAAAACGAGGTTTGTATAAAGACACGAGGGTCCTATTAAATCATTGGGAGATAGACGATAATGTTGCATTGCAAAACATAAATAACATTAAAAAAATTGTTACTTCTAAGTTCAAAGAAAAAATGTGGTGTGAGAAAGATCTAGCAGCTAAAGGAAAATTAAGGTACTATAAGGAGGTCATCAACCCCACCTTAGAAGATCAAAAGTATCTCTCTATTTTAACTAGCTCAAAGAAGAAAATTAATATAGCCAAGATTAGAATGAACTCTCATGAGCTCCATAGTGAAACAGGTCGCTGGACAGTTCCTAAAACACCATGGATGGAAAGGATCTACCATCTCTGTGAGAATATGAACATCGAGGATAAAAATCACTTCCTCTTAGAGTGCCCTGCGTACAACCACATTAAAGCTCAATTTCATAATATTTTTTGCAATATTGAACTTCATAGCCTTTTAAGATATCAGAATTATAGTGAACACGGGAGACTTCTGTACAAGATTTTTGAGCATAGGAATAAAATCTTAAATCAAATTAAATAACTATTTTCTTTAGGTTCAATAAACCAAAAATTGGTCTTAGTAAACGTTAACCACCACCACCATCATCATCACATATATATAAATAAATATAATTATATATATAATAATTGTACGTTGAAAAGTTTCTCATACTTCCTAACTCTCTTGCATTTCTCATACTTCCTAACTCTCTTGCAATCCCCGGTCCACTTTGGTTCCATTATGCACTTCCTCACAGCGTCATTCATCATTGTCCAGCGCATTGCATCATTTTCAATATCTAGCTAAGTTTAGTCATTATTATTGTCGAGCTCATAATTGCATCATTTTCAATATCTTGCAAGTTTAGTCATTATTACAAACCTAACGTTAGAAAATATATATTGGTTGTATTTAAATGATGGTGTATATAGAGAATCCACTACCCAGATATTTAAAATTGATTGGTATAACCAAAAACACATATAGGATAGGAAGAATAAGTAAATTTATCTATTTTAAATTAGAGAATATATTTTAGGTTTCATTAGAAAATATATTTTAGTTTTATATTTATTAATTTTGGAATATGGTGTCATGCCTGGTTTGTAACTTTAGCGTCATTAGACTTGCCAAAAATGTTGATGTATTTTTTAAAAATTCCTTAAGAATAATAAATTTAGCTTTTATGCTAATTCATAAGGACAATATTTTGATTTTTGAGAAAGTTTTTTTTCACTAATATCTTTCTATTTTTTCTTTTTTCTTTTTGTTCAAGCAAATACTATATTATTTTTCTTCAAGCAAATACTATGTTATTTTTGGAAGTAATAGTATAGATTTATATAAATGAGAACAATATATATATATAAAGATAGATAGATAAATAGATATAGATAACATTTTATAACAAAAATACAATGATGATATTCTTTAATATATTTATAAAATATTTTATTTCTAACATTAAACTTAACTTTTCTTAAATTGTAGAATTATTTAAGATGTTTTAAATTTTTTTTTTTTTATATTTTATATTATTGAGTGAGAGAGTGTTTGCACCTTTTTATGTGTTACATTATAAAATGTTTCATCTTGATTTCTAAATTTCTTTATATTCATGAATAAAAGATACCACATTTTGTGCAATCCTCTATAAAATGTATTATTTGCTACACAACAAACTAAATTTAATATATATTATGAAAAATAAAACATGATGTAAATTTTATTACATATTACTTCAAAATCAACTAAACTTAATGTATATTATGAAAAATAAAGTATGATGTAAATTTTACTATATATTATAAAATGATATTGAATTTAAATATTTATATCTATCATTGAAATTAAATCATTTGCATATATATAAATCCCTTTTCGAGACAGATAATAACTTACTTTTTGAAGTTGATTAGGTTCGGTGGACATGACGTATGTCATGATATTGGATTTAAATATTTATATCTATCATTGAAACTAAATCATTTACATATATATAAATCCCTTTACTAATCAACTTTTTGAAGTTGATTAGGTTCGGTGGACATGATGTATTGAGATATATATATATATATAAATCCCTTTCCGAGACTTGGAGAATAACTTACTTTTTGAAGTTGATTAGGTTCGGTGGGCATGATGATAGTGCCAATAGTGTTAGGCATCTATGATCTATGCATCTATGATGGTGCAAAATTTATTACATATTAAAAATAATATTTAGTTAAATCCCTATACCTATCACTGGAACAAAACCATTGACATTTATATAAATCCCTTTCCCTCTCGACACATAGATAGATTAACTTACATTTCTATAAAGAAGTTGAATAGGTTCGCTGCACATGAGGTATAGTGTCAATAGTGTTCGGCCTTTATTTGTAACGCATTATGGGTGGAGATACATCATGTTTCTTTATATCTGCATATGTCAAGGGAAATGCCTTGGAATTATGTGCTATGGCATCGGAATATATACTAAGTATCATAGATATCTATGACTCTATTACAAAATTTTGAAATCTTAAATTGCATATAAATTAATGAATTTAAAATATAATATTTCCAATCTACAATCACACATGACTTATGCCCTTTAAAGAAATTCTGTAGAACAATCAAAAATGCATCAGCGTCGTAACAAAATCACAAAAATATTATTATATTTTATTGCAAGATTTAATTGGCTTTTCATATATACATATATATATATATATATATATATATATATATATATATATATATATATATATATATAATTTTAATTAATATAAATAAATAAATATTATATACATAGATAATTTTAATTTATATAAATGAAAACAAAATATATAAAAAATTTAAATTATATTTAAAAATAAAATAAAATTATATTAATTATAATTATTATATTAATTTTAAATATAATTGATAATTAAATATAATTTAGTTGGAAATTTTTTTTAACATGTTCATGTTATAATAAATTTTATTTATTTCTTTATTTATTTTGACTAAGTTAAATTTGGGTTAAAGAAAGTTCAAAAGTTATTATGAAATAATAAGCACAATAGAAATGACAAATCTTTCTTTCATCATCTGAGTATTATAATAAGTATATCTTTATAATAACTTTCTCTCTTGTGATTTAAAAATATTTCAAAAACTAAAATATGTATATTCCTAATAATAATAAGAATAATAATAGCAACACTATTAAAATAAATTGAAAATAATCTAAAAATAACAAAAACACACCTCTAGATGTCGGTGAAGTCTCCAGATCTTGCAAGGACAACTCCTCCCATGCTTAGACTGACGTCGCCCCGCAATGCCAGCTCCAACCTAATACGTAGCCTCAAATCGTTGATAATTTTTGCCGACTCTCTGCTACACCTGGCCTCCTGCCACACCGCACATCACACGTAGGCACACATGGAATGTCCCTCTCTGCCTCTACGCTCGAATTCAATGCCTCAGTCCTACAAATGGCACAGAGGCTCCTCAACCGACCATTTCATTACTGCTCATTAATTCTCCAACTCTCTCTGTCATCGTGGCTCCTCTATTCGCCATTACGTTGTTTCTCCAACTAGCCTTGTGCATTATCACTACCATTGCCCCCCCTAGTGCGCCGCCCTGGTGTGCCCCCCTGCTGCGCACCCCCTCCTCTCAGCCTTGCCTCTTAGCCGGCTCCCCATCCTCTACTCGATAGCCTCTCCATGGCCCCACGCCAACATCAAAATCCCATCATGGGCTACTATATAGGGGCGCTCTCGGGTCGCTCTCACCGTGGCCATGACTAGCGTGGGGAATCCAACGAAGGCTCCTCATCAGGAAGCCATGAAATGTTGACTACTCAAGCATCCGACATCACTAAGGGGGAGATTTTTCTGCCTCCAGAGAAGCCTAAGGTCAAAAGAGGTTGTAGGAAATCTATAATTACACAATTTGAGTTGCCCATACCCAAGAAAACTAAACTGCTCCCAGTTCATGAGCCTACACGGAGGAGACAAACATTGGATTATGGATTCGGATGGTGTTTGGACCAGAATTTATGATGCTGAGTATCCAGTTGTTCCCATCATCTACGCGACCCTTCCAAAGCCTCCTCGTGAACCCACAACTCAGGAGGAAGCCATTGCAAGAGAATATAAATGCCTGATTGAGGAGGAGGACCATGTGATAGAGGAAGATGAAGGAACTCCCTGAATATTTGGTTCCAAGGTCAATAATTGATTTTTGTCAACTCAGGATATACTTCAGCTATTTTGTTTTCATATGTGTCATTGAATATTTTGTAAAACGAGAGAGTTTGACACTCTTAAGGGGTTGGTTTCCTACTATGAGGCAACCCCAAACATGGTTTTCTTTGAAAACTTAGGTAGGGATTGGCGAAGTACTGCTTGGAATCTCTTCCCATAGCCTCTATAAATTTGTTTTATGCTTTTAATATAGTTTAGCCTAAGTTACCAAAAAAAAAAACACACACACATACATATTCTTTGTTTGTAAAAATTTGTTTCAAAATTTTAAATAAAATGTTTAATTTTATTTGAACACATAATTAATATGAAAAAATTCAACTATAAATTAAAAATTAATATTAAGATAACATCACATATGCAATATTAAGAAAGAGATTTAATATTGAGCCTTTTTATAAAGAAATTCATATTTAAACTAGTAAATGTGTTTATTTTGGAATAGGGTTTTCAAATTTTTAATTTAATTGTCAAAAGTTATTAAGTGGATGATATGTATTTAACCTTTATGAAATATTATAGAATATTCCTGGTAATATAAACAAAGCAGAGATTGAGATTTATCTCTAAAGTAGTTATGCTCTTTTACCCATTTTAATTAAATTGATTGATTAAAAAAATGTAATAAAAATAATTATCATATGAACAAGTGTCATATAAAACCACTTATTTATTTTTGGGCATGTAGTATTAATAATTCATGATATTGTAACAAAAAATTATTTACAAATGAAGAATATCTATAGTATAATAAGGATAAATCTCAAACATAAAAATCTTATTCCATACTTTTTCTAATGCATATATGTTTAAATTATATATATATTTTTTTTATGATTAATAATAAATAATATTGTAATTTAATTATTTTTTAATATTCTCATAATTTTAATAATTAACGCCGAAGGCATTCTATTGTGAGCGTTTAGCTCACGACACTTTAGAGATTCGTCGTAAAACGACAAAACTCACCAAATCTCTACAATGTCAGGCAGCTGTCTCCGTTGACTTCGACGTTTTCTTTTGCATATTGATTCGCAAAATGCTAATATATATATTATGAATTAATATCTATAAGCATTTATCATCTATTTAAATTATATAAATACCATATTTTTTAATAACTTTATATTATATTTATTAAATTTCTCAAATATACCATACCCACACACACATATATATTCCCAATTATACACATATATATTCCCAATTGTAAAATTGATACATTTGATACATTTATCTATCATCATATATAAAACTAATTTCATTGTCCCATATCTATATATATTTCATTGCCTTCGGTTATTATGTGTTTTTGTGAATGATATAATGTAGATTTTATGATTGATATAGTGGTTTAGAAGTTTGATATATATATTTTAATATTTTAATATTTTATATAAATAATATATATTTTTATTTTAAATAATAATTAAAAAAAAAAATTAATATTTTTATGAATGGTATGATGTAGATGTTATGGTTAATACAATGATTTTACAGTTTGATTTTTCTTTTTTATATTTTATATAAATAATATTTATTTATATTTTAATAATATTTGAAAAATAATTATAAATTATGATATTAGATAATATTTAAATAATAATTATAAATAAAATTTATAATAGAATAATATTTCTCTCAACTACCATGAACATACTATATTTAAAAGTACACCATGTAGAAAATATAAAAATATTAAATAACCCTTGTAAAATGGGTACATATACCCATTCTAATAAGAGGAACGCTCAACCGAGAAGAGATTCGGGTAGAGAGTCGGAGCACGGCAAGAAACATTTAGCCACCAAAGGGACCTCTCCGTTGACGAATACGAAGAGACTTTGAACATGCACGAAGATACGAAGATACTTAGAAAAAAAATGCAAATGGCAAAGAGCTTTAATGTATTGGGAGTTTGATATAGGATACTCATATCCTTTGTGAGGTTTGTTTTCTTAGTTTTATGTTCATTATTTTTTTGAAATTTTATGATCGGAATTGTTTTAAAATTGATAAACAGATTTCATTAACAATTTTTTTCATTATAAAAATGGAAACTCATACTTTCATCGTGATTGTAATCCTGTTTACCATTAAAATTAGTTTAAAACATAAAGCACCACAAATGCTTAACACTAATACATATAAATCCAACATAAAGAGGAATCTAAACCAGCAATATGGATAATTCCAAACGTTCCACACTAATATATAAAACCAACTTGAAGTGGAATCTAAGTGACTGACGTGGATGATATCATCTGGACCTGTATAAAATAGGTTACAAAAACATTAATATACAATTTAGACAAATCAAATTCCAAAATATTTATATAATTTTATAAATTTTCTTGGTATAAAAATGTTACAAACAATACATCATATAAATATGCTTGACATCAGTGTTGGTGTGGAATATTTTATATTTCAAAAATTAAAACAGTTCTTCCTTGCCGTGATTATTTTTTTAATTATTATTAATTTTTTATTTATTATTAATTTTTTTAATTTTTATTATTTTATTTTGTTTCTAATTGATATGTGATTTTAACGATGAAATGAAATTGTAATTTATTGTGGCCAGAGTTATTTTTTTATAATTTAGTATGAAAGAGATTGTAATCTTTTCTATGTTTAATTTTTATTTAATATATCTTTTGTATGGTAAAAAAAATGAATTTATGTAAAAAACATAATTTTATATGGGAGTCCCAACTAAGTAGAGAAGATTGTTTCTTCTCAACCACTAGAGCTAATTTTAATTAAAAAATCAAAATGATATATATAATCTTAATATGTTTAGTATAACAACATACTTCAATATTTTAAACAAAGATTTAATTAAAATTAAAAAAAATAAAATTCATTTTTTTAATAAAAATAATAAAAAGTAAATGTATAATTCATTGAATTTTTAATATAAAATTAATATATAGCATTTACAAATATTAATAATAATAATTATAAAAAATCAACATGGCTATAAATAAAATATTTCAACATATAAAGTTAAGAAACATTAATATATTTATTTAAAAATATAATAATTTAAAAAGTATATATTAAATATGGTTCATGAACAAAATATTTCAATGTTCAGTTAAATATAACATTTCAATGTAGATTATGTGTATACATATATAAATAAAAAAAAATTATACATATATCTTTAAAAAATATTTTTTTTTATGGTTATGGGTAATACATATAAAGTTGTCTCACAATTTCACATTTTAGTCATTTTCAAATATGTTTTTTTGTTTATTTTGTAAGAAATATAGCAATTTTGTATTGATAAGTTTAAGTTGTATACTGTTCACAATCCAAGGGTTCAATGGGATTTTAAAACCTTGGTTCGATTTATGTAATAAAAAATGCAATTTTAAAAATGAGTATATATGCACGTATATGTGAGAATCTCTTTTAATATGAAAAGCTTGGAAAAATATAGTTTTGACCTAAATATATATATGTGTGTGTGTGTGTGTGTGTGTGTGTGTTTTAACCATTGATGTAGATCTATTTGAGAGTTGAGGGATCAAACCTCTTAAATGAAAACTATGTTTTTCCAAGCCTTTAATTTTAAAAGAGGTATGCACATCAAGAGATTCAATATTTTTAGACACTTTCAATATCCATGCTCAAGATGTATCTATATTGGTTAATATCAAAGTAGATTCCTCTTAACCTTATATCTATCAAGTTTCAATAGAGATCAAATATTTTAGGAGTGCAAAACTTGAGGAAAGATCTTCATTTTGAAATATTTGTTTTCTCTCACTTGGATCTTGGATTAAAACCTATCTACTCTCTATCCATAAATCATGTAAGGAAATTGTCTATTGCATTGTATTGTGCAAAACTACAATATACCTTATATTATGTTCCAATCAAATGTTTAGATTTTTTTTTTTTAATAATATTGAAAAATAAATATTTATTTTTCAATGTTAGACATTCTAAATTACATTGCTTGATGTTAAACTAATGATTGTCAACTGAAAAATCAATTTATAATTCTTTTTTGGTAAAAAAATAATAAAAAAAAACATATAAAAAACAAAAAGAAAAATATTTTTAAATTTTAACCTTAAAACAATTATAAAATTGCATTATATATCATAAAATTATAAATATGTATAATTTTTTTTATAAAAAATGTTATTATATCATATTGTAATATTCCAAATTTTCATCTAATTGGAATATTAGAGTTCTTACTATTGTTAAATTTTAACCTTAAAAAAATTACAAAAATGCATTATATATCATGAAATTATAAATATTAATAATTTTTACTATGAAGTATGTTATTATATCATATTGTAATATTCCAAAATTTCCATCACCTAATTGGAATATTAGAGTTCTTACTTTTCTTATTAAGTTAAGTAAATAAAAGGGAGGAGGGACCCAATTGGAATATTAGAGTTCTTACTTTTCTTATTTAGTTAAGTAAATAAATGGGAGGAGGGACCCATAAACCTAGTAGATGAATAAAATCCACTTCTACAGTGTGAGTGTGGGTTAACTGAGTAGTGGAGTAGCATTATGGAGTAGTGGAGAAGCATAATAATGAAGAAAGAGTGGAGTTCATAGATCATTAATGAGGAAGATGATGGAAATAGTGGAGGAATAAATGAAAGATTATGGATATAGTGGAAAAGAAATTGCAGAGATGATGGAGGAAGTGGTGCATTAAATGCACACATGATGAAGGAAGTGGAGAGTAATTGCAGCAGTGATGGCGATCATGGAGGAAAACACAGTCCTTATGGAGGCTAGTGGCCACATGTACAACACAGTTAGGAGGTGGGCAAAGGCTAGGGAAGGCTCACAACCATAAAAGGAATATGAGGGAAAAAATAAAGGAGATCCTGAATTTTTATTGTTGAGTGTCATAAGACATTTCTTTGCATGCTTCACCTGTTTAGCTAAGTCTGTTTTGTTGTTTAGAAATGGCTGTTCCCGAGGGGGAATCCCACCCTTACCCATGGGGGACTTCAAGTGCATACTCTGGGAAGGTTTTCTTGGGCAGCATTCATCATCCAACAATCAGTGCCACTTTCATCCCCTCTCAACTTCACTTCCATCTAGATTAATTACACATTCCTAAACTTGGGTTTGAGAGTTGGAAGGTTGTTCTCAGTACTTTAGCTGAGAAACCTGTGAAGGGATCAACCCTTCACACTATGGATCCAATGCAGTCTTCTGGGAATTTCATTGTCATATCCAACATTAGGCCATCCATCCATTCTCCTATGCAATAACATTTCCTACAATAATTACATAATTCTACAGAGAGGGTCTAAGGAGAAGAGGAAGTTCCAAAAAAATCATCTTGGAATCCTGTGAGAGATCAATCCTTCACTTCGAGGATCACATCAGTAGTCTGAGATCAACATTTTATTATCTATCAACATAGTACATCACCAACCTTCCTAGACAGTGCAGTATTTCCCATCAGTTGTGCATGCAACAACTACATATTCAGTGGAGAAGGTAGATCTCAAGTTTTGAGCTTGGGAATCAGGAGAAGGGACCAACCCTTCAGTTAGTGAGCTTAGTGGGTGTTATTGTAGCTGATAGATCTTTCTTTCAGCCCCAGATTAGCAGTTGTCTCTAGGGATTGTGTAACTCAGCTAGCAGGGGTGAAGTGTGCAACCTAAATGGGGTTGAAATCCCAAACTCAAAATATAGCCAAACCATTTATATGTTTTTCTGGGTTTCTCGAGTAGATTCCATGGTTAAAATCTTAGATATTTCTAAGCACTCCAGCAGCCTCTCACATATAGATCTACTTCCGAGCACTAGTAGTTTCCAATAGCAACAATTTATCCTTTCGAGTGCTATATTTCAGTAGTGTATTGCAATCATCTTTTGGCTTGAGTGCATTCATTTTGGAGCATTGTGTACATCATTTTCTATGATTATAATTATATGGATCAACTATTTCTACTCATATGTTTGATGTCTTCATGTATTCCAGCATTTTCCAGTTCTACATGTTTCATTCTTATTTTACTGTATTTGGAATTTTGCATGTGTTCTATATTCCTGTCTTTCCAATTTTGGGATATTAATGTGGTATCAGAGCATGATATTTGGCTTTGCTTGTGGGAATTTCATGACATTAGAGGAATAAGAAGAAGAGGTAGGAAAAGAAGAAGTCTTCAAGGGTGGAAGGATTGAGTTTTTCCACACTTCTCTTCACATCTATGCATGATCTCACCATGGAGATCAAAGAAATTAGAAGGGAAAGGGAAAAGGAAACCTCAAGAGGGTTTTAGAATGGATAAGGATGGAGCACTTCCTATGAGGAGTATAAGAAATCGATGGTGCATAAAGTTCCAAAAATCCCTACTATGCCCACTTTCCTTGCAAAAGGAAATGAATGGCACGAAGATGGAGGATATTTGGAGCATGATACTCTTAGTGACTATCTTGCAGAGTACGAATCTTAATCTAGAGCATTCAAAGATAATATGACTTTCCATTAGTTTTTCCAAATTAAAGAGAACTGGAGACCTAACATCAGCTATAGAAGAAGAGGGCATATGTAGAATAGATTATTTTTGCTTACATTTGATGGGTCATCCAAAAGCACAACAAAGTCTTGGATGGAGAAGTTAGATGATTTCTTCCAACTATAACCAATAGCGGAGGCAGAGGATATTTAGATTGTAGCGATACACCTTGAGCGAGAAGAAAATGACTGGTGGTTTGACATATTGAAACATGCAAGAGTGACTGCATATGAAGAGTTCGCTCAAAGATTGGTAAAGAGGTTTAATAGAAGAAAATCAGAGGCACTTTCCATTGATACATTTTCGAACATTGATGAGGAAGTATATGAGGAGAAAAAAGAATATGTCAGCATTGATACTCCGGGAGAAGAGAAGCTACCACCACCATCAGCTGTAGTAGAAGTACTTGCATCAGTGGGAGAAGCACTTGCATCTTCTCAAGACGGTCCTGAGCATTCGCCATTGAGAGTCCGAGTCATGATTAAGGAGGTGCATAAGGAAGAGGAAGCAGATACTGGCGTTGGTGCAACAATAGAGGAGTATCCATCACCATCACCAGTAGTTGGAGAAGAAATTGCACTAGTTGGAGGAAGTCTTGTAGCTTTGCAAGATATTCCCAAGCATTAGTTGATCCAAGGTATGAAAAATTTCCACCCGAGATTGCTTCAGTACATCATCCTGAGGCTTGTGGGGTCATGCCATCAGGGCAATTGCATGGCCAAGGGTTAGAGAACATTTTTGATTTGGAGCATCAGAGTTTCACAGCGCAAAGGACCCTTGACTGGTTCAACGAGAAGATGTATAGATATCCTAGTTTGACATTGTTGAGCTGCACAAAACACTTTATGTTGGAGTGTGGAGTTTCTGAGGATGGGATTAGCATATTCCTAATGCAGGGACGCTATACAATAGCTTCTGAGAACCAGAGGTTACTGTCGCATGAGTTGGTGTATTCTATCTACGACAAAGAGATATTGGCCCTTATGCATTCATTGGTTGAATTCTGGCAGTTTTTTATTGGTAGTATATTTTGAGTGAAGACCAACCCACATAGTATCTGACATCTTTTTGACAAGGAGCAATAGTTTCAGAAGAGGCAACAATGGTGGATTAATACAATGCATGACTATCAGTTCAACATTGTGTATGGAGAGGGTCATATGATAGAAGATGCACTATCATGGAGATCAACAGTGCTGTCACTGAGGAGAAATTATGATTTTAGGGCCCAATTATTATTTGAGCATTCCGATGACCGCTTCAATTATGAAGCATTAGATGCGTAGATGGTAGATATTAGACATCATGTAATGGATAACATATTACATTATTAGGAAAGAAACTTCTTGATGAGCACCTCACCCTTCAAAGAGAAATTTCTGCATCATGCATATTCAGAAACTCATAGGTTCTACCAGGCCATAGGTGAGAGGTTCTCATGGATAGACCTCAAGGATGATGCACTTCAACATATCATGGCGTGCAAATATTCTCATCAAATTGTGAAAGATGGTATTTTTTACATTGATCTTCTATTAAGGTATGCACATTGCTTTGACATTTTCAAATAGTACATCTCTTCACCCGTGATCGGATTATCTTTCTGGGATGTCTTCATGTTTCATGGTCTCCCCAAGGCCATAGATAGTGATGGGGATAGTTATTGTATGAGAATTTTTTGGCAGAAGATTCTCCATTTGGTGGGTACCGAATTGGTACATAGTATGACTCATCACCCATAGGTGGATAGATAGATGTAGATGATGAAAAGTGGTTGAAAAGATACTTGCAGATCTATGACATGTGGCAACAGGAATAATGGTTGTGCTGGATAGTCTTCTAATCAAGAGTTCCTTTATTTTCTCTCAAAATTCAAAGTTACAGGATTGGGTTGAAACTAGAACGGTTGTGTAGATCTCATCTTCCTGATTCTGGTGCCATGAATGGTTCAAAAAACCGATGTTGTATGAGGGATATGTTTTGTTCTGATCGAAATGCAAAACATGTAAATTTTGCGACAGTTTAGCAAGGGTTGAGTGGGATGCCCAGTCAGCAAGGTGGAAGTACAGTCAGAAAAAAAGAATATTTCGTAGAATATTCCTTTCTTTGGGCCAATCATGGGTTGACATGTGTCCCACTTCTATTCGTTCAATGGATTTTTGGAGGGCCAATCACAAGGTGCCATGTGGCCAGCCCTGAGGCTACGACATGTCCCTTGAATGACAGTGTAAAATTTTTGGGAGTCTACAGGTATCGACCACAGGAGCTCTGTCAAGGAATGCACAAGTCTCTACCACCCGAGCTACATGAGTATTTATTAACATATTGGGTCGTGGTTTACATTTATGTAATACAAGATTCTTTTTTGGGGGTTGGGGACCATCAACGGTCCCAACCCACCAGCGGTCCCCGCGTGGTGTGTTCACATGCCAACGGTCACCACCAACTCTCTGCGCCATCAGCTAACCTCCAACTCGCAACCCTCCAGCACATCCATTAATATTTTGTTCACATGGCCATGTAATATGTAACACCTCCCACGCGGTTATCGTAAAATCAACCAGAGTTCACCCTTGACCATGGTTTAATGCTCGGGTTTCGACGACGGTTCCGCTAACCATTATGTTAGTCGTGGGGTTTGGTGTTGGCATGTGGCCACCACAACCAATGACATTTAATGTTGAGGTTAATTCTGGCGCAGGTTTGGTCAAGTGCACCAGGAGGTTTTACTAATTTAACTGCAGATAAGTGGAGTCCTCGAGTTTTAGTTGAGTTTTTCTAGGTGTAACTAGGAAAAAGAGTAGGAGACTCATTTTTCACCCATTCAAAATGAATGAAGAGTACTTTTTTACTAATTGGATAATTTTGGAGCCATTGGTGCAGATAAAACAACCATTATAGCATTGTAGCTACATTTATTTGAAAAATTTTGAGCATAATGAAATATGGACATGCCATTGGGAGCTGGACCAGCAGATGTAGCCCATGAGGGGTGTTCTGCTTCATCATGCCTGCTATGAAAATTATATGTGGTGACTTTTTTCTCTGTTTTACACTGTTGTTCAACGTTATTTAAGCTTGTTTTATGCTTCTAATTCACCTAAAATCATCTACAATTCATGGTTAAAATCCTCAATCCTTAAGAAAACTAATGAGACAAATATGCACATGTTTATAAACTAAAAAGACACTTAGCACACCAAAAATAATACAGTCATTTCAGATTAGATTAGTATGAGAGATAGAATTTATTCTTTGGTGTTGTTTTTTGAAAAGAATTGTTTAACTATTTCCAAGTTTTAGATGGTTACAAGGCTCAATCTCAAGAGAGGAGAAGCAAAATTGGTGGAAGGAGAAGGGTCTGAAGAAGATCCAAAGAAAAGGAGAGGAAGATTACCTAAGGAAGAAAAAGCTACATTAAGCATGCCTCAAGAGGAAGGATAAATCCATGAAGAAGTTGATCCCGAGGAGGAAGAAAGAGTGTTCAGGAAATAATTTATTGACATGATTGAGATGGTTAGAATCCTTTATCAAGAAAGGAATGAGAGACTTGAACGAGAAGGATCCAAACTTCGCAAGGAAGGAAAAGGAACTTTAGGAGGTCACAATGATGAACATAAGTCAAAGAAGGGAAATGGAGGAAATGGAGGCAATAGAGAGCCATCATCCTTACCCTCATCATCATCATCCTCTACTTCATCTTCAGTACATCAGCTACATATGTTAAAGAACACTGGTAAAAGTCCTTTTTTAAAACTTGATGTTAAGTTTGAATTTCCAATGTTTAATGGTGAAGTCAATGCATAAAATATTGATAATTGGATTAGGCAGTTGGAGGTCTATTTGATAATTCATAACCTTCAAGATGATGATACCAAAATCCAATTAGCTTCATTGAGAATGGAAGATGTAGCACTTGTTTGGTGGGAAGCCAAGACAAAGGAGGAAATCAAGAAACATTGTAAGATTATTCTATCATGTTAATATTTCATTACTTCTATAAAAAATAGTTTTAGCCATTAGCTCATATGCAGAAATCCATAATGAACTGGAAAAATTTAGACAATTGAAGGGACAAAATGTGCAAGAATACAACCAAGAATTTAGGAGAAGAGCTCTCTTATTAGGGGTAGATTTGTAGAGCCAAGATACTTTGCTCAAGTACATAGGAGGCTTACATAGCTACCTAAAACATACTATTCTCATGTTTAACCCCACCAGTCTAGATGAAGTATGGGTTCATGCCACACATCTAGAAGCTAGAGGGAAGAACATTTCTAAAGAGGGTAGAAACAAACCTTTTAAGGGTAAAGCCAAGGGAAAGACCTCAAAAGGTAAATTCAAAAACAATGCATATGTTAAGAAAGAGGGAGAAAAATTGGTTTGTAAACATTATTCAAAATAAGGTCATGATGAAACTCTTAGTTGGAAATTACATCCTGAAATGAGGCCAAAGAAACCCAATAACAAAGGGAAACATAAAACTGTTGCTACAACTCAATATTATTTAGGAGATGGTTCAGGTCATGAATCTAAGATTAAAACCATGGGATTGAAGAATGTGAAGGGAGAATAAGTGGAACTAAACCCAGTACTAATACATAAAATTTTCACATACATACTCCAAATGACGAAGAAAGAATATAATTGTTTCATGTGAGGGTCATATCCAAGCATACCAAGATTGACACATTGTTTGAAAATGGGTCACAATAAAACTTAATCTCTAAATACTTGGTCAAGAAACTTAATCTTGAGACCATACCACATCCAAAACCATACCCATTAGGTTGGATTTGTAAGGATGCAAATTTACAGGTTTCAAAGAAATGTATATTGCAGTTCAAAATCACTGCAAATTTAGTTGACATAGTTGAATTAGATGTGGTTCTGCTTGACATAACAGGTATTGTGTTGGGGAGTCCTTACTTGTATGACAGGAAATTGATCTTCCATTTCCATGAGAATAAATATCATTTATTCAAATATGGCAAAGATTTCATTGTTAGAGCACATCGCAAGAAGACAAACATTGCTATGGTAAATGTTGGACTAGTAAAGAAGCTGGTAAATTCAAGTAAGAATTTTGTTCTTCTTATGATTAAGCCTAAGGCTGATTTTAATCATGAATCATTTGAGGGATGTGATCCTAAGTTTAAATTATACTTATAAGATGTATTTAATTCACATCATGAGATGTCTCAGGAGCCAACATGATTTCCTCCAAAATGAGAGATTCAACATGAGATTCAATTGTAGCAAGATTGTCATCTTCCAAAAATCGGTATGTATTGCATCTCGATAATGGATAATGCTGAAATAAAGAGGCATATCAAACATATGTTGGACAAAGGAATCATAAGGCCAAGCACCTCGCCATGCAGTTCACCCATAGTCTTGATACGAAAGAAATATGGGACTTGGCTCATGTGTGTAGATTTTCAAGCTTTGAACAAGATTACAGTAAAGAATCGTTACCCATTCCCAAGAATAGATTATCTTCTTGATCAGCTGAAAGAAGAAAAGTTTTTCACTAATTTAGATTTACGAAGTGGATATCATCAAGTAAGAATTGCAGAAAGTGATATTAATATATGAAAAACTTCTTTCAAAACCAAACAAGGACTCTTTGAGTGGCCAGTTATGCCATTTGGTTTGTGTAATGCACTGGAAACTTTCATGCGTGTTATGGATAGTGTTTTGTGTCCATTCCTTGATGACTTTGTGATTGTGTACTTAGATGACATATTTATTTTCAGCAAAACAAGAGAAGAACATGTCTTGCATGTGAATAAAGTGCTGGATACTTTGAAGAAAGAGATATTGTTTCTTAAGATGTCAAAGTATGAGTTTGGAAAGACTTCTTAGGTATATTTGGGACATATTGTAGGATGAGGAGAGTTGAGAATTGATCCTTCTAAAGTGGAAGCCATTGTGAACTAGTCCACACCCAAAACAGTAACCGAGGTAAGAAGTTTCTTAGGTGCAGCTATATATTGGAGAAAGTTTATTACTAACTTTTCTTCCATCGTAGCTCCTATGCATGCAGTGACAAGTGTGAAGAAAGGATTCCAATGGGGAGGAAAACAACAACAAGATTTTGAAGCTTTAAAAGACAAGATAATCTCAGCTCTACTCCTTACATTATGAAATTTAAGACATCCATTCGAGATTCAAGTTGATGCTAGTGATTATGCCATGGGCGTAGTACTTTTGCAGCATGTTAAGCCTATAAATTTTCATTCTAAAACATTTAGTGGTGTTGTGACAAATTATCTTACATATGACAAAGAACTATATGCATTGGTACAAAGTGTCAAGAATTAGAAACACTACTTGATGGGTAAGGAGACGATTATACATACCGATCACCAACCATTACAGTACTTGCAGTCGCAAATAAAATTGCAGCAATCAAGACATTTCAGGTGGATGGGATTTTTTCAACAGTTTCACTTGGTTATAAGGTACAAGAAAGGTATTTTCAATAAAGTTGTTGATATGCTTTCAAGACCAATCATTAGTGCATCTACTTTACTCAAAAGGGATTATGTTGTACATGAGAGTTACATAGAACAATATGCACATGACATTGATTTTCAAGATGTGTATTCTAGTTTGAGAGAAGGGAATCAAGTTGAAGAAAAAGATTACCACATGCATAAAATTTTGTTGTTTCATTTGGGAAAACTGTGTATACCACAAGGAGAGACGCTAAGTGTCATGAGAAAAGCTCATTCATATCTTATTTCTAGATACTTTGGGGTAAGAAAAATAGTGGCTCATCTACAGAGGTATTGCTATTGGCCTCGCATGATAGATAGTGTGTGTTGTTTTATAAGAGGTTGTTCTATGTGTGCAACAAGTAAGCCTAGTAATAGGAAGCTTGTGTTTTACATGCCACTATTGGTACCATCAAGGCCATGGGGGAGTGTCTCCATGGAATTTGTTTGAGGTCTACCTATGTCAAAAAGACAACATGATTATCTTTATGTAGTTGTGGATAGATTCAGTAAAATGTGGATACTTATGCCATGTAAGAAAACCATTACTGTTGAACAAACTGCTGAACTTTATTTTCAACATGTTTGGGTTCATTTTGGATTTCCAATTTCTACTGTTAGTGACAAGGCTTCCAGGTTCATTGGTAATTTTTGGTCAAATCTATGGAGGATGATGGACACAAAGTTGAAAAAGAGTACCAATTTTCCTCTGCAAACAGATGGACAAACTGAGGTGGTGAATAGAACCATTGTGCATCTATTGAGAGGATATTGCAGCAAACATCCTAAGTTGTGGGATGAGAAAATGCATTACATTCATCATGCTTACAACCGGGCAAAGCACTCTTCAACACAAACATCACATTTTGAAGTATGCTTTGGGTATTTTCAAAAATTGCCATTAGACTTAATCTTTGGGAAGGATGTTGCAATTGATGGCCATAGTGATATTGACAAGGCTCGAAATTTCATTAAGCAAATTCAGATTATGCATCAACAAGTTCCAGAACAACCCAATAAAAGTTAAATAAAATACAAAGAGAGGCATGAAAAACAACGAGTTGGTCACAAGTATCAAGAGGGAGATGAGGTATGGTTTCACATTAGCAAAGAAATGATGCAAGGGGAAGGTAAAAAGCTCAAAACCATTCAATATGGTCCTTTCAAGATCATAAAGTAAGTTGGTAATAATGCATTTCAACTTGACTTGCCTTCTTATATGAAAATGTATTCAGTTGTTAAAGTTGAAAACTTACGTTTGTATGAGCCTCCTTTGATCGATGGTTAAGGAAGTGATGTTTAGCTACCTTCTATTGAATATTTCTCACCAAAGTTTTTGGATGACCTCAAAGAAGATACAATTATTTAACAGGAGGACAAGACCATCCAAGAGGGGAAGTGTTGGCTATTTTTGATTTGGACTCAAAGGCACTAAACCAAGCAAGGAAAAATGGATGGAGGTTGGAATGGTGAGGGATTTGTACCCTCATCTACTGAGTAGGTAATCAAGTCTTTTAGGGTCCAAAAGCTTCCCAATGTGGAGGATTGATCAGGAGTTCATAAGTTTTTCTAAATATTAAAATTTAAAAGATTGGATTGAAACTAGGATGGTTGCATAGATCTCGTCTTCTTGATTCCTTCGCCTTGAACGAGTCGAAAAACTGATGTCGTATGATGGAGATATCATGTTCTGATCGAAATGCCAAACAGTTAAATTTTGCGACAATTTGACCAGGGTTGACTGGGATGCCCAGTTAGCAAGGTGGAGGTACAGTCAGCAAAAAAAGAATATTCCAAAGAATATTTGTTTCTTTGGGCCAATAATGGGTTGACATGTGTCTCATTTCTATTCGTTGAATGGGTTTTTAGAGGGCCAATCATAGGGTGCCACATGGCCAGCCCTGAGGCCACCACGTTTCCTTGGAATGACAGTGTGAAATTTTTCCGAGTCCATAGGAATCGATTGCAGGGCCTCCAATAGGGAATGCACAAGTCTCTACCGACCGAGCTACACGAGTAGTTCTTAACCTATTGGGTCATGGTTTACATTTATGTTATACAAGATTCATGTTTGGGGGTTGGGGACCACCTGCGGTCCCAACCTGCCAATGGTCATCGTCAACTCTCTGCACCGTCAGTTATCCGCCAGCATATCAGTGGAAATTTTGTTCACATAGCACATTATATGTAACACCTCCCTCGAGGTTATCACAAACTCAACTGGAGTTCAACCTTCACCATGCTTTATTGCTTGGGTTCCACTGACGTCTCCACTAACCTTTGTGTTAGCTACGGGCTTTGGGGTTGGCATGTGGCCACCCAAACCAACATTTAATGTTGTAGTTAAATCTAGTGGAGGTTTAGGCAAGCGTGCCATTTCGGGATGGAGTTACTAATTTAACTCCAGATAAGTTGAGTCATCCACTTTTAGTGGGGTTTTTCTAGGTGTAACTAGGAAAAAGAGTAGGATACTCAAGTTTCACCCATTTAGAGTGAATGAAGAGTTATTTTTGACTAACTGGAGCATTATGGAGCCATTGGTGTAGAGGAAATAGCCATTAGAGCAATGTAACTGCATGTATTTGCAAAATTTTGAGCATAATGAAAGATGGACATGCCATTGGGAGCTGGACCAACCGATGTAGCCCAAGAGGGGTGAACTGCTTCATCATGCCTCATGTGTAAAGTATATGTGGTGATTGTTTTCTCTATTTTACACTAATTTTTAGTGTTATTTAAGCTTGTTTTATACTTCTAATTCACCTAAAATCATCTACAATTCACGGTTAAAATCCTCAATCCTTAAGGAAAACTAATGAGACAAATATGCACATGTTTATAAACTAAAAATACACTTAGCACAACAAAACTAATACAATCATTTCAGGTCATCTTAGGTGAGTATGGTTACCACCCACCATTTCATATTGGTATGTTCCATGCCTTGCACGATATTGAGGTGATGTAGCAGTAGGAGGCATGGCCGCACTGGCTACTCTTAGAAGAGTATGGCCAAGACATTGCATTTTATATGTCCACTGGTATATCACTATTTCCTACCTTGCACAATAGTGATGAGATGCAACAGCTGGAGGCATGGTTGCACTGGTTACTCTTTGTAGAGTATGGCCACCATATGACATTACACATGTCAATTGGGATGTCACTTTTTTATACTTGGCATGATGATGTGTTGTGGAAATTGGAGGCCTTGTTGCGTTGGATTCTCTTGAGGGAGTATGGCTACCATACTGTTGGACATTGGGTTCAGTGCTCCCCGTGTGTTTCACGACATGGAATAACCGCCTCTGGTGGATCCTAACTCTGGAAATTGTAGCGAAGACTAATGCCTACGGGTTTTGGTCTAACGACAATCATGATTCCAACAATTGGTATTAGAGCGACAGGTTTCGATTTCGAAACTCACCTGGCTCGTGTTTGAGGGAAGATTGTTGGAAATTGGGTTCAACTCTCCCCATGTGTTTCACGACATAGACTAACCACCTCTCGTGGATCCTAACTCTAATGATTGTAGTGGAGACTAATGCCTGCGAGTTTTGGTCTAACGGAAATCATGATTCCAACACATACTTGGTATAATGATGATGTGATGTGGAAGCAAGAGGCATTGCTTTAGTGGATTCTCTTGAGAGAGTATGGTTTCCATACTTTGTATGATGATGATGTGTTATGGCAACAAGAGGCATTTCTGCGGTGGCTACTATTTGGAGAGTATGGTTCGACATGTCACATGTCAATCCATATGTCTATATTTCATACATTCCACAGTGTTGAGATTATAATTAGAGCAATAAATGCCACTTGGGCCAAGGATTGGAGCATGGAGAGACACAACCTACTCCATGTAGCATGGGTTCGAGAGATATTTTATAAGTCGGGACTTTCCATTTGGGGAAGGAACTACTACACTCCACATATCTCATGTAGAGAAGAGGCTCTTGGACAACATATGGTTGCCACTTGGGGACTCATTGATGAAGAGAGGCATCTAGCTACAAAACTGGAGGCCATTCTAGAAATTCTAGAGAGGCATCTATGGACTTGGGCATTCATAATACATTGGACCAGGTTGGGAAACCTTCCATATGAGGATGCCACTTGGGCGGGAGATGGATTTTTGCAACATCCACTTTTGAAGTTGCTTGAGGACAAGAAAAATTTTGGTGGGGAGGACTGTGATATTCCAAATTTTCCATCAGCTAATTGGAATATTAGAGTTCTTACTTTTCTTATTTAGTTAAGTAAATAAAAGGGTGGAGGGACCCATAAACACAGTGGATGAATAGAATCCACTTCTATAGTGTGAATGTGGGTTAATTGAGTAGTGGAGTAGAATTATAGAGTAGTGGAGCAGCATAATAATGAAGAAAGAGTGGATTTCATAGAGCATTAATGAGGAAGATGATGGAGATAGTGGAGGAATAAATGCTAGATGAATATAGTGGAGAAGAAATTGCAGAGATGATGGAGGAAGTGGTGCAGTAAATGCACACATGATGGAGGAAGTGGAGAGTAATTGTGGCAGTGATGGAGATAATGGAGGACAATGCAGTCTTTATGGAGGCTAGTGGCCACATGTGAAACATATTTATGAGGTGGGTGAAGGCTAGGGAAGGATCATAACCATAAAAGGAAGATGAGGGCAGCAAAGGAAGGGGAGTCTGGATTTTTATTGTTGAGTGTTGTAAGACATTTCTTTGCGTGCTTCAAGTGTTTAGCTAAGTCTGTTGTGTTGTTTAGCAGCGGGTGTTCTGGAGCGGGAATCCCACCCTTACCCATCGGAGGCCTCTATTTCCTACTCTGGGAAGGTTTTCTTGGGAAATATTCATCATCTGGCAATCAGTGTCACTTTTAGCCACTCTCATCTGCACTTCTAGCTATAGGAATTACGCATTCCTGAACTTGGGTTTGAGAGTTGGAAGTTTGTTTTGAGTACTTCAGCTCAGAAACCTATGGAGGGATCAACCCTTCACACTGTGGATCAATTGAAATCTTTCAGGAGTTTCATTATCATATCTGGCATCAGGCCATCCATATATTCTCCTATGTAGCAACATTTCTTATAGGAATTGCATAATTCTCTAGTGAGGGTTTGAGGAGAAGAGGAAGTTCCAAGCAACTTAGCTTGGAATATTGTGAGGGATTAATACTTCAGTCAGGGGATCACTTCAGTATCCTGGGATCAACACTGTATTATCTATCAGTAGGATACATCATTAGCCCTCCTAGACAACGCAGTATTTCCTAGCAGTTGTGCATGCAACGACTGCATATTCAGTGGAGGAGGTAGATCTCAAGTTTTGAGCTTGGGAATTGGGAGAAGGGACCATCCCTTCAGTTAGTGAGCTGATTGGGTGCTATTTTGAATGATAGATCATTATTTCAGCCCTAGATCAGCAGTTGTCTCCAGAGAGTGTGTTGATGAGTCAGCAGGGGTGCACTGTACAACCCAAAAGGGGTCGAAATTCACAACTCAAAATCTGGCCAAACTGTTTTTAGGTGTTTTTGGGTTTTTTGAGTAGAGTCTGTGGTTAAAATACCAAATCTTTCTAAGCATTCCAACAACCTCTCACACATAAATATTCTTCCCAATAACAATAGTTTCCAGTAGCAATAGTTTATACTTTCGAATGGTATGTTTCAATAGTGTATTGCAACGATCTTGTGGCTTGAGTGCATTATTTTTGGAGCACTGTGTACATTTATTTGTTGTGATTATAATAATATGGCTCAACTGTCTCTGTTCATATGTTTGATGTCTTGATGTATTCCAACATTTTCTAGTTCTACATGTTTAATTCTTATTTTACCGTAGTTGGAATTGTGCATATGTTATATATTCCTCTCTTTTCTATTTTGAGATATTACACATATGTAATAAGTTATAATATATATTACATGAATATTTTTTTTAACTCCCTTATATTATCAACCTCAATTTTATGATACTTGTCGATGTATCAGCAAAAGAAAAACGAAAACCATAAAAATCAACTTTCAAAATTAGATTTGAAAAGAAATGGTAATCTCTGTACTTTTATTCTATTATTGAAAAGAGAGCGTTATTCATACTTATGATGCACATATAGCATTATTCATACGTATGATGCACATAGTTTAAGTAGGATATGTTTTTTTTGGGATGGAATATTGGCCATATTTTGAAAAAATATAGTGGAAATATTTGGAAATTTGGGTTAATGTTGAGTGCTTGAGCGATTCTTGGTAATGTTAAATTCATTTATACAACTTCTAAAAAAAATTATCACTTGATTTCAATAAAATAAATTGGCCACCCAAAAACAATTATAGCATTATAGCTTCCTCAGACAACACCATTATGATACAATAAGTGACTTATTGAATAACATATTATTTATGGACTATTTTAAATTTGTTCGTATACATCTCTTCCACTTTCTTTTTAGCCTTGAAGTAAATGATTAGTAGACGAAGCTCAAAAATAAGGTTAAACATACTAATTTTAGTAAAGTATTTGAATTACTTATAATTTTAGAATCATTAATTATATATTAATAAAAAAATTATGACTAAATAAAATTTTACCCAACCCTCATCTTATATACATAATTTTTAATTTCCCAAATAGGATTATACATATTAGAACCAACATATATATATTTATATATATTAAAATAAAAATAATGTTTACAATCATTTGTAAAATAATACCATATTTTATATATGAATAATTTCATCTCATTGGATCCACTTTTGAATATGTCTCTCGATCATACAATAAAATATATGTATATGGGTTTGATAATTAGGGTCATTGTAGTAAACCTTCGGCAAATTAAAATGTATTCTAAAAATCAACGTCAAATGATCATAGAAAATTTATCATGGAAGGAATAAATAATATATATAATGTATTGAACAAATATGAAGCATCTAGATATATAATTGAACTTATTTTTAATTATATATTGGATGGTTTATCATACTTCCTAATTCTCTTGCAACCCCCTGACCCGTTTTGGTTCCATTATGCACTCCCTCAAAGCTTTCTTCATCATTGTCCAACTCATTGCATCATTTTCAATACCTTGTAACTTTACTTATTGTTACAATTTTTTTTTTTTTTCTAAATAGGATATTTCTATTAACAAAGAGAAATGAGTAATTACATCCATAGAGACCTGGTGCGAGCAACATGCTTCAGAATCCAAACCCATAAAGATTTAAACATATTTGATCTTTGGATTTGTTGGTGTATGCAATTGCATATTACTAGAAAAGTCGAACCAGAGACTGAGACCCCCAGAATAGTGTGTAATGGAGATTTTAAAGAGGGGAAAAATATTGTTACAAAAATTGAGTGAAATTGTAGCCTCATACTAGTGGCCTAACTTGCCTTAGATGAACTAAGGTCCCTTGTGGGCTAAGTAATATGAACACATTAGATATATATGTAGATAATATGAGGGTAGATGAAGCTCATGCAAAAAACCTAAGAGGAGCCAGAGATTAATGTGTGTCCTCTGCCGAATTGAGTTCAAGGCTTATAGGCCTCTTCGAGGTGTTGTTGTTGATGATGGCATCCTGGACATGCTGACTATTCATGGCTTCTCCCTTGACAATTGGTGCGACTTCAGTGTTGGCCATCCTTTTCATTAGCAAAGCATAATGCGGTAAGTCTTTGGTTACGAAATGTCGACGATGGATTGTTGGGAAAAATACTGAGAGTGGTGGGGCAGGGTGAATTAGTATTTAGAGCTTATTGATAATTTTATAGTTTTCTTTACTGAATTCCATATGCAACTTTAATGAACCCAGCTCGCATATTCACGCAGATATATCAACAGAAACTTGCGTATATTGAGATAAATTTTTAGATAGATAAACTTTTAGAAACAAATTGTAACTCAGTTTATCAGTTATGCATCAGTTAGTTAAGCATTAAATATGTTCAACAAAAAAAAAAAAATTCATCACATAAGATCATCACACATGAATGCCAATATTTAAGGTGGAAACCCAATTCAGGAGAAAACCACCACTGCTTTCATCTCTGTCTTCAATATTTATTATATGGAAAATTGTTTACAATTTTGTATTGATGCAGAGTCATATCAGTACACAAGCCTCTACCTACAGAATGCTGCAACCTTCTTTCGTTTTCCATCATCAACTAGAAGGGAACTATAACCCCCTGATCTCGTTTACCAACCAGTACTAGAAGGGAGCTTCAACCCCCTCATCAGAACACCAACTTCTACTGGTGGGAAGTTTATACTTCCACACTGAAGGCCTCAACCCTCAGAACCACTATAGACCACATTTCATAAATTTTCATACTGGATCACACAACTTCAACACAACTCTTCATAAAGAATAATAATAATAACCTTCACCCAAAACTTCAATCAGAATAGTGAGATCACTGTAACCAGAACACAGTAATAACCCAGATTTCAGAATCAGTATGCAGAATCAAATTCAACCCTGAGCATTCATTATCTCAAAGGGAATATGCTACTTTGCTTTATTGAACCCACATGTATACGTGTTTTCCTTTACGTCAACCCACATATAGATCTGTGAATACTATTTTTCAGAAAATTGTCAGTCTCATATCCAGATCTAAGGCTTTTAGTCATATATATTTTAAGTATTGCAGAACCCTGGATTAGTCAGACATCATAAAACTCATTGATCAGATTTGTACATAATCAACTTAGCAGCATATACAAAATTCAAGCAGCCCAGATCTACATGAAGACTTCATTGAGAGACAACAAAAATATAGCAGCAAAGAACAAAAAAACCTCTGCAATAAGCTTCAAAAACCATGACTTCCATACACACCTTTTCAGATACAAAGCCGCGTATATATGCACTTTTACCAAAACGAACTAGCGTATAGATCTGTAAATATTAATTCTACAGAATATTTTAGATCTATAGAACTTACCTAGATATCTTCACTCCACTTCAACAAACATGTGCTAGGTCTCAGATCTAATCATTATTCAATAGATCATGCAAGAACATAGTCATTTCAGGTCTAGAGATCCTGATCCAACATTGTATCCAAGGGTGCATCATAGATTCATATCTACCAATAAAACACATTTCATTCCATGAAAGTATACTTCAGAGAGAAGTATTTAGTGATAACCCTTAGATATGCACACCTTGCATTATGTTCTTCTTCTCCTTATATAGATTCAACTTTTAGCAATACCATGAGTCAAAAACACACAACTACCGATGTTATTCTTGGACAGAATCAAATAGAAGACATAGCGCTCAAACCTGTGGGCCAATACCATGGTAATTCCACCTGGTATCATCTTTTTAGAGACCAAAATGCATATGCAACTTGGATCATTATTATCTGCGTGTATACATGACTTTACCTATACAAACCTGCATATAGAATCTACAATATGAAAAGTAACCAATCTTCTGCTAGAAATTACACATTTGTTCTGATAGACTACTGAGCTTTTCTAGAAAACATATACTCCATATTTTACGAGAGAGTTTCCATCAAGGAAAAAATATTAAGACATAAGAATCATATTGCCAACAATCTCGCCCTTTGGACTTGATGGAAACCATCATGACCACAATAGATCGATACATTAAACATAACCATTATTCAAACACCAAAAATGCTCTCCCCCTTTGACATCAAGGGCAAAGGGAATTATTTTGACCATGCTCCCCTAGGTTATGACGATTCTCCAGACATATTGTTTAGACTCTATAACTCAACCGAGTATGACATTTCCTATCACCAAAGACTCATACTTACATCAATGATCTAACCAAGTGGAATTACATAATTGACTCAACTACCCAACCAAGTGGGTTTACAAATTAGAACAAGTCCTTACATGACTGAATATAAAAATTTACATCATGAGTGTCAACATTCCATCTTCATCAAATTAAAAAAATGAATTTTCATAAACAGGACCAAAATATCTCAAGAGAGAAATCATATATCAGAAACCAATTAGAATGCCAACTATGCAACCTTTTGAATAAGCCAGGTGCTCCCCCTAAGCTTACGCATCCTGAACACCTTCAAAAACAAATTCATAAAAGCATCAACATCACATAATGATAAATAAATATGAATACTGAAACAACAATAGATATTACCCAACAACATCACAATTTATTTGAGCGCTGACATAGGGAATTTTTGTCAGCAAAACCTGTACGTGGTTTTATGCACAGAAACTCGCGTATATAAGCGATTCGTCTTTATGAAACCAGTGTATCAATTTTAAACTTCTTAAATTAAGCGGATTTGATGAGAGACGCAGAGACAACTCCCAGATTTTATGTGATATATTCGAATCATTCCTTAGGAAGAGGTTTAGTAAATATATCAGCAACTTGTTCTTTGGAGGAAACATATGCCAATTTAACCTTTCGTTCAAGCACTTGTTTATGTAGGAAGTGATACTTGATAGGAATGTGCTTGGTCTTGGAATCAATAACAGTATTCTTTAAGAGACTAATGGCACTTGTATTATCACACAAAATGGAGATGGGAGGTGAAAATTTTATTTGAATATCTTGTAGGGTCTGCATCATCCAAAGGAGTTGTGTGCAACTTGATGCGGTAGCCACATATTCTGCTTTTGTTGTAGATAAGGAAATAGAAATTTGTTTCTTGATAAACCAAGATACTAATCAGGGCCCCATATAGAATGCACCACCATTAGTGCCTTTTCGATCATCAACATTTCTAGCCCAATCTGCATCTATGTAAGCATGAAGAGTGAGATCAACATTCTTTGGATACCATAGACAAAAGTCTTGAGTCCCTTGTAGATATTTGAATATTGTTTTTACAGCCTGAAGGTGAGACTCTTTTGGATTAGCTTGGAATCGTCCAACAATCCCAACTGCATGCATAATGTCTGGTCTTGTCCTAGTTAGATAAAGTAGACTTATAATCATGGATATATATTCTGGTTGATTCAATGCGAGAGAATCATCATCAGAATCGATGCTACATCCAGTTACCATTGGCATTGTCACAGGTTTGCAGTCTTCCATCCCATACATCTTCATAATTTTCTTAAGATATTTTTCTTGTGATAAAAATATGCCATCTATTGCTTATTTCACTTGTAAGCCAAGAAAAAATGCTAGTTCACCCAGTAAAGACATTTCAAATTCTTGCTGCATAACAGAATAAAATTTCTCACTCATGGATTCTTCATTACTTCCAAAAATGATGTCATTAACATATACAACTACAATCAACAGTTTATCGTTCTCCATTTTTGTGTATAAGTTACTATTAACAGATCCCTTAGTAAAACCTTTTTGATGAAGATATTTGTCAAGATGATAGTACCATGCCCGAGGAGCTTGTTTGAGACCATATAAAGACTTTTTAAGTTTACAAACAATTTTTTCATCATTTACTAGAATGAATGTTTCTCGTTGTTCTGTATAAAATTATTCTTCTAGATCACCATTGAGGAAGGTTGATTTAACATCCATTTGAGAAAATTTGATTTGTTGAAAACCTTAAAAAGCAAGAAAAATTCTTATGCCTTCTTGTCTAGCTATAGGAGAAAATGTTTCTTCAATTCTATACCTTCTTGTTGGGCATACCCTTTACAAACAAGTCTAGCTTTGTTTTTAATAAAATCTCCATTTTCATTTAACTTGTCTTTGAATATCCATTTTGTTGAAATCACATTTTTATCATGAGGTCTTGGAAGCAATTCCCAAGTATGATTCTTTTCAATCTGATCAAGTTCTTTATTCATGGCTTGAATCCAACATTCATCTTTAATAGCTTGATTGACATTTTTTAGTTCAATAGAGGATAGAAATGCCATATAGCTAGGATATCCTACAAGATTTCTTCTTGTTTGGACACCTGATCCCTTTTCTCCCATAATTTGAGATTATGGATGATTCTTTTGAACATACGTGGATGGAGCCTTTTCAGATAGATCTTCTTCTGGTGCTTCATTGGGTTCACCTTCTATATTGTTTCCATTTAATGCAAGAAGATATATATCATGATCATCTTCATTTGTTGTTGTTATTTCCCTTTTAGGAGCTGAGAGAGACTCATCATTTAAAACATCAACACATTCAAAAATCTTCCAAAGTCTTTTAGTGTAACATTTATATGCTTTACTTCTAGAAGAGTAACCAAGAAATATTCCTTCATCTCCTCTACGTTCAAACTTACCAAGTTTTTCATAATTTTTCTTGATCAAACATTTTCTTCCGAAAAATCTAAAATGATTTACGAAGGTAAGATTTCCATACCAGAGTTCATAAGGACTTTTATCACTTTTTACCCGAAATAAGCCTTGTTCAGAATATTTACTGCAGTATGTGTTGCTTCTCCCCAAAAGGTATCAGGAGTTCTAGATTCATCAAGCATAGCCCGAGCCATTTATTGAACTGTTTTATTCATCCTTTCTGCCACACCATTTTGTTGTGAGGTTCCAGCTATATAAAATTGTCTTTTTATGCCATGATGTTCACAAAAATCAAAGAATTCATCTGAAATATATTCTCCTCCTCAGTCAGATCTAAGACATTTGATTTTTAGATCTAATTCATTTTCAACCAAAGTTTTGAATATCTTAAAATTTTCAAATGATTCATATTTATGTTTCAGTAAACCGATCCAACACATTCTAGAGAAGTCATCAATAAATAAAATATAGTATTATTCTCCACGAGGTGACTTTTTCCTTACATGAGCACATAGATCAGTATGTATAAGTTCAAGAGGCTTACTTTCTGATCCTTCTTTAGCATTGAATTGCACCCTAGTTTTCTTACCAAATTGGCATGATTTGCATATGGTACTTTCAAGTAGATTGATGCTGGGGAGATCACGAGCAACTTTGTGTCTGCTGGATTTGCTTATTTGAGAGAAGCTCAAATGTACCAACCTTCTATGCCATAATTTTTTTTTTTGAAGATTTACCCAAGTACCATTGTTCTTGGCCACCTTTCAATACATACATATTTCTTGGTGTTCTAGTTCATTTTATTACAACTTTTCCTATGTCAAGTTCACGTACTACACATTGTTTTGAACTAAAGACAACTTAATTTCCTTGATCAAACATTTGACTCACACTTAAAAAATTGTACTTTAATCCATACAAATACATAACATTGTTATCTTTCACCTTTTATTTTAGAAAAATAGAACAGTTTCCTTTAATGATAGCAGGAGAGTCATTTCCAAAAGTAACATTCTTTTCTTTTTCTAGAGCACTGTATGAAAGGAGTTATTTCTCTCTCCTGTCTTCTATTTTGAGCATCTATTATCAATGTACCATTTATTTTCTTCCCCTTATGCAAATAAATCTATGCCACAACTTTCAACATGTAAGTTCTTCTTTCTCCAAAGCTTGGAATTTGAAGGTATATGCTCTTCTAGCTGAAGTTTTCTCCTGTATTCAATTTCTTCATGACCAAAGTTATAGCAGGAATCACATTCAATTTCATTTTGAAGAGGAGAAAAGTTTTTATAAGTATTATTCTTTATTCCAATCTCATTTATTTTCTTTCTGGCTTCTCTGGTCATGATGGTTTTGTATGAAACACATTGAGCAACCTTATGACCAAATTTATGACCTGAGAAACATTGTCCATTAAAGAAGAAATTTATGTGATCATGAAACCTTCTATTTCTGTTTACTTTCTGATTGATATTTTTGTTATTGTTATTCCTTGTATTAAAGTGGTCATGCTTTACCTGTGTAGTTTCTTTGTTCTTTTGCTAAGAGACAGAATATTGAAGGCTGGCTTTAGCTGCATTTAGATAGCTTGGTGCCGAAGATTGTGATGATTCTCCAATATATCCAAGACCTATCTTTATAAGAGAAGAGCGTTGTAACTTGATATTTTCATCTAAGGTTTTAGATCCTTTAGAAAATCTAAGATTTAAAGTTTTTAGTTTCTTAATTTCCTTTCTTAGTCTTCCTATTTCACATTCTAATTTCTCATTGTGCTTCTCCTTTTCCATAAGCTGATTTTTTAGAGTATCTATGGAATTTTTTTTTCTTCCAAAGATATTTTGAGATGATTTACTTCTTCAAGAAATTCATTTTCTTATAATGCATACATAAAAGTATCACTAGAGTCCTTTTCAAAATCCATTATAAGTCTAATATATTGATCAGATTCTCCTTCTTCACTCACTATATTCATGAGTATAATAGATTTTTCTATTGATAAACCATTTCTTATTTCCATTAGCCACTTCATTTCCATTTACATGACTATATTTATGAGGACATTTAGCAGCATAATGACCAACTCTTCCATAATAAAAACATTTAAAAGGAATTTTACCTCTAAACCTTCCAGTGCCAAGTTGTAGCTTCTTTACAAAATTTATCTCATCTTCTTCTAAGACATACCCTGGTCCTTCTTGTTCTTCTACCTATTTTCCTTTTGCAGCAGCTCTAAAGACAACTTCTTTGACTTTAGATGGACCTCCTTTTCTCATTTCACAAGCAATGAGAATCCCATGAAGTTGAACAATAGTAAGAGTTTTTAGATCCTACTTCTCTACAATAGAATACACTTTTGACTCAATTTTGGAGTTAGAGATCTTAAAACCTTTTCTACCAGATTAGTGTCAGATATGGTTTCACCATATTTCTCATACAAATTACAATATCATCTAGACATAAAAAGAAACTAGAAATGATTTCCTCATTATGAATTTTGAGTTTTTCATATTGAATTCTGAGAGTTTAGAGTTTAGCACCTTTTACCTTGGCATCACCTTCATAGCTTAGAATTATTTTGTCCCATATCTCCTTTGTTGTATTCAACTGCATAAATTTGACAAATTCTGATTCAGTCAAACTTCCCAATAATGCATTGATCGCCTTTGCATTGGTTTCATAGTTCTTTCTTGGTGCTACATCTGTTCGAACTGAAGTTGGATATTGATAACCTCCTTTAACTATAGCTCATACATCTTCTCTAAGAGGCTAAAGATAGGATATTGTCCTCGTCTTTGAGAATATTAAGTTGTTTCCATTGAAGAGAGAAGGCCTGATAGATGTTTTCCCATCTTCATTGCTCATCTTAGCTGATCTTCCTTCTAGTGATTAAGCTTCTTCAGAAGGACCTGCTCTGATACCAATTGTTGGGAAAAATATTGAGGGGGGGGGGGGTGAATCAATATTTATATTTTATTGATAATTTAATCTTTTTCTTTATTGAATTCCATACGCGACTTTAATGAACCCAGCTCACGTATGCACGCGGATATATCAACAGACACTTGCGTATACTGAGATAAATTTATAAATATATAAAATTTCATAAACAAACTTTAACTCAGTTTATCAGTTACGCATCAGTTAGTTAAGAAGTAAATATGTGCAGTAACAAAAAAATAATTCATCACATAAAAGCATCACACATGAACACCAAGATTTAAGGTGGAAACCCAATTCGAGAGAAAACAACCGCTGTTGTCGTCTTTTTCTTCAATATTTATTATATGGAAAATGGTTTACAATTTTGTACTGATGCACACTCATATCAATAAACATTCCTCTAACTACATAATTCTACAACCTTCTCTCATTTTCCAGTTGCAACTGGAAGGGAGCTACAACCCCCTGATATTTTTTACCAGCCACTACTGGAAGGGAGCTTCAACCCCCTGATCAGAACACCAGATTCTACTGGCAGGAAGCTTCTACTTCCACACTGAAGGGTTCAACCGTCAGAACCACTACAGACCACATTTCATCAATTTTCATACTGGATCACACAGCTTCAACAGAACTCTTCATAAAGAACAATAATAATAACCTTCACCCAACACTTCAATCAAAATAGTGAGATCACTATAACCAGAACAGAGTAATAACTCAGATTTCAAAATCTGTATGAAAAATCAAATTCAACCCTGATCATTGATTATCTCAAAGGGCATATGCTACTTTTCTTTACTGAACCCACATGTATACGCACTTTCCTTTACAACAACCTGGATATAGATCTTTGAATATTTTTTTTCAGAAAATGGTCAGTCTCATATCCAGATCTGAGGCTTTCAGTCAGATATATTTTCAGTATTGCAGAACCCTTGATCAGTCAGACATCATAAAACTCATTTATCATATTTTTACATAATAAACTTAGTAGCATATATATCATTCAAGCAACATAGATCTACATGAAGACTTCACTGATAGGCAATAGAAATACAACAATAAAGAAAAAAAAAACCTCTACAATAAGCTTCAAAAACCCTGACTTCCATACGCACCTTTACAGAGACAAATCTACGTATATACACACTTTTACCAAGAGGAACTAGCATATAGATCTGTAAATATTAATTCTGTAGAATGTTCTAGATGTATAGAACCTACCTAGATTTCTTCACTCCACTTTAGCAAACATGCGCTAGCTCTCAGATCTAATCATTTCTTCAATAGATCATCTAAGAACATAGTCATTTCAAGTGTAGAGATCTTGATCCATCATTGTACCCAAGGGTACATCATAGATTCATATCTACCATATAAAACAATGTTCATCCCATGAAATTATACTTCGGAGAGAAGTATTCAATGACAACCATTATATATGCACACCTTGCGCTATATTCTTCTTCTCCTTATATATATTTAACCTTTAGCAATACCATGAGTCAAAAACACACAACTACCGATGGTATTCTTGGACAGAATCAAATAGACGACATAACGCTCAAACTTGTGGGATAATACCATGGTAATTCCCCCTGATATCATCTTTTTAGAGTACAAAAGGCATACACAACTTGGATCGTTCTTATCTACATATATACGCGACTTTACCTATACAAACCCACGTATAGAACTTGCAATATGAAAAGTAACAAATCTTCTACTAGAAATTATATATTTCTTCTGATAGACTACTGAGCTTTTCCAGAAGACATATACTCCATCTTTTACCAGAGAGTTTCCATCAAGGACAACATATTACGACATAAGAATCATATTTCCAATGATCTCTCCCTTTGGAAATGATGGCAATCATCATGACCACAACAGATCGATACATTAGACATAACCATTATTCAAACACCAAAAATTCTCTCCCCCTTTGACATCAAGGGCAAAGGGCATTATTTTGACCATGCTCCCCTAGCTTATGTTGATTCTCAAGATAGCTTTTTCAGAGTCTATAAATCAACCAAGTATGACATTTCCTATCACCAAGGACTCATACTTACATCAATGATCCAACCAAGTGGAATTACATAATTGAGTCAACTACCCAACCAAGTGGGTTTACAAATTAGAAAAATTCCTTCCATGACTAAATCTAACAATTTACAACATGAGTGTCAACATTCCCTTTTCATCAAATTACAAAATTGAATTTTCATAAATAGGACCAAAAGATCTCAAGAGAGAGATCATATATCAGAAACCAATTAGAATGCCAACTATGCAACCTTTTCAACCAGGCAGGTACTCCCCCTAAGCTTATCCATCCTGAACACTTTGAAAAACTAATTCATCAAATAATCTTCATTAGAGAATGATACAGAAATATGAATACTGAAACAACAACAAAGATTACCCAACAACATCAGAACTATTTTGAGCACTGACCTAGATAATTTCTGTCAGCAAAACCTATACGCAGTTTTATGCACAGAAACTCACGTATATAAGCGATTTGTCTTTATGAAACTAGCATATCAAATTTAAAATTCTAAAATTAAGCAGATTTTGTGAGAGAGGTAGAGACAACTCCCAGCTTCTATCTGAGATATTTGAATGCTTCCCTGGGAAGAGGTTTAGTAAATATATCAGGAACTTGTTCTTTGGAGGGAACATACTCCAATTTAACCTTTTGTTCAAGCACTTGTTCATGTAGGAAGTGATACTTGATAGGAATGTGCTTGGTCTTGCAATGCATAACAATATTCTTTGAGATGCTAATGACACTTGTATTATCACATAAAATGGAGATGGGAGGTGAACATTTGATTTGAATATCTTGTAAAGTCTGCATCATCCAAAGGAGTTGTGTGCAACATGATGCAACAACCACATATTCAGCTTCTGTTGTAGATAAGGCAATAGAACTTTGTTTCTTGTTGAACCAAGATACTAATCGTGGCTCCATATAGAATGCACCACCACTAGTGCCTTTTCGATCATCAACATTTAGAACCCAATCCACATCTATTTAAGCATGAAGAGTGAGATCAACATTATTTGGATACCATAGACCAAAGTCTTGAGTCCCTTGTAGATATTTGAATATTCTTTTTACAGCCTGAAGGTGAGACTCTTTTGGATTAGCTTGGAATCATCTAGCAATCCCAACTGCATGCATAATGTATGGTCCTCTCCAGGTTAGATAAAGCAGACTTCCAATCATGGATCTATATTCTGGTTGATTCACCGTGGGATAACCATCATCATAACTGAGGCTACATCCAATTATCATTGGCATGCTCACATGTTTACAGTATTCCATCCCATACTTCTTCAGAATTTTCTTAAGATATTTTTCTTGTGATAAAAATATTCCATCTATTGCTTCTTGCACTTGTAAGCCAAGAAAATTTTTAGTTCCCCCAATAAAGACATTTCAAATTCTTGCTACATAACAGAAGAAAAATTTTTCACTCGTGGATTCTTCATTACTTCCAAACATGATGTCATTGACATATACAGCTACAATCAATAGTTTATCATTCTCAATTTTTGTGTATAAGTTACTATCAACAGACCCCTCTGTAAAACCTTGTTGATGAAGATATTTTTCAAGACAATAGTACCATGCCTGAGGAGCTGGTTTGAGACCATATAAAGGCTTTTTAAGTTTGCAAACAAGTTTTTCATCGTTTCCCAGAATGAATCCTTTTGGTTGTTCTATATAAACTTCTCCTTCTAGATCACCATTGAGGAAGGATGATTTAACATGCATTGATGAACTTTGATTTATTGAAAAATTGAAAAAGCAAGAAACATTCTTATGGCTTCATGTCTATCTATAGGAGAAAATTTTTCTTCAAGGTCTATACCTTCTTGTTGAGCATACCCTTTACAAACAAGTCTAGCTTTGTTTCTAATAACATCTCCATTTTCATTCAACTTGTTTTTTAATATCCATTTTGTTTCAATCACATTTTTATCATTAGGTCTTGGAACCAATTCCCAAGTATGATGTTTTTCAATTTGATCAAGTTCTTCATTCATGGCTTGAATCCAACATTCATCTTTACTAGCTTGATTGACATTTTGTGGTTCAATAGTGGATAGAAATGCCATATAGCTAGGAGATCCTACAAGAGTTCTTCTTTTTTGGACACCTGATCCCTTTTCTCCCAAAATTTGAGATTATGGATGATTCTTTTGAACATACCTGGATGGAGCCTTTTCAGATAGATCTTCTTCTGGTACTTCACTAAGTTCACCTTTGATATTGTTGCCATTTGATGCAAGAAGATATATATCTTCATCATCTTCATTTGTTGTTGTTATTTCCATTTTAGGAGCCGAGAGAGACTCATCATTTACAACATCAACACATTCAAAAATCTTCCGAATTCTTTTATTGTAACAATTATATGATTTACTTCTAGAAGAGTAACCAAGAAATATTCCTTCATCTCCTCTACGTTCAAACTTACCAAGTTTTTTCATAATTTTTCTTAATAAAAAATTTTCTTCCGAAAACTCTAAAATGCTTTATGGTGGTAAGATTTCCATACTAGAGTTCATAAGGAATTTTATCACTGTTTACCTGACATAAGCCTTGTTCAGAATATTTACTGCAGTATGTGTTGCTTCTCCCCAAAAGGTATCAGGAGTTCCAGATTCATCAGGCATAGCCCGAGCCGTTTATTGAACTATTCTATTCATTCTTCTGCCACACCATTTTGTTGTGGGGTTCCAGCTATAGAAAATTGTCTTTTTATGCCATGATGTTCACAAAAATCAAAGAATTCATCTGAAATATATTCTCCTCCTCGGTTAGATCTAAGAAATTTTATTTTTAGATCTAATTCATTTTCAACTAAAGCTTTGAAGATATTAAATTTTTCAAATGCTTCATCTTTATGTTTCGGTAAACTGATCCAACACATTCTAGAGAAGTCATCAATAAATAAAATATAGTATTGTTCTCCACGAGGTGAATTTTTCCTTACAGGACCACATAGATCAGTATGTATAAGCTCAAGAGGCCTAATTGCTGATCCTCCTTTAGCATTGAACTGCACCCTGTTTTGCTTACCAAATTGGCATGATTTGCATATGGTAATTTCACTTAGAGTGATGCTGGAAAGATCACGAAAAACTTTGAGTCTGCTAGATTTTCTTATTTGAGAAGCTAAAATGTACCAACCTTCTGTACAATAACCAATTTTATGAAGATTTACCCAAGTACCATTTTTCTTGGCCACCTTTCAATACATACAGATTGTTTGGTTTTCTAGTTCCTTTTATTACATTTTTTCCTGTGTCAAGTTCACATACTACACATTATTTTGAACTAAAGACAAATTCGTTTCCTTTCACACATTTCACTCACACTTAGCAAATTTTTCTTTAATCCATTCACATACATAAATTTTTATCTTACACCTTCTTTGCTAGAAAAACATAACCTTTTCCTTTAATGACAGCAGGAGAATCATTTCCAAAAGTAACATTCTTTTCTTTTTCTAGAGAATTGTATGAAATGAGTTTATTTCTTTCTCCTGTCATGTGTTTTGAGCATCCACTATCAATGTAAAATTGATTTTATTCCCCTTCTACAAATAAATCTATGCCACAGCTTTCAACATGTAGGTCCTTCTTTCTCCAAACCTTGGAATTTGAAGGTATATGCTGTTTTGGCTGACGTTTTCTCCTGCATTCAGTTTCTTCATAACCAAAGTTATTGCAATAAATACATTCAATTTCATTTTGAAGAGGAGAAAAATTGTTATAAGTATTATTCTTTATTCAAGTCTCATTTCTTTGCTTTCTGGCTTCTCTGGTCATGATGATTTTGTATGCAACACATTGAGCAGCCTTATGACCAAAGTTAAGACATGAGAAAAATTGTCCATTAAAGAAGAAATTTATGTGATCATGAAACCTTCTATTTATGTTTACCTACTTATTGATATTTATTTTATTGTTCTTCCTTGTATTAAAGTGGTCACGCTTTACTCGTGTAGTTTCTTTGTTCTTTGGCTGAGAGACAAAATTTCTAACACTGGCTTTAGCTGCATTTAGATAGCTTGGTGCTCAAGACTTAGATGATTCTCCAATATATCCATGACCTGTCTTTATAATAGGAGAGTGTTTTACCTTGATAATTTCATCTAAGGTTTCAGATGCTTTAGAGAATATAAGATTTAAAGTTTTCACTTCCTCAATTTCCTTTCTTAGTCTTACTATTTCACATTCTAATTTCTTGTTGTGCTTCTCCTTTTCTATAAGTTGATTTTTTAGAGTATCTATGGCAAAAAAAAATTCTTCCAAACATATTTTGAGATGATATACTTCTTCAAGAAATTCATTTTCTTCTATGGCATCCCTAAAAGTATCACTAGAGTCCTTTTCAAAAGCCATGAGTAGTCTAATATCTTCATCATATTCTCCTTCTTCACTCACTATATTCATGAGTATAATAGCCTTTTCTATTGATAAACCATCTCTTATTTTCTTTAGCCACCTCTTGTCCATTTTCATGACTATCTTTATGAGGACATTGAGCAGCATAATGACAAAATCTTCCACAATCAAAACATTTAAAAGGAATTTTACCTCTAAACCTTCCAGTGACAAGTTGTAGCTTCTTTACAAAAATTTTCTCATCTTCCTCTGAAACATACCCTGATCCTTCTTTTTCTTCTACCTCTTTTCATTTTGCAGTAGCTCTGAAGAAAACATCTTTGAATTTAGATGGACCTCCTTTTCTCATTTCACAAGCAGTTAGAATCCCATGAAGTTGAATAACACTAAGAGTTTGTAGATCCTACTTCTCTTCAATAGCAGACACTTTCGACTCAAATTTGGGAGTTAGAGATCTTAAAACCTTTTCTACCATAGTAATGTCAGATATGGTTTCACCCATATTTCTCATACAATTTACAAAATCATCTAGACGTAAAAATAAACTGGAAATGATTTCCTTATTATGCATTCTGAGTTTTTCATATTGAATTCTGAGAGTTTGGAGTTTAACACTTTTTACCTTGGGATCACCTTTATAGCTTAGAATAATTTTGCCCCATATCTCCTTTGTTGTATTCAACTGCATAACTTTGACAAATTCTGCTTCAGTCAAACTTACCAATAATGCATTGACCACCTTTGCATTGGTTTCATAGTTATTTCTTGCTACTGCATCTGTTCGAACTGAAGTTGGATATTGAAAACCTCCTTCAACTATAGCCCATACATCTGCTCCAAGAGACTGAAGATTGGATCTTTTCCTTGTCTTCCAGAAGACTAATTTATTTCTGCTGAAGAGAGGAGACCTGATAGACGTTGTTCCATCTTCATTTCTCATCTTAGCCGATATTCCTTCTAGCGATTAAGCTTCTTTAGAAGGACCTGCTCTGATAACAATTGTTGGGAAAAATACTGAGAGAGGCGGGGGGGAGGGGTGAATCGGTATTTAGATTCTATTGATAATTTTATCTCTTTCTTTACTGAATTCCAAACGCGACTTTAATGAACCCAGCTCGCGTATGCACATGGATATATCAAAATAAAATTACGTATACTGAGATAACTTTATAGATAGATAAAATTTTAGAAACAAACTTTAACTCAGTTTATCAGTTATGCATTAGTTAGTTAAGAAGTAAATATGTGCAGTGACAGTAAAATAATTCATCACATAAGAGCATCACACATGAACGCTAAGATTTAAGGTGGAAACCAAATTCGGGAGAAAACAACCATTGCTGTCTTCTTTGTCTTCAATATTTATTATATGGAAAACGGTTTACCATTTTTTACTCATGGAGACTCATATCAATACACATGGCTCTACCTACAAAAGGTTGCAACCTTCTCTCCTTTTCTAGCTATGACGGGAAGGGAGATACAACCCCTTGATCTTGTTTACCAACCACTCCTTGAAGGGAGCTTCAACCCCCTGATCAGAACACCGGTTTCTACTGGTAGGAATATTATACTTCCACACTAAAGGCTTCAACCCTCAAAACCACTACAGACCATGTTTCATCAATTTTCATACTAGATCACACAGCTTCAACACAACTCTTCACAAAGAACAATAATAATAACCTTCACCCAAAACTTCAATCAGAACAGTGATATCACTGTAACCACAACACAGTAATAACCCAGATTTCAGAATCAATATGCATAATCAAATTCAACCCTGATCATTCATTATCTCAAAGGGAATATGCTACTTTGCTTTTCTGAACCCGCGTGTATACGTTCTTTCCTTTACAACAACCTACATATAGATCTGTGAATACTGCTTTTCAGAAAATGGTCAGTCTCAGATCCAGATCTTTGGCTTTCAGTTAGATATCTTTTAAGTATTGTAGAACCCTTAATCAGTCGGACATCATAAAACTCATTGATTAGATCTGTATATAATCAACTTAGCAGCATATACAAAATTCAAGCCACCCAGATCTACATGAAGACTTCATTGACAAACAATAGAAATATAGTTGCAAAGAACAAAAAAACCTCTGCAATAAGCTTCAGAAAACCCTGACTTTCATACGCACCTTTTCATAGAAAAATCCACGTATATACGCACTTTTACCAAGACCAACTAGCATATAGATCTGTAAATATTAATTCTGTAGAATATTTCAGATCAATATAACTTACCCATATTTCTTCACTCCACTTAAGCAAACATGTGCCAAGTCTTAGATCTAATCATTTCTTCAATTAACAAGTTCATCCCATGTAGGTATACTTTAGAGAGAAGTATTCATTGACAACCCTTAAACATGCACACCTTGCACTATGTTTTTATTCTCCTTATATATATTTGACCTTTAGCAATACTATGAGTCAAAACCACACAACTACCGATGGTATTCTTGGACATAATCAAATAGACGACATAACGCTCAAACCTGTCGGCTAATACCATGATAATGCTCCCTGGTATCATCTTTTTACAGTGAAAAAGGCATACACGACTTGGATTGTTCTTATCTGCATGTATACGTGACTTTACCTATACAAACCCGCGTATATAACCTGCAATCTGAAAAGTAACCAATCTTCTGCTAGACATTACACATTTCTTCTAATAGACTACTGAACTTTTCCAGAAGACATATACTCCATATTTTACCAGAGAGTTTCCATCAAGGACAACATATTAATACATAAGAATCATATTGCCAACATGGATCACTCCCACATAGAGCATAATTTTTTTCATGAGAGCGTCAATCTTTTTTTCCAAAGCATTGTTTCATTCCTAGTGATCCTGCATGGCGAGACCCAACATTTTTTTGGTTTGAGAGTGTAGCTAAATAGCCTTGTTGAATAGGTTATCCCTTTCCCTTGTCAGTCCAGGGTCTGAAATCTAGTTGAAAGCTTCATCGACCTCTTCCATTGCAATGCGCTCACAAACCATCCTTGCATGGTTCTACGGATTGGTGACCCTTTCATGGGTATCTTGATTGACAACAATTTTGCATTTCCTGACAACTTGCCTCGTCATAGATTTTTCCCTGGTGATGGGAGTCATACTCGGGGAACACCATCGAGAGGAATTAGCTCCCCATCCACGACCTCGAACTCTCCCCCACTGAGCAGAGGAACTAGCTTAACGAGTGGTCATACTAAGATGGGAATTAGGGTCGCAAGGCCTATAGAGGTAGTATGGAAGATGGCTGAAAAGGAAGGAGGTGAAGTAGTAGAGAAAAGAGGGGATATTAGAAAGAACACAGTTACAAAGCGAGGAGATTAACTAGAGGAGCATGTATACATAGTCACGGGTTGGGGAGGTTAGGTAAATTGATAGGGAGTGGGGAATAATGATTGAACGAGTGAGATTCTAAGGGTGGTTGAGTTTGCAGATGCGCCAGAGGGTTGAGAGGCCATTTGGGTGGCTTGGCATAATGTGAATTGAGGAGTTCATACTTCCTCTATGAAGATATAGCTTGATGGTGACTAAGATCATGATTATTTTCTTTGGGGGAGGCCCTGTTCATTTAATAACTGTTTGGTCTATCCAAGAAATAATTTCCCATGATTTAAACATAGAAATCATTTACCATATCCTGACTGAGATCATCCCATGCCAACGAGAGGAGCCATTGGGAGTTTTCCATGCCAACATTTCCCGGCCTATCAGCCAACTGGTTACCTATGCATCTGACAACTTGGAAGGTCACTTTGTTGGCATGTTCAATGTGAACCTTAATCTTGTTTAGTGTTTTGCTGACCCTCCATCTGTCAGAGACTTGCGTGGCATTTTTTCCATTTTAAAGCTTCCTGAAAGCTTGGGTAGCGATCATCGAGTCCCCCTCAACGATAAGAGGCCAAAATTATGAGCGCGAGAAATCTCAATGCCTTGTTCCAGAGCTTGTAATTCGGCAACATTATTAGTAGAGTGGCCTAGATTCATGGCATAAACCCAGATGATCTGCCCTTTGGAGTTCCTGAAAATGTCTTTGAAGTCGTTACAAATCTAATGTTAGAAAGATATATACATTGAATTGAAATGATGGCATTTTTAGAGGATCTCTCGTCTACAAAAATACTTAAAAGTAAAAGGTATAACCTAATACACATATGGGAACAACAGTAAAAGATGAAATGAAAATAATTATGAAAACTATTTTTAATTAGACAATACCTTTAGTTGTATATTTATTAGTTTCAAAAATATCATATCATGTCTCGTTTGTAATTTAATGTCATTAGATTTTGTGAAAATGTTGATTTTTTTTAATGTTTCTACTAATTCACAGTCACACTATTTTTAAGTAAATACTACCCATTCCTAAAGATAGAATATATATATATATATATATATATATATATATAATACAATGGTCATACTCTCTAATACATTTAGAAATTATTTTATACCATCTATTAAACCTTTCTAGAAGTTTTAAATTTTTTCTAATTTTTCATTTCTCTTTTCAAAATTACTCTCTATTCATAAGTGAGAAAGTATTTCCATATTTTTATTCGATACATTATGAATTTTTTTCATCTAGCTTTCAAAATTTTCTTTATATTCATGAGTAAAAAGTACTATTTTTTACAATTTCATTATGTTCACGAGTAAACGAATACTACTTTTTCAGCAGTTCTTTATAGAATGTATCATTTACTACAAAAATCATTCCATGAATATAATAAAAGATGATATAAAATTTAATACATATTACAAAATAATATTTAATTAAATCCTTGGAACTATCATTGAAATAATATATATCTCTTTCCCCAAACACAAAGAATAACTTACTTTCTTAGAAAGAAATTGATTAGGTTTAGTGGACATGAGGTATAGTGTCAATAGTGTTCGACGTCTACGATGATGTAAAATTTATTACATATTAAAAAATAATATTTAATTAATCTTATATTTAGCAATGCAACTAAATCATTCACATACATATATGTAATATATGCCTCCCCCACACACATAGTGATAATAACTTACACTTTTATAAACAAGTGTTGGAGGCAGCGGTAGTCCTTGTAAGGAAATTCAAAGGAGAAATTCTGGAGGCAGTAATAATGCAATAATGCATTGATACAACACCCTGGCAAACAATTGGAAAGAAAACCAAACTGAAATAGAAAATTCTTGAAACTAGTCCAAATTTGTGAAACCAGCCCGCTGTAGATTATGCTTGGGGGCGCTCCAAGTGCTGAATTCTCCAACCAAATCCAATAATCTCGTGAATTTTGTGAGAATAAAAGGCCACGTGTTTACATATTTCTTTCCTTATTTATTTATACCACATCTTGCTTGATAGAAGAGAGAATCCCCATGCAAGCAAGAGAAAGAAGAGGTCCTTTGCCTCTAAACTGCTGCATTGTGTGTGAGTCTCTCTGTTTCGACCTTGAAAGTTGGATCAAATTATGAATCTTTTCACTGAACCATAAACTTCAGAACTGACAACATAATCATCAAAGTGCAAGCTGCATGTCTCTGTAATTATTGATAAGTTGTTTAATGAAGTAAGTTACCCATATGAAAGTTCCACACTCGGGAGTCGGCGGTCTTGGTAAATGTCCTGCCTTTGTATGAACAAAATTCGACCTTCACGTAGACACTTGCATCTCGACGTAGACACGTGCCCCACATGTAACGTCGCCTGCTGTTTTTTTCAGAATAATGTTTTCGTCAACTAAAAAATAATTGAAATACAAAATTAAAAAAAAAAGAACTTTTGGACTGTATGGAGTCCATTGCTTCACTGTAACATGCTCAGTCTATACTCCATCTGTCATTGTTTTGTTTGGAAGAGTTTGAAGGGATGACCAGTTTCTTTAATGGAGATGGGGTGTTCAAATTTCTTTATCTCGGAAATATTTATGGCCGTCTCGTGACAGTGGTTTTCCCATACTGAGTGCAGATACTAGTGATTATCACCTCAAAAATCCCATTTCTATCTTCTCCTGTTAAAATAGATGGAGGTAGAGTCATTTCAAGTCTGGTATTCGCAAGTGAGAGACCATTTCAGGACCTGGGATTGCCTGGCCTTTTCTCTTTCCATGCACTTGCAGGTTTCTATCTTCTCCTTCCTGGCTGGGGAAGTGCGGGACATAGACGAGTCTCCCCAAATTGTGTCAGAAGTGTTCGTGGAGAAGAAAGAGAGAGATCCCTTTAGTGCAGGAGAAGTCAAAGGCTTTTGAAGACTAGGAAGGGACTCCGAGCACTCGATTATGCTATGGAGTTTTGTCAATAGCAGCTGACTTTGTACCCTTTGTGAATAATTCCTTCTTCGCGCACCTGGAGCTTGAAAACCTTGTGTCATGGATTTAGTGATGCCAAAAAACTTATCCCACTTGAAGCGTAAGCGGGGTTTCAAAGCCTTATAATGATAAAAGTGGGGTGGTAAACATTTATTCATCCATTAGCAATTGAACGAACAACTCTAAAGGATTTTTCCTCGATAGGAGGTCACACCGCATTATTTCCTGTGTATGGTTTAAAACTGCCAAACCAGTAATAGCACATTATATTTCTCTGCAATATCGGAGAGGTAAAGCACAACCTAGTTATGGTATGCCACTATTGTAATGTTATAAAGCTCATGTTTTTATTATTCTTCATTGAATTTCTTCATTTATTGCTGGAAGGGTTTCTGTTCTTTCAATTAACTGAATTATTGGATGGATATCAACATTTTTTGCATAACAACTTTCCAAATTCCTTGATAGGCATCTTGCATTATGAAAAATTTTCGGCTTTCACGAAGCTTCTAGTGGCTATGTTCCAGTGTTTTTTGTAAGGTTCGTTGTAGGTTTCCAAGAGTTTATTCAATAAAGCTTTCACCGAGAAATTCAGGATATTAAGAGTCCTTGTGAGTTTTTTTAATTTCATATAAAATTCATTGTTATTAACAAGGAGAATTAGTCATCTTCTCTATTCAATAGTGACATAGTATAGAATCACAAATTTTAAAGCTAATTCCATTGGTCCATTGGCCCTGAGGGATAAAGTCTCCCTTGAAGAAGAAGCGATGCAAACTACTCTTCCGAGAGGTGATTTACTATAGCATTATTTCCTTCCCGTTTATGGGATTTCATTTTACATTTTGTTGTTCCCCCGCTATTCTTTTCAGTTGTTAGTTTGTCATTGAATTTTAGATTTACAAGCTTAACTGAATATGCTTTGTTAATGGATAAACATGGGATAAACGGGATTATACCCAGATCAATGCTTTCAAATTCATCAAGGAATCACAAAGGTTGGGCACATTTCAATCCTGCTTACTAGAAAATATATTCTTTACACCATTACTATAGTTTCTGAATAAGACTACGTTGTTTCCCTTAAAGGTGAAAGAAGGAAGAGTTATAGTTAAGATAATAAGCCTGCACTAATTATCAGGTTGTGTAAGGAAAGAAATAAATATGTAGAACGTTAGTTTCTCCTCTCTCTTTGTGCGAATACTTTTCCTAAGAACCCCAAACTAACAGTTTGTACGAAGGAGAACTCAACCAGCTGCAAGAAAGAATATTATTGTACAAGACAAATACACTACAAAGGTAAGGAATGAACATTACTTATGCATCATAGATAGAGTAGAATATTATTCCATTACTATAGAAATTCTATCTCCACTATTTTTCGAGCCATTAGAACTCTTATCACCTACCAGTCATGTAATATATATATATATAAATAATTTGATGCATGTTACTAATAATTTTTTTTTCAATATGTCACTTACTTCAGTTTAGAGCTCTGCTTCTCTTGTTCATATCTCTCCTAAGATAGGACCGTCAGGCTCAATATCAGTAATAGGTAGGTATGCCACAGTCCATAGTTTTGATCCGTCTTTTGTAGGGTGATGTGTGGAAGTTTTGAGCCCAATCAATGTTTTGCAGGTTTACTTCAATATTTTTGTGTTTTTTTAAATCTTTGCAAATTTCTCTATTCATATGTCTATGCACACGTCTTAGCTTAAATTGTGTTGTTATTCATACATTATTCTGTTACGTAGGTTTACTATATTGAAGAAGAGTGTGTATAGGTGATGGAGGAGTGGAAGATGTGGTTAAGCGGGTGTTCATAAGTGTCACACATGAACATCAATCGCAATAAAGGTGCGTGAGAAAGTGGTGTGTCTGCAAAATGGAGAGGAAGATAAACGTAAGGAAATTATAACTTTGGATAAAATGATATTGTCATATTGTTTCAATAATGTATGGAAATTACAACTTTGGATAAAATAATATTACCACAATATTCTTGCATTGGGGTCACTTGAAAGTTATAATAAAAGTTCAAATATTTTCGAACCCAAAAAAATTGCCCAAAATTTTAATGAATGAAATTGCAAGCATTAAATTTTATAATAAAAATTCAAATATTTTCAAATCCAAAAAGTTTGCTCAATATTTCAATGAATAAAATTGCAAACATTAAACTTTGTAATAAATATTTTCTAACCCCAAATGTTTGCACAAAATTTCAATGAATAAAATTACAAACATTAAACTTAAACTTAAAATATTTTCGGACCCAAAACATTTGTTCAAAATTTCATTGACTGAAATTGCAAACATTAAACTTTCGTTAAAACACAAGAAAGAAAAACTAAAATCGGTAAAAGGATGAATTAATAGGCCGTCAGCAATCGAACGATCGCTATAATCCTACTAAAAGCAAAGACTAACAAGTTGACTAGGTTCAATCGTTGACTACGTTCAATGGACATGAGATATTGTTTCAATAGTGTTCAGCATCTCTTTGTAACGCATTATGGGTAGACCTACATCATGTTTCTTTCTATCCGCATATGTCAAGGAAAATGCCTTTGGAATTATCTGCTATGGCATGGGAATACATACTAAGTATCATAGATATCTATGACTCGCATCAATTTGTATTACTAAATTTTGAAATATTAAAATGCATATAAATTAAAGTACTCAAAATATAAATATTTCAAATTACAATCACACATAGCTTATGCCTTTTAAAGAAGTTCTATGGAACGATTAAAATTACATCATTATAATCTTCAATTTGGAATCTGGCAGCAACAAATAGAGATTTAATCTGGTTCAACAGTTTCTGGGAAATTAGAGAAGGAAGTACAACTCTTTTTTGGGAAGATTCTTGACAACAACGGGAAAAACTGTTTAGTCGATTGGACTTGGGGGAAATTTTTCTCTACACGAATACTCCAAACCACAGGGTAGTGCAACACTATTGGTGCCACAACCAAAATGACTTGTGGCAAAAATGGAAGCATAAAACCTCATGGTCGTCAGCTCCAGCAACGCAACAATGGGATAATCTGGCTAGAGAACTCAAAACACGGAAGCTTAGAAAACTTTCAGGTCCAGATATCCTTAGATGGGGATACCTGACTAGAGGGTTGTTCACAATCAAGGAAGGCTACTACATTCACTCACAACAAGCTCAGTGCAATATTCAGCCAGTATGCAAAAAAGTCTGGGATTTGAGACATTGGCCTAAGGTGGAATACTTCTTATGGCTAGTGAGCCATCACAGGATTCTAACATGGGAGAATCTTCAGAAATGAGGAATGATAGGGCCGTCGCGCTACTCCTTCTGTCTTGCAGAGATAGAAACGACAGAACACCTGCTTAACGCATTCCCAAAGGTGCAGCCACTATGGGAGAACATGGCACAATTGTTTCGGCAGACAGATAAAACCAATGATAACATAACGACAACCATTGGAAAGTGGAGAAAAGGGAGGTTTCATTGCCAAGTGATCAATAGAGCATGGACCCTTTCACTGTGTTTCCTTCTTTGGAACACTTGGAAAGAAAGGAATCAGTGAGTTTTCCAGGAAGCTGCACAACCAATGGCCCAAATTTGGCAGCGCTCCATCGAAAACATTCGTGAAACTATGCTCGTAGAAAGTTGGACAGATGAAGATTGGTAGGCAGTGGGTTGTGAATCTCATATATTAGAGCACTTAAATTTAAAACCGCAGATACTTTACAAAGGTTTATGGAAATACCGACCACCAAGCCAATCGATTGAGGAACACTAGCTACGTCCTCAACCAGGTTTTCTTAAACTTAATTATGACGGGGCCTCAAAAGGTAATCCGGGGCAAGCTGGCTCAGGGGGGATCTTCCGTAACTCTCAGGGGGGAGTATGCCACTTTTATGCTTTCGACTTGGGCCATGCCACAAACAATGACCCCCGCACAATGTTTGCCAACTCTGTTTATGTTAATCTCCTTGCTCCCAAAGAGCGAATTACGAAGGTTTCGTTCAATTTGAAGACTGTTAAGGATGTATTGGGTTGGTTAATGTTCCCTTGCTTTGTTAATCCCTTAATTAATTTGGTTCATTCATGCTTCTGCACTCCCTGCACAATTTTGGCCCATTTAATGTCAGTTGTTCTCGGTAGATGTTGGGATAGTTGGAGAGGGGGTCAAATTTTACGCAAGGTTGTTCTCTGTAGAGCTTCTAATTGGGTGAGGTTTCATAAGGGTAAGGTGATCCATGTCGCTATAATCTTCAGTCTGCAACCTAGTCTGTTCCATGCCTTCAGACCCACAGTTCCTCGAGATTGTCTTTGGAAGTGGAGGTTAGAGTTTGCGGTTCTCTGCAATTTAGTCATCCATGCTGTCGCCCCAATCAGCTCATCGAATTTGGCTCTAAACCTGCAAATTTTCCATGCTCTGTTTTCTTTCAACTCTAGACCCTCATATCCCGAATGCGCGACCACCTCCTCATGTATGAGGTCAACTAAGTTAAAGGTTATCAGGGCCATCCTTTTTCCAGACTGGTTCTTACATTCAGACAAGCGGTCTGTAGCCCTCTGTTTCCCAGCTAGACCTTTTGGCTACATGCATTGGCTACAGAACCGGCTCTCGTGGTTTTTTTTTCATTGTTTTTATGCTACAATCGTTCTCTCTACTCAAAAGGGGTTGCGCACAAACTGTATTCATATGGTTCCTCATATCTTTGTTGTCCATACCTGCCAGCTTGTGTTATTGAATGGGATATTTTCAGCTATGGGGAAGAGATGTTCCAGGTCCGAGTCTGCCAAAGGAAAACAGAAAATCCAGGATGAGCCTGCCCCAACAAAACGTGGTCGTAAAACTAACCAGGAGCATCTGGAGACCTTAGCTTCAAATTATGGGATGGGTAACTCTTCAATAGTTCGTCAAGAAATTCGTGGTTGGGAGAGAGAAATACAGACTGATCCTGAAGACAATGAAGGAGAAGCAGAAATTTTAGATTTCATAACAGACCCAGGCAATACCCGTGGTCGTCTTACCTTATTCAATCAGACTATTCATACATATTTGATAGTTAAATGTCTTATAGCCAAAGTTATTCAAAGTCTCCCGCCTGTCCATACTAAGATAGACCCGGCAAAGAGGGAACCTAGCCTTTAGGACCTGCTGTAGGACATTCAGAACCAATTGTACCACATCAAGATAACTCAGTACCAGGCAACAGATTGAATGAGTCGATTGGATGATCGGGTAGGCAGAATGGAGAAGCTGCTTCGGCAGTTTCAGCAAGCAAATATGCCTGGATCTACTGTGAAAGACCCAGCTCCAGTCTCCTCTTCAGATGGATAGTTGTTTTCCTAATAGTGTTTTTTGATGCACTTTTTAGTTTTATATGAACTGTCTTTATGTCATATGTATGTTCAATATGCAATAGTAGGACAGCTAGCTAATGAGACTTACATATGGATGAAACAATTTCAATTTTGGTATGCTTTTCATGCTTTCAGGTGGCCAACAGACCTGGTTTCCTGCGGGCAGGTTGAGGTCACAGCCTGAATTTTATATGTTGTAGCCTGTCCTTCAATTATAAATAGAAAATAGCATGGTCCCACACAATTTACAAAAAAAAATAAAAAAATTACATCATTATAATATAGCTTTAGGGTTGTAACATAACCAAATATATCTTCTATTTTGAAAAATATAATTAGGTTTATATATATATATATATATATATATATATATATATATATATTCTAGTTAATATAATCGAAATTAAAAAAATATTAAATATTAAATTATATTTAAAATATAATTTTCATATTAATTGAAATTATAATTATTAATTAATATAATAATTAATTAGTTGGGAAAATGTGTTTTTTTTAACATCTTGATATTTCAATAAGTTTTAGGCTAAAGTGAGTCACAACGTTATTATGGATGAATGAGCACGAGTGAGATGGGAGGTCTTTATTTCACTATCAAATATTGAATATAACAATATATATATATATATATATATATATCTTTATAATAACTTTCTCTCTTGTAAGGTGTTTTTTTTCACTATCCAACATTGAATATCATAATAAGTATTTGTTAAAATAACTTTCTCTCTTGTAATTTAAATACTTTTTAGAAACGTAAGTGGGTCTTGATTAAACAATGACGAGGTGGGTTGTTATAACACTCATCACAGGTCATGTATATTCCTAGTAGAAAATAATCATAATTCAATCATAATCATATAAAAAATATTAAAATAATATAAAAAATAACAAAAACACACATACATATTCTTTCAAATGATTAATTTTACTTGAAATTATAATTAATATGAAAAAAATCAATCATAACATCAAACAATCAATATTAAGATAACATCTCATTAGAAATATTAGGAGAGATATTTAATATAGGGGTTTTATATAAATAATTTCATGTTTACACTTGTAAATGTGTTTATTTTGTACTAGATTTTCCAAAATTTTCATTTAATTATCAATAAATATTAGGTGGATGATATGTATTTAACTTCTACGAAATATTCTAGAATATTCTTGATAGTATGCACAAATTAAAGTTTAACTTTTATCTCTAAAGTATTTATGTTATTTTTCCCCTTTTAATACCATATTTTCCACATTTAACAAACACATGTCTCAAGTGTTAAAGGTGCTCTTGATTTGAAGATGAAAAAATAGTAATCTCATCCAAATAGATGACCAAGAATTTGTCTTTTTATCCAATGAAAGCAAAGTCCATAGCACGCTGAAAAGTATCTCTGACATTCATAAGCCCAAATGGCATATTTGCATACATGAATGTTCCCCAAGGAGTAGTGAATGATGTCTTCTCCTAATCTTTTGGCCAAGCAGATACTTGTTTATACCCGGGGAACCCATCTAATGTGGAAATTCTGTCAGACCGAGTTACCTTTTGAAGAATATGGTCCATATTTGGAAATGGATAATTATGTTTCTTGTAGCATTTGTTAAGATTCCTAAAATCTACACATAATCTGACTTCACCACTCTTCTTTCTTACTGGAACTAGATTAACAATCCAATCTGAGTATCTCATTGGAATGTTGATTTTAGCATACAAAAGTTTCTTCACTTCCTTCTCCATCACTGCTAACAAGAGTGGATTCATTAGTCTTAATTTTTACCGAAATGGCTTAGTACCATCTTTTAATGGTATTCTATGCTCAATGATAGTTGTGTTATATGTCTTAATATCCTCATTTCTTCCAGGAAAAAACATCAACAAATTGACAAAAAATATTGTGGTATTAAATATTTGTTTCTTCTGATAAATATTTTGGCAACTTAGCATACCTTGGCTCTAGTTCTATACCCAAATTGTAATCTTCCAATTATGCATCTCCTTCAACTAACTGTGATTTAACTGAAACATCATTGTGATAAATAAGATTCTCAAGGGGGATTAACCCCTTGGGAATATGATTGGTAGGTAGCTATATGATAGGCTGATAAAAAATCTATTTTTTTAGATTTTGGTATCTTGATAATCAACATTATCCTTCCTGAGATCTTCATCCTGACCACTGTTTAGGAAAATAAATTCTTAAGTAGCGTCAACGAATATTCTAATCTCCTAGTAATCCTCAAAAACTTTCCAATGTTTGATATAATCAAGAATTCTAGGTCTAGACCTAACTTCCACTTCATATTTTAGCTTTATAGGTATTGGAATCTTGAATGAGCTTGCTGAAATAGAAAGTGAATCATCGAAAATATTACTTTCTCTCGGAACAAAATAAATGTTCAGGGCTAGGAATGAGTCTTCTATAATGCTCCATACGGCATTCTGGTAATCTCTGAGTCTAGGATGCTTAGTTTGATAAAAATTTCTGATTTGCTGAATAATAAGTTCAGCATCTCCAAAAATAGAAATTTATGAAATATTCATGTCTTCTGTTGATTTTAAACCAATTAAAAGAGCTTCATATTTAGCCACATTGTTAGTTGCTTCAAATTCAAGTTTGAAAGACAAAGTGGAGCTCTCTTTCAAAGGGGAATTGAGAACTATTCCTACACTAGCTCCTTCTCTAGAACATGAGCCATCAAAATACATTTTCCACACCTCATAACCCTCATTACTGATTTGATTTTCAATAGGCTTCATAATCTAAAAAATTTCTGTAGGCAGGGCAAAATTATCCATCTCTAAAATTCTTGAACCCACATCAGTTGTTTTAGCATAAATAGGATGATTAATGGGGTATTTATTGTCACTAATAATATATGCTAGCTGATATTCTCTATAAATTCTTCTTTGTTCTCCTCCAAAAGGAGAGACAGTAGCATAAGTGAAATCCATTTTCAAATTTCCTCACAACCTTGTAATCCATGACCTAGAAATTAACATACCAAATCTAGGAGGAATGTCAGCTACAAAAATATCCATCACCATCCCTCTCGTGTGTAACTGAAAGAGGCTTACTACAAGGTCTTTGATGACACCAAGGCATTGCACTTTCTAGGAATCAAAATAGCAGAGATCTTAGTATTCTCTAGTTACTTCAAGACCTATTTCATCCATGACTACCTTGGGCATTAAATTATGTGAGGCTCTAGAGTCCATTAGACAATTATGTAGGATTTTATAATGAATATTCATATATATATAGAAAGGAGGGGTAGATTCATCTTTGTCTTCTACCAATGGACCTAAAATAACAGTGGGCTTGTCATCTTGAAGGATAAAAAAATCAAAGGCTACTTCGGTAGGTGGAGGCTGAAGAGCTTTCATAAAAGTCTTTTTGAAATAATAATTTTTCATGAGTTCTACAAGAGGAACAAGAATCTTAATCTTTTGTATCTCATTTTCAAAATTGAGAATAGGGGACATCTTGTGATAAATTTTTACCTCAAGTGAAGGAGGGTTAGTTGCCTCCGGAACTTTCAGCTTTCTTGGTTCAGCCACTTGTTTTTTGCTGGAATTTTAATTGTATCCTTATTCTTCTTTGGTTGTCCAACAGACTTGGAGTTATCATCAATATTATTTGATGTGAGATTGTATCTACTCTGATGATAAGCTGAAATCATGGAATGATAAAAACTCACTGAATTATTCTGAGTATATGACATGAAGTCTTCATACTCTGCTTGTGAAAGATGAATAAACCCTTCTTTATCTCTTAGACAATTAATATCAGCACCTTTCTCCAACCTTTCAACTTCCTCTTTATCTTCAAATATAGAATTCTGCAAAGGGGGCTGCACTTTTTAATCATCAACATCTCTTATTTCTCGCTCCAAGATTTGAGTAGCATTAGGTCTTCTAACCAGATGCCTATTAGCTGATCAAATGAAAACTTTCTAGTACTAGCTAGTCTTTCTTCCATCTTGAGCTTGGACATATGAGTGGTTAATGACATGACAATCTTGTTCATCTCATCTAGCTTAGGATCTATGGTAGAAGTTCCTAAAGATGAAACTTTAGCTTTTTTCTTCCTTTTTTCTTTGTCAATCCCTCCTCTAAGCCTATCATTTACTAATACATTAGATTCTACCTCTGGTGTTTTTTCATACATTTTTGTTAGTGTTGTAGATGTTCTTTCTCTTAATAATAGACAAAAATCAGGGTCAAAGGCACCAACATAAGTGATTTTTGCTGAAGCTTCAGTAGGCTTGATAAAGTAGGTATTTTGCTATACATCTTATTGAAGCTTTTAGAAAAATCAGAAGCAGATTCTCCTTATTTTCTGTTGATTACACCAAATTCAGTGATATAATACATACAATATTTCTTATCACCCCATTTCCTTAAAAATGTATCATCTAGGGTTTCAATTCCAATGATGCTACATGTTGTCAAAGATCTGAACCATTTCCTAGCATCAACCTCAAGACTCTGAACAAAAACTGTCATCAAAACATCTCCATGCTCAATATTCATATTGTCAACATAGGCATAAAAATCAGCAAGGTGTTCTTCAATTTTTACCTCTCCCCAACCACTAAATTTAGGCATATAATTGAGATAATTTCCTTCAGGTAATGCATTCATAGGTTAAGGTAAAACTAAAGGAGCATACCTGGTAGAAAAAATTGCATCCATTCGGTTAGGGGGTGGGTTTCGAATTTCCATGGTATCAGTTTCTAGAATTTGTGGAACAAAAATTGGTGGATTTTGAACAGCGGATGATGAAGCACCAACATTTGATGTAGAGATTGTTTGTTGGCTAGAAAAGAAGGGAGGTACATAATTCTCTACAAAATCAGGGGACAAAGTTTGTATCACTTTGTTAGGGAGAGTCTCTGAGGAAAAAGTAGAATATGCAACAAACTTTCGTTTACTATTTCTTTCCCTGATTAGCTTCTCCAGATCATGGAATGGGATTCTCAAATGGAAATATGGGTTAGCCCTAGTTCCATCCCTTCTAGGAGCCATAACTTCAATAATAGAGTCGTCAGGTGTAAATAAGTCTAAAATGACAACTCAAACTGTCCACCTCAGAACCACTTATAACTTTGTCATTCACCCAGGGATAGACTTCAATTCACCTCCCCAACAATGACACCAAAGATGTTAGCACAAGGAGTCACTCCTTGACTGCAAAGGAGTAAGCCTTACGCATCATAGTTCATTTCAAAGTAAAATGTTTTGAGTGGTGGGATGGATTCTTAAATAGTTTGAAATTATTTTTACTCTTTTAGACTTCCATGCATTTGGCAAGCTGTGGAAAGTATAAATTTTATGGATAAATTGGTAGTATAGGGGAGTAGATTGTAACAAATGAAAGGTGACAGATAACTGGTACTCAATCTAAGAAATATTCATATCCTAAATTATTCACACAACTACAAGAGTTTCCTTTTACATAAACTGTGTTTTATGTAAAGGAATCAACATTTAGAAAGTAGAATACATGCATAAAGTATTTCATAAATGTTTCATGAAACCTTCACTAGCATGCTCTACACAACACATAAATGATTTGTAAAAAACTAAATAGTAGATAATTAAATATTAGATCATCTAATAGTTCCCTTACTCATACTTTTCTGGATGCTGCAACTCATAAATCAGATGAATAAAACAATAAAAAAAACACACCATACATTAGATATTACTTGAAACACAAAATCCGCAAGCATGAAGTACAAAAAGGAGTTTTCTTTATTATGAAAACTCTTCAAGTCGGCTAAAATCCAACCCTGAAATGGCATTTAGAAATGATATTTATAGAGAGAGAGACACCAAGTCCATCTCTCCTAAAAAAGGGATCCACTCTTCCTCACATTACATACGAGTTATACGACATTAAAGACATATCCTATCGAAACATAACTAACAGGACATATGTAGATAGGAAGAAAGAAGACAGTTTGAACTGTCCTTTTTAGTGTGCTAGCAACCTGCCTCCTTTTTCATTAATTTGTCTCTCCATGACCTTGTTTCTTTAAAGCCCATGTGTATTCATTAAATTTTACTTTTAACAACCTCAAATCAACTTATCAACCATCACTTGACATATCCATATCATTAGGAGTCCTTATCATTCTTGGACTAGCTCGAAAATTTTGTTGACAGTTTTAAAAAATCGTTTAAAACAGATTCTATCAGAACTTCCGGTAAAAAACTGTAACTCCGCAAAAAATGTAATGCTACCAGAATTTCTGGTAGCACTATGTTTCCTTTTCAAAAATGCATAGCAAGAAACTTGACAAATTCTATTTAGACTTAAACATTTTGAAAAATGAGTTGTTCTAAAATATAGCTAGTAGGCAAAAAGATATTTCACTAGGACATCCTTTTACCTCTCCTCCATATGAACTGCAACTTCTGCAAGATTTTCTAAATTGGTTCTTCTGTCAAATGTTGATTTTGACCTTATAGTCCTGGTGGCTGTCTCTTTTGCAATGACCTTTTTATCTTCTGAGCTCTTCTCGATTTTTATTCTTTTGGAGGATCATGTTTGATGATATGAAGGGGATTTACCCTTATCCTTCTTCTTTGACCCACTAAACTCTCGAATTTAAGGAGTTGCAGTCTGTAACCCTTTGGAACTCCTCTCAATATCTATAACTTATGTCCTTAAGCTTGGGTTATGCAAGGCTTTAGACTGCAGCTTGAGTTTGTTGTTATCACTTTTATGTCTTTTCATGCTACCAACACCTTGTCTTGCATTTTTTTTCTTGTTGCTAATATCATACCTGACATCCTTCATAAGCTCCTCATTTGATTTTGTGGGCTGGTAATCCTTTTGAAACTTTTTCTGAATGTTTTCTTCTGAAACTTCTAGAAACACCTGTTAATTTAATTTTTCTACAACTACTGTCCTTCCTCTCTATGCTCTAGCATATACCTTGGGAAAAGGAGGAATAAGATGCACAATATTCATTGATTTGGGCTTTCTGGTAGATAACCTTCTCCTTTCTCCAAAATCTTCAACTTTGTTTGGGGGAGCCTTTTCCCATTTTTCCTTGCCCTTCTTGTAGTTATGCACCTTCTTTGATTTTCTTTTAGTCCCTTTACCAATCGATGAAGTGGTTGGTTTTCTAATTTTCCCCTTCTTCTTAGCAAGTTGAGAATTTTTTTGTGAGGCTAGAGATAGATGATCAGAAATGTTTTGTGTAGGTGCAGGTTGGAATCCCCTATAAAATAGGAATTTCTCCCATGACTGGTTTGTTTTTCTAAGTTCTTCAACAACCAACACCTTGATAAGAGCCTGATGATAAATGCTATATTCTGAAGCTACTTCATGGGTTTTATTATCCTAGCTAACATCTTAGTCAAGATTTTTAGCAGAAATAAAGGCAGGTTGAGGGTCTTCATACCTGCAAAGTGAAGCAAAAACCTCATGTGATAAAGAAAAACAACAGTATAGCTCCTCTCACAAATAAGGTATATCTTGATGAGTTTGACATTTTTAGCCCATTCTTCCTTCATATAACTGTTATGAATCCCCTTAGCCCATTTAGGGTGTCTGTATTCATCCATGGTGGAGCTATTGAAGTCTCCTGCAGTGATAACTTGGCTTTTGAACCATTTTTCTCCTTCCTATGGGAGGTGGAATGCTTCAAGAATGGATTCTACTGACACCTGCAATATGAGGTCATAGATATTTACTTATTACCCATCAAATGAGAGGGAAAATTCCTTAGCTACTCCTAGATGAGACCTTCCTAACCTTGAAAAAAATGGATACCACCCTACGTGTATAGAGAACCTCCTCACATTCATATTTTCACCTATTAAATCAGCTCCTTGAGGTTCAACACATTTTTTTTTCCTCCTTTCTTAGTCATCTTCAACAATAAATATTTTTTTCTGCCATAATTTGATAGGTGTAAATATTAGGAAAGCTTACTTAACAAGTGTTGATGTATATTCAATGCAAACTTTTTGAAAACTGGGTATCCCTCTTCAAGATGCTCACTAGAACTTCTCATTCATCAACAACCAAAATCGAAAACATATTTCCTTCCCTTTTTTTCGTTGATTTAAAATGATATGTTGGTTCACTTACCAATGCATAAAATATTTTCGTAATGGGAAATATCCTGGACCATATAACACACTTCATGATATCTTTGGTTCCCTACTTTGTTTCAGATTCTCCACTACAGGTGGATGGAGCTGAGTGGTATTTGAGCTGGCAGTCACCTCCATCATATTTTATGACATGCCTAAAATTCTAGGAGTGCCCGTGCGTGACTAACCAAACAGCCATCACATTAAACCGTAGATCCATGACTTATTTCTGATAATAGATATGCACCTTGACATGTGGATACAACGACTCAGGCTAACATAGAGGAAAAACATCGGTTGGTTCTTCTTATGTGCGGATTGACACCCAACACTCTACGTATGACCAGAACTTAAATCGACATCATTCAAGTGTAAACCTTTCCTATCACGTGACATGACTTACAATAAAATATTTAAAACTTTATTTGATTATGGGAATACGTGGCTAACTCAAAAGAGGATGCGATTTTTTATTTTTATTTTTAAACAGGGGAGGTTACCAGAATTTCTGGTAGCATCAAGTAAAGAAAAAATAGACATAAAACAGAATTAAAACAAACTATTCGACAGGGCTAAAATAGACACTACTAGAACTTTCAGTAGTGTTCTAATTTTTTTTTAAATTTACAAATTTTTATCCTAAAAACAAAAAAATTAAAACACACTCATGACTAAGCATAAAATCGTGCTAACACATATAAAACAAAAACATGTAAAATATAACAACCACACCGAAATCCTAACTCATATTGGGACTCATGCACAGTTATCCCTTTTCTTTGATATCTTCACTAGTAATATTTAAAATTTATTTAATTTTTTATACAATAAGGTCATATAATCTCAACCACATTAATTTATTCTTACCCTATAACCTTAACATTGAAATAATACATAATTTAGAATATTATAATTCATAGGTTGAAACCAAGGTATTTTAATCATCATATTTTACAATAGAAAGAGAATAGACAGCATACCAACGATGTGAAAATATTATTCCTAGCATATCCAACGAAATTTTCAAATTATAAAATCTTGGAAACGTTACTCATAACCAAAGAAAAAATCATTGAGCATCCATATGTTGTTTGCAAGTATTTCATTCATAATTATTGCTTATATTTCTAATGTATAACACCTCATTTTAGATGATTTTCCTCATTATTATGCTCATTAATATCTCATCACCAGTCATCTCTTCTTAAAATGGTTGTTTCTCCACCTTTATATTTTTCATTAGTGACCATCCTTATTATAATAAGAGGAGGAAGAATGTTCATTAGTTTGTTTCCTAACATGAACAAAAAACCGTCAAAGGATTATAATTCTTTTAAAACATGATATAGGATATTGGTATCTGAAGGAAACCAAAGTCATATGGTAAGAACGTGTTATCAATATTGCATATTCATAAATGGATACAACATGTCATATTTTTGGGATTTCTAGAAAACATGAAATGAGTAATGGGTCATTAAGGAATTAATGAATTGAATTCATATTATTACAGAATATTAAGAATGAAAATTTAATAATGTGATGATAGAAGGCATAATCATTAACAGATAAGGTTTAAGACTTTCACTTATGAATGGAAGCAAACACATTATTTAGATGAATATGATGTGTTTCCATAAAATATTACAATTTTAGGTGTTTTTCTTAACAAGAATGATTATAGAGGATTTTATTAAATCTACATTGGACACAACAAAACAAATCAATAAATTCCTTAAATTTTCACCATCTTCAGAGGATATTCTATTAAGCAACTAACAAAGATTATAAGAGACAAATCCTAGTATCTTCCATGATTTAGACAATTAAAAATTTCATTGTGATTACAAGGGTAAATTATTACAAATTGAAAACATAATAATATGCAGAAACATAAGATTAACTTATTTGAGAGATTTCTTTAGTAAGGAGTCTACATGAAGTTGGGATCCTGAAGCTAAATTGCAATCTCCTTCACATTCCCATTTTTCCTTATCAGATTTTTGGCCGCTTGTGAGATATGGTTCTGGTGCATTTTAGGAGAGTGATTTTTCACCATTTCCTGATGTAGTTTACTTAGTGTGAGATTCTTTAATTTCCATAGCTTGTTCATAAAAGGTTGTAGTGAATATACTCATCTCTGGAAGCTCAGGATGTGACATTGTTAATACATTTCCGCAAAGTTTGATTTTGTTTCTAAAGAGACAACCATCGAAGGAGGTATCTCTTCATTCTCCCCCAAAACTGCTAATTTTCCTTGGTCCTCTTTTGGGGTTTCATTCAGAGGAGAAATTTCATTTTTTTCTGGATCTTGAAGAGCCTCGAAATAATTTTTGTTGAGGGAAGGTTCAGGAACATCCTCGACAGATTTCTTTGGAGGTGTCGCCTTGTTCTATTGATTCTTCCTTTTCTTTTGAACTGGTTGAAAATTTCCCTTATTAGATATGGGGGCATGGGTTTTCCCTTCTTTAGAGACAGGGGCTTAAGCTTGCTTATACATTTTTTTTATGGAGGGCATATTTTGGCAAAGTGCCCATGATAATGAAATATGATGCATTTGAAGGGAATCTGCTTATAGTCCAATTCTTGATTATGGCTCCATTCCCCTAAAGTTTTTTGTATTGGACCTCACAAATCTTGAGAGAGATATACTTCGACAAAAATGTGAGCAAAAGAAAATTGAGCTCCTTTTGGTTCTTCTTTGTCCAAATAATGTCCTGGCTTATTTCCAATCTCTTTTAGTGCTTCACGTCATAGAGATGGAGAGGGAGGTGACATAGTCAAATCCACATTAGCACAAAAGTAATTTTAGAATGTGGATTGAAATCCAAAGTCCATGGGGATATAAAGATGCCTTTGGTCCCCGTAAAATATGGCCCTAATCTAAAAAATAGATTTCTTTCCAGTTTGTTCACTAATAGAAGAATATAGAAATCCCTGCCTACTACAAAGAAAGTTACATGGCCTTGAAGCTTGGGGGTGCATTGCTTCATGATCCAAGATTCAACAACTTTTGAATTCAACCATAAACCCATAAAATTTCCAACCAATGCTTTTTCTGAGAGGGCTAAGGTTCTCTTGCATGGATTTGACAGAGAGAGTTCCACATCAGGAATCTCAACTAATTTCTTCACAATCTTCTTTTTTGTAGGGGGTTGGGGGGGGGGGGGGGGGTGGAGGGAGAAGAAGGCCCCTCTTGTTTTTTCCCCTATAACAAGGCTCTAAATGCAACCACCTCCTCCATAATGAGAAGAAGAAAGTTTATCTGCGATATCAGATCTAAGTCCTCTTTCAGCCAAAACTAATCTTCAACGGCTAAATCACGAAATGGTGTCCATATATACTTTTATTACAATATTAGATGTTATCAATTGATTAAATGAACATTGTGGTGAACCATTTTAAGTTTCCTTTATGTAAGTTTTGAGATTTTGGATCCATGGGTTGGACATGCAAGTCTAAGGCGTTAAACATCCCTTAGCCATTGAACTTCCCTTTAGGTACTCTAAAGAACACTTTAAATAATTGGGAACACTCTCTAGGTGCACTAGGAATTATTAAGCACACAAGTTGGGTCCACATGTTGAATATAGAAAATTATAAAACAAGGTACCAAAGAAAGATATGTCAACGAATGGCACTTGAGTCAACATCAGATTGAAAGGGATTTATAGTACAAGGAAGATGTCATATAAAAGGAGGATGCCTCACAGGTTCTATAATGCATAAGAGAGGAAATCATTCATTGTATTAAAAAAGATATGTCTAGTTTGTACTACATTCAAGGTTAGCATAATAGGGTGAATTGCATTGGTTAAAGAAGAAGAAAACGAAGAAAAAATATGAGATGACCTAAAAAAAGCAAACTTAGAATTTCTTCAGTGCTTAGATTAGTGCTTAGATTAAAATTTCTTGTAGAAAGTTGTAATTTTGGTAATTATAATTTATAGTTGTAAATAATTGTTTGCATTCCTTCATAATACATTTTAACATTTTTCATAAAAATAAAGTTAAAACATCCTTCTTAAATACCACCTATACTTGTGTATCATAATTACTTTATCTTGATCCTTAATTTATTTTACATTATAAATATTTTTAAAATACTTTAAAATTATAATTAAACATATAAATATTATTAATTTACTTTAAAATTATAATTAAACATATAAATATTATTAATTGAACTTGATTATATATCTCACATACTATAATTCAAAGAAAAATTATTAATCAAAATTAAATAAAATCTAAACACAAATAATATATAACTAGACATAACGAAAAGAAAATATAACAAAACGCACAAATCAAAAACAAAGAATTACAGGTTGTTTACCCAAACTTTAAGTCCAAAAGAGTTATGAATACATGCAGAATGACAAATACAACTAGCCTAACAAACACGTTAAGATTGACTAAATAGTACCATTGAACTCCATGAAAATTGTGCTAATCTGTAGCAAACACGAGACAGCTCCATGTCCTTACAAATTAATTACATACATAAATTTCGAGACAAAGCCGTATTCATGCACATATATTATACTAGTAAAGAATAGAATATATATATATATTTTTAGATCTTTCCATCTTTAATAAATTTGAAGTTTAAATAAATTTAAACTGGTTTTAATCGATATTAATTTATATATATATATATATATTAAAATTTTCCATCTTTAATAAATTTGAATTTTAAATAAATTTAAATCCATCTAATGATTTATTATTATTATTAATTTATTTTAGTCCATTTTAATTTTTATATAATTTGAAAAGTGAAAATATTTACGTAACCTAATAAAATAAGAAATTACATATCTTGCCTACCAAGTTGAAAAACATCTCTTCTCCCAATAATCTTATAACCTGCATGTATTAAATATTATAACGTATCCATAATTTCATAAAGCGATATAGAAGTTACTTTTTGAGATTTACTTCACACTAATCTTAAAAATCCGAGTTTAGCGTTAGTTTGTGATGACATATGCTTTCCTCACGCGTTACGTCAATTATTTTGTTTTTCTAACCATTATAGGATTGGCCGACTACGTGTCAAAATTAATATTCAATATTTGGTTTCTGGTTTGGGTTTCTATAATTTAAATACAAAGTGGGTTCACTTCAAAATTTAAGTAGGTATTTTCAAGTTATATTAGATATTGGTTGACTTTATATTTAAAGTTTTCTGATGCTGTTGAATGAGTAATTTTGGTAGTGTTCTTATGATTGTAGGTTAAATTTAGTTAGAAATTGAGAAAAATGTAATTTTAAGTTGGCAAGTTCATATATAGGAATTTTTTGAAGTATTAAATTTATTTTTATAATTAAAAAAATATTTTAAATAATGAAATATTTTAATTTTATACATTATATTTATTTTTATGATTTTTAAATTTTAATTTATATGATGATTACTATTAGCATAGATTTATTTTAATTAGAGATCTAACATGAGTTTAGAGGATCAAATTTTTTCATGTGCAAATTTTTTTAGAGTGTAAAATACAATGTGTTATTTTTCATAGTTTAAATTGTATTTTTAAATGATAAATAGACTAATTGGTATTAAAATATTTTATTAATAACTAAATTATAAGATCTAAACCTATTTATTTTATTTATTATCATTATAGAGTTTTTGATTTAGAATATAATTTTTAACTTTTATTTTTATTTTAAAGGGTAAAGGACATAGAAGCTTACCAACTTACTAGACCACCTAATGGACCACCTAATGAACTGAGTTTCAAACTGGGAGCAGTTCCACGACTGTTAGATTTCAATGAACTCCTTTCAAAAAACACAAGAAATAATTAATTTTAAATGGAAAAAAAATGTTTTTAAGATTTAAAACCACGATTCTAAACCAATAGATACAAAATATGCAAAGTTTGCTGATATATATACTATGTAAAAGTGAAATGTCAAAATGGCACCAAGTGCAATACATATCAACAAAAAAATATATAATGAGTGATGCTATAAATAACCTCTAAAGTCCAAAAACAAAGCCTACAAGCTATGGGGCCTACAACAAGTATACATATATGATATTAGTAATCAACATTATCACTTGAAACTTTGAAAGTTACACTTCTCATCATGATCAAATTTAGATAATTGAGTCTCCGCTCCCAAACTTTGCAACTACTTGAGTCACAATCTTCTTTTTATGTGAGTTGACTTGAGTCTCAAATTTCTAAAGATATTATGCCCTAATATGGCTTATTACTTCATTTGGTGCTTCACATGGCTCCACCCCAGATCATTTTTCCATCCATCATATCACAATGAGCCCATGCAATATCTTTGACTTTTGGAGGCATGGTGGCTATTACTGTGGCTTAAACTATTTTTTGTTCCACTACTCCAACAAAAATTCAACACTCTCCAAGCTCCCAATGAAACTCACAAAAACTCCAAAGGAGATGTGTGAGGAAAATGAGGGGGGTGAGCTCCTTTTAAAGGCTTGGAGATGGTGTTTTTAGAAGTAAACAACCCTCACTTTCCCTCCAAAACAACCAGGAAGCTTCCAAAAATACTCTGTGTAGGTTTGTCACCATCTTCCATGGACTTGGAAAGGAACAAGTGGGTTTGACCATAAATCCACTAGCTTGGTCATAAAGGAGCTAGTTTGACCGATTTTTGTGATATTTTTGGGCAAACCAGCCATTGAACTCAATTTTTTTGCCGTGTTCAATGAACCTGATTGCCTAATGAACCAACTCTTTTGACCAATTTCTGGTTCATACTGACATATTTTTAATACTATGATTGTGACTGAGAATATAATACTATAATTGTGACTGAGAATATATTTAAATTTTAATAATTAAACTTTAATTATAAATATACTTTTAAAAAATTATTAAAAAATTATTATTTTTTTAAATAAAAAATATTTAAATTATTTTTATAATTTTTTAAAATATATAATTATAAATTAAATTTTACTGTTTAAATTAATAAATTTTTATTCAAAAAGAAACATATAACTAGTTATTAATTTACTTAATATAATAAAATAAATACATATCGTAATCTTAAAACATTTTAAATCTAAATTTTTTTTAATGATATGATATTTATAACTATAATTCAAATTATATAGAATTAAATTCACATGCACTTGAATTATATAGAATTAAATTCACATGCACTAAAAGTGAAATAAAAATATTATAAAATATTTGTAATAAATTTTATTTATTAAAATATTTTAAAAAATAATCCTAGTGTAATTGTTAAATTAACAATGTTGTCATTTATAATATAAATAGATTCATTGTCATTATGGGGACGAATATGCCTTTATTTTGATTATATGCTTTTATGATATGATATTTATAATTATAACTTCAGTCATATAATGTTAAATTAGCATTCACTAAAAGTGAAATAAAAATATTATAAAATGTTTGTAATAAATTTTATTTCTTAAAATATTAAAAAAATAATCATAATGTAATTGTTAAATTAACAATATTGTCATTTAAATTAACAATATTGTCATTTATAATATAAATAGATTCATTATCATTATGCTGAAGAATATGCCTTTATTCTGGTTATATGCTTTTTATTGTCTTTTATAATATAAATAGATTCATTGTCATTATAGTGAAGAATATACCTTTATTTTGATTATATGCTTTTGTGATATGAGATTTATAACTCAAGTTATATCATTCACTAAAAGTGAAATAAAAATATTATAAAATATTTGTAATAAAAATTATTTATTAAAATATTAAAAAAATAATGATAATGTAATTGTTAAATTAACAATATTGTCATTTATAATATGAATAGATTCATTGTCACTATGGTGAAGAATATGCTTTTATTCTTGTTATATGTTTTTTATTGTCATTTAGAATATAAATAGTTTCATTGTCATTATGGTGAAGAATATGCCTTTATTTTGGTTATATGCTTTTATTCAGGAAAATAATTTATTCAAATTTCATATTTTAAATTTGAAACAAATAATTTACTATTTTTATATGTATATGAATTTTGAAGTAATTTATTTTTAAAAATTAATTTAATGATGATGATGATGATGGTTAAAGTCTATTAAGACCAATTTTTGGTCTATAGGACCTAAAGAAAAGAGTTATTTAGTTTGATTTAAGATTTTATTCCTATGCTCAAAAAGCTTGGAGAGAAGCCTCTCGAGCTCACTATAATTTTGACCTGGTAACCTTTAATGTCTTTAGCTTTCCCATTTTCCACGCATTTAACCCAAAAATCAATGTCTTCTAATGAGAAAACCTCTTTCGTTGTGAGCAGGGTTTCAAAGTTATCCCTGGCATTTGGAGATTCATAAAGCTTTTTAAGGTAGGAATTACAGTCATGTAAAGCAATTTTATTATTATCTTTAGTTTTCCTAGTTAGAATCTGCCTCCAGAATTTCTTAGGAGCCACCTTAGAGAGGTGTAAGAGACTCTCTTCTCTTTTACGAATATATTTCTTTTTTTTCCTTTTAGTTAGGGCTTTGTAGATTTTTATCTTGTCAATTTTGAGAGATTCATCAACAACTTCCTTAATGGCTGTCCTCGCACTTTTACAATCTTTGTCATACCATGGGTTGGTTTTGCTATTTGTTTTATTACTTTAGAATTCAATTGAGAACTTGTTAATAGAATATGAGAGAGTTGTGGTAAAACTATGACATAGGTCATCTATGTTGTTTATACTAGATAAAGGAAGAAAATTAGTTTTTAATTCATTTAGAAAGAGATCATTTTTATTTCTATCAAATATTTAGTTCTTTTGACTATAAGGATTATCTTCAATGGGATCTCTATGCAGGACAAAATTGAGAGTTATGAGTAAAGGCCTATGATTAGAGTCAGGCTCGTGGTCATATAAGATGTCAAAATTTAGTATTTTGTTGTATAAAGGGAGATAAAAAATAATGTAGTCTACCACGCCGCTGCGAAGCCCATGGATGCAGGTTGTCTGGCTAGGATTGGGCCACTTCTTTAGACCATTGCAATTTATGAGATCTTGAACACTACAGAGCTTGACTAGCTCCGAGCCAATCAAATTATCACGGAGGTCGTTAGAGCTCCTTTTGTATGAGTAAGGTCTTCGTCTAACCAAAGAGGATTGGGGTTGGAATGATTAGTTAGAATAATAGCTTGGTTGCTTGAAGTTCGAGCATTAAAGTCATTCATTAAAAGGATATTACCTTCATTCCTTAGGCTAGAAATATCATTCTCCAAACCATTGTAAGGACCATTTTTATCTAGATTCTTTTTCTTACAGAAGCTAGAATTATGTAGGTATTTTTATCATTAATTTCAGTAATCTCAATCCAACTATATTGGTTGTAAGGGTCGTTTTTATAAATCCTAGCATGAGGGGAGATGTTATTCTTAAGGTAGCAAGCTATGCCCCCAATGCCTCTACTGGAGGATCGCTTGTTTCAGGTACACCATAGTGCAAATCCATCTATGTTAGGGACCTTAGATTCTTCGTGCTCCCAAGTTTCAAAAAGCAATATAATATCAACATCATTTGAGATCCAACTTAATTTTGCGCCTTTATTCCATGGAAAGTCCCAACAATTCCAAATTATTTCAAATTGAAATTGAAAAAACATCTTATTATTAAAATCTAATAATTAAAAAATATTTAAATATATATTTGAATAACCGAAAGTAGGTTATATCTATATATATAATCCGTGGCTTCTTCCGAATACTATTTGAAATTATCTTATTAGGGAAAAAAAGTTTGAATAAGTTCTATATTAAAAAAATATTTAAATATATATTTGAGTTACGATAGGTTTGTTATATATATTTAATTTCTAGTTAGGAAATTTATATTTTATTTTTCTGAGAAATTCGTTTATTAAGAAAAATAAAATTTAAATAAGTTCTATATTGTAGAATAACTTCGTATAAAATTAGATTCCTACCAAGATTAAGCTTTATAGTTAGAACTATTTGTTTAATAGGTGGCATGTCTAATAAACTATCAGAGGTCAATGCATCTCTAAAACGTGACAGGACAGAAACTTCAATCAATGTTACTTAAAATATGAATTTGGTAACAGGCCGGTTTCATATCTATATGGAAGCATCCTAAAATACTATTATCTAACAATACGACTCTAGAAGTTAGTAGAACACTTAGCATATGGTCGCATGGTTATCCTTTAGAACATGAAGCTTTACACGACAGGTCATGAGTCATGCCCCACAATCTATAGATACCCTACACCTACAATTTATTTCTAATAAGGAGCTGATTTATAATAAGAACCTTTGCTCAGCTCAGTGGTGTGATTTGATTGCTAAAATCTAAAAGGACTGATAAGGTTTTTGACTTGTATACAAGTTATCTGCAATTATTATAGGAGAATTGCCTCCATAATTCTCTGAGATGTAATATAAGAGGAGGGTTTCTACTGCAGAAGATATCCAATTCAAATGGTCAGTTTGCTGGGATTGTTTATTTTTTATGCTGGAATTGTTTATTTTTTTTGGTAAGATTTTTTTGTTTTAATGCTTCGAACAGAACCGCTCAGTCTTAAAAAAATTATACCACAAGAACTGAGAGATAGATCAAATGATGGCATCCGCTGAACTAGGATTAGCTGCTATTATAAGGGTAGGAATTGTGATAATAATCCTCAGCTATTTCTTGGTGAAAAAATCGTCATCAATTTACATGGCGCTGCAACTGGTTCTGGTACTGGCAGCAGCACGGATACGGGCCCAAGCAGAACCTCTGCTTCCAGCTCTAATGGTTCAGGTTTTTTTCGGTTGTCTAGCTTGTGTTAAAAACAAACTAGAGCGCTTAGCTACATTCTCCCGCCGCTCCATGATGATTGCGGCGCTGCCCAAGGGAAAGTACCGGCGTATAAAAAGATTCGGTGATGATATAAATATTAGTGATTCGTCTTCATCGCCATGTCCAATCTGTTTGGGGTGTATTGGGGAGGAGGATGAAATCCGGATTCTTCCCAGCTGCAGACATTATTTTCACATTTCTTGCATTAATCCCTGGCTTCGTCCATGTACTTTCAATAACTCTTCATGCCCTTTGTGCAGAGCCACTGCATTTAACTGTGGCCTTCGCTCATGCCAAGCGCAATAAATTGCAGCACCACATCACAAGTTCGAGTCCGTCAAAGAAGCAAATCCTCAGAAATAGAGGCGTTTCCTCCCTGTTTCGGGTGCCTGATTTTGGTTAAACGGTCATCAAAGTTTTTTTTTTTCCAGCGGAGATTAGTTACTTGTATAAAATACTCCAGCAATAATATTATTACGATTTCTTAGCAGGAATCCTCATAGAAAGAAAACATGGAGATTAGTTCTCAATATTTAAAAATAATAAAAAATTTGCACGATTCCAAAAAGATTCTCACTTTTGGTGTCTTGTGTGAAAAAAATTGAGATAAACAATATAATAATTGATCATGGCTTGGTTTTATTATTGGTTTCAAACAATATAAGATAAGCAATCTGCTAAATGAAAAATAGAATGGGGCAAAAGCAATATCATAGTTGTATAATTCTTTAATTTGATTCTTTATTGTAATAGGTTAATAATCAATCATGATGAAAAATAGAATCTCCCAACAGCAATATCAGAGTTTTGTACTTCATTAATTTGATTCTTTCTTGTTGTAATAGGTTAATAATCAATCATAAAATCACGATGATAACGTGCAGAAGATAAGTTTAATTTTGAATATGGAATAAAATTTAAGAAGATAGGTTTAATTGTGAATATATATATATATATATATATATATATAGGTTGTAGATTTTGGAATTTAATTGGTAAAGGTGTTTTTATTTCATATTTAGTGGATACACAGAATATGTAGTGTAAAGTGTATTGGGTTGGTGTGACTTAGGCAGCATGGGATCCACTCAATAAGCTAATCCTTAGTTTGGCTGAGGCAAGATATATCTAGTGATGTTAATCACATTAGGGGAATTTGGAGGTCTAAAATGGGCCTTTTAAGGAAAATGTACAATCTAAATTCACTTTATGAGAACCAATCACATTTTAGGGGATGACATCATTCCTAATGGTTGAGGTGGCATTGCTTGAGTTAAAGGTACTTACTTGTCACATTCTCAATGATGGATAAAAACTCATAGTTAACCATGGTAGTGCTCTAAGTAATTTTAAAGTCAAAGTAAAGTGCTCATAATAAATGTCATTTCACACTTTTTGAATAAAAATATATTATTGTCATTTCATATTTCTTGAAAGTAATAACATATAATATAATTAAGAATTGATAAATTTATATTTATATTTTATTATAGTTACTTGAATACAAAGGACAAATGCATTAGTTGTTCAATGATAATGACTTTTTCAAATCATTCTTATTTATAGTCAGATCAATACAATTTTATTTATTAATTTTATTTTAGTACAACTTTTCAATTAAATTTAATTTATTTATTAATTTTATTTTAGTACAACTTTTCAATTAAATTTAATTATGATTACAAGTGACGATTACTACTACTCAAATCATAAGTTAAATATACCATTTAACAAACAAAAATTATCTTTTCTATTTTATAAAAATATTAACATGAGTTAATTCTTCAAAAATTGAATTATTAAGTTCAACATAAATTATATTAAAAAACCTAATAAATATGTATGTGTTAGTTTTTACTTTAATAATGAAATTTTCTTTGATTTACTATTTTTTTATATTAAATAAAAGTTAAAGTTGAGTTAAATTCAGTGTTAGGTTGGTTTTGTCCAAGTCGAGTTAAATTCAGTGTGTAGTCAATATAGAAAAAAGTTTATATAAAAAAATTTCATATAAAATTAAAAAAAATTATTTAAAAAAAATTATAATTAATTAAAATAAAAATAATACTACTCATCACCCAAACCATTTGCAGTTAGTAAGGGCTATGAATTTCGGGAATTTTCTTACATATGAAAACCTAGATTTTACAAGCTTAAAGCAAAATTTCAGTATCCAGTAGAAAACAAATTTAAAATATAACTAGAACCCCACATATATATATATATATATATATAAACCTCCATGGTTGATTAGGGCAATTGACATGGGTTAGATCTGCAATATTCATTTTTAATGTTTTTATATGACATGAAAAAGTTTAACTTAATTTTAAATTCCTACATTAGTTATAATTTCTAATTATGTTTGTGTGGGAAAATTATTAAAAAAAAAAAAAAAAAAAGTTAGGAATGGTTGTTCTTGTAAAATCAATTATCAAATTGTTTGTTTTATTATTTTTGGTTATATATTTTAGTTTTGTTTTAGAAAAACGTCTTTTGGTTATTGATCAGGAAATTGATTAGAGTATTCGAAGATTATTTATTTTTTGTTTGAGTCGTACGATGGAATATGGGCTATAGGTTTGAATGGTAAGATGGAATATGACTATATTGAGCTCGTATAAGATATTAAATTTATTATTTTTATTTATTGTGAAAGATACTTATTAGTTAAGGTGTAGTGGCATTAGATTTATAATGAATATAGATAAGTTATATTGGGCTTTGAATTGAAGGCCTTTGCTTCATATAATCTTTTGGAGAATGATTATTTATTGTTATTTTTACCTGTAATGTTTCTTATTGAGTTGAATCTTGTGTCATTGAGATACCCATCATTATTATTAATTTGAGACTTCACATAAAAATAAAAAAAATATTTGCTATTTTCATTTTCCTTACTTTCCTTCCCAAACACCCAGGAAACTTCCAAAAAGACTGTGTGTAGGTTTGTCACCATCTGCCACTACCTTGGCAATGAATCTGTAGATTGGACTATAAACCGTCTCGTTCAGTCATAAACCAGCGGGTTTGACTGCTTTTTGTGATTTTTTTTGCCAAACCAGCCCCTAAACAGGATTTTTTTCAGGTTCGACCAGGTTGCCTAATGAACCTGCTGGTTTGACCAGTTCCGTTCCTTACGGGTCTGTTTTTAATACTATAACTGAGAATATATTTAAATTTTCATAATTGAATTTTAATTATAAATATATTTTTAAAAATATTATTAAAAATTTATTTTTTCATAAAATAAAAATTATTTAAATTATTTCTATAATTTTTAAAAATTTATTATTATAAATTAAATTTTACTCATTTAAATTAATAAAATTTTATTTAAAACAAAAAAGCATAAAACTAATTATTAATTTACTCATATAAAGAAAATACATATCTTAATCTTAAAACATTTCAAATCTAAATTTTCTTATGTTATGATATTTATAACTCACATTAATTTACTCAATATATAAAGAAAATATATATCTTAATCTTAAAACATTTCAAATCTAAATTTTCTTATGCTATGATATTTATAAGTATAACTCAAGTTATATAGAGTTAAATTCACATTCACTAAAAATAAAATAAAAATATTATAAAATATTTGTAATAAAATTTATTCATTAAAATATTCAAAAAAAAATCATAACGTAATTGTTAAATTAAAAATATTGTCATTTATAATATAAATAAATACAAATATTTAAAAAAATAATTATTTTGTAATGGTTAAATTAATATTGTCATTTATAATATAAATAGATTTATTATTATTCTGATTGAAGAATATGCTTTTATTCTAGTTATAGAGTTAAATTCACATAGGAAAAAAAAAACATTATAAAGTACTTGTAATAAATTTTATTCATTAAAATATTTAAAAAAATAATCATAATGTAATTGTTAAATTAACAATATTTTCATTTATAATATAAATAGATTCATTGTCACTATGGTGAAGAATATGTATGAGAAATTTTTTGGATTAATTTGTTTTCTAAAACTAAGTTTATATCTAAATTAAAATAATTTTAGTTTCATATTTTAAATTTAAAACAAATAATTTACTATTATTTTTTTTTAACAAGATTGGATGCTATATTATATTCCAAAAAAAGAGAAAGGAGAGATTTCCTTGTTACAATCGAGTGTTACTGAGGAGAGACAGAAGGTAGCGACCACAAAATGCTAGGCCTTTTTTGGATCTACTATTCAAGATGTACTGAAATACAAGTTGCGAATATATTCGAAAAAGATGAGATAGAAGAAAATTAAAAGACATGTAGAGAAGGATATTGTAGATCAGTTGATGCTTATTGGCTTCCTGGTTGATGCATGTATGTTATCCTCGGTACCGACATTTCTCACATTTTTGGAGCTAGAGCTGGAGATGAGCGTTTCTCAAGGATGTCTTTCAGAATTTGGATGGATTCTTCCACATGAGAACAACGATTGGACAACCCATTGAGTTGATGTTGAAGTGACGATGCCCTGTGCTAAAGAAAATTCATGTCTACTTGTTGTTTTTTGTCCAATATTCTTTTTTGAGCACGGATTTGCTCCATTTCAGCTTCTAGGTCTACGCAGTGAAAACAATCCTCGCTACGCGCCATGATGCAGAGAATATGGAGGGTGATCAGGGGTGATGAGTAGGGAGTGCGCGCGGGGAAGGGAAGGATAACGAGGCTGAAAAGCAAGTAAGAGAGGGAAGGGAGGGGCATGATGAGGAGGGGGGGTAGTAAAGCGATGAAGAGACCAACGAGAATGGAGGGACCAATAAGAACAGCGGATGAGGAGTATTGTGGAAGGAGGTGAGGCAGAGGGGAGAAAGAAGTGGAATAAATAGCGCATAGAAGGATGGAGAATGGAGAGAGGTTGAGAGCCCGAGGAGATAGGGTCACAGGAAGGGTTGATGCAGGGGCATCTGAGCCGATTTGAATTCAAATTCGAATCTGAAGCTGAAGAGGTGGTTATGCGAACGGTCATGCGAATTTGGGGAAATTTTTTTCAAAACTTATTCTAAATTTAGCTGTAATCGATTAAGATTTAATGATCTGCCATGTGTACATAATGGGACGGAATAAAATCAAATCCAACGACAATCATGATAATGAAGACACAGTGAAAGTAATGGCGGAATTCGGCCTCAATGCGATTTGAACGCAGATTGCAGGTAGAGTGGTTTTGGAAATAAAACCACCAGTCTTGCACGACCTTTATGCCCATAAGCGTTTTCCAAAAAGGGAATGCGATCCAATCATATGATAACATGTCACGTTACTAATATCACTTATTTCGCATCCCATATGGGTGTTAAAGATCAGATCTTGAAGAAGTGTGATTGTCGTTGGATTTGATTTGTAGAAGATCCAACGGTGGAAGCTCATCAGGAAAATGTGTGAGGTTGAATCTTTACTGGAACCAATCTCCTATAAACTGTGGTTGAACGCTTTTGAATTCCGGGTTGGAAGCATGAGTAGATGGGGCTAGTTTTTATGAGGTATAATGTTTTATTTAATCACCTCAAATGAATGTTAATGTTAAGTGGGTTGCATGAGTTAGAAGAGTATTGAAGCATGGGTCTTCATTTAAAAAGTGTTTCTGATATATATTATAACTGCAGGTTATGTTTTGATTCGGGGGCAACCAACGTTTGTTGGTTGGGATTATAAAACTTATTTATTGGTTCCATAGATAAATGTTTATATATGTAAGCATGGAGTGGCGCAGCGGAAGTGGAGTGGGCCATAGCCCACAGGTCCCAGGATCAAAATTCTGGGTTTATGAATCTGCATCTTTGATAATAATTTTGAGGTTGTAGGCTCATATGATTAAGAGAAAGGTGAACCTACTTGTAGTGGGTTTTGCTTTTCATCAAGGGTGGTGAGGGAGATATGGGAGGTTCTGTGAGGTTCAGATTCTCCCTTGCAGGAGACCCAATAGTGAATATTTTCTTGCAGTGTCAAGATCATGGCATGGGAATAAAGGATAGGCCATTATTGCAATGAATTTGTCCAGTTGTTCTTGCACAAGCTTTATTTGCCAAGTTGTCAGCAAGCCTGTTTTTTGATCGGAGTATATGATGGAAAGAAATGTCTTTCATATCTTTTGACAAGATGCGACATATGGTTATGATTCTATGGAGATCAATGTTGTGGATCAGGGGATCTTTGATCATCATGCTTATGATAGCAGAAGAGTCACCGAACACCATTTTTTTTCATCTTTTTAATTTTTAGCAATTGAAGACCTTGGAGAAGAGCGTAAGCTTTGGCTTTGTTGTTGGATAGGGTGCTGAGACCCCGTTCAAAAGAAAGAAGGACACTCCAATTTTCATTTCTTATGAAACATCTTGCTCCAGCTAAGCCCAAATTCGACTTCGAAGCTCCATCAAAGAAGAGAGGTGGCTTGGAGTAGCTATCGAGCCATTCAATGAATTCTTTTTCTTTTAGCCTAATCTTCTAGCTTTCAGTTTTATGTGGTTGAATGACTGGAGGTTTAGAGTAACTAGAAATGTCCAACACTTTGCCAAAAAAATTCCTTTCTTCCACTTGCAGATCATTGACGTTGATATTGCTTGTGATTTTGGAGAGAATTGTTTCAACAGTGAGGCTCCAAGTCTTGTTACAGACTTTCCGAAGAGAAGGATTTTTATTGTTGAAAATCATCTTATTTCGGGCGATCCATATGTTCCAAAGAAGCACATAGGGGAGGGTGTCCCAGACCATTTTTTTCCATGTTGTATTTCTTTTTCCCCCATGGATAATTTTTTCTCAATGTTTTTATCAAGTCAAAAGTGGTGTTGATGGGGTCCAAATGAATCTGGGAGAAGGGTGTGAGATCCTTCCAGCATTGAACTGCAAAAGGGCACTTAACAAAGATATGAAGAGTTGTCTCTTCTGCACATTGATAGTTGGGGCATCTGGAAGGCCCATTAATGCCCCTTTTTTTTAAGTTTTCAGAGGTTAAGATCTTTCCTTTGAAGAGAGTCCAGATAAATATTTTTATCTTAGCAATGGCTTCCGACTTCCAAACAAGCTTCCATATTGGCCATTAAGGAAAGGGAAACTGCTCCTTGTTGAGTTGGAAGTAAGCTGCTTTGATGTTGTAAGAAGTCCCTGAGGGATCCAAACAAAGGATGTCTGCGCTACCTTTCAGCAAGGGTGCAACACCGTGAAGCAAGACTTTGAGGTTTGAGAGGTCTTCTTCCAAAAGAGGAGGGACAAGAGGGAAATTCCATCCTATGTAGATGTTAGTCTGCTCATCCCACTTTGAAATTTGATCTAAAGGTTTTAGGTCGATATTCTGAAGATGAGAGAGGATTCGATGAGTTCCTGACCTATCTGAGAGATAAATTTGTCCCATGATCCTGTCATTCTCGATGCTGATATTGATTCCCCCTTGTGTAACTTTGGAGAGGTTTCGACTTAAGAAAGGGATCAACTTCTTACACAGAACCTAGATTTTGGAGCAGGGTCTATTAGGGATATCGTGATCAAAGATCTGTTGTCTGGGGGAGCTAAGGTACTTGGAATCAAGGACTCTTTTCCACCATGTTTGTTGTCCGCTAATCAAGCGCCACATGATATTTCTCCTAAAGGTGTTGTTTAGGAGTTTAGGAATGCGAATTCTAAGCCCTCCATTTTCATAACTTTGTGTGACTTGTCTCCACTTAATGACATTGTATTTTTTCTTCTCGTTTCCTCCCCCGTGGCGAAGAAAATGTCTTAAAATTGCTTGAAATTTGAGATGACTGTTGACAGGAGCATAAAGCAGAGTGAAATGATGCAAAGTAAAAGATGAGAGGGCGGATTCGAGTAGTTTGATTCACCTCGCCAAGTTTAAACAAGAAGATCCCCACTTCTGCACTCTTTTTTTTCATTTTTTCTATTGTAATGTTCCAGACTTCAAACTTCGAAGGCCCAACACTGACAGGCATACCTATATAATTGAAGTGATCCCAATTCAATTTGTAAGAGACTCCAAAAATTTGTGCTATGTTGTGAATGGTTTCATTTTTTGCATTCCACCCATAAATGTAACTCTTTTGATAATTTATCAGCCCTCCGGAGTAGAGCACAAATTTGTCAAGTAGAGATTTAAATATGTGATCAATTATACAGGTTACACAACCTATCATGAGAGTGTCATCTGCAAATTGTGAATGATTCATATTCTTGACACCATTGCCAAACTTAATTCCAGTGATGAGGCCAACTCTTCTCTTGTGTTCCAACGCCCCGCTGAACGATTTAGCCATGAGGATGAAGAGGAAGGGAGAGAGGGGACAACCCTGTCTAAGACCATGGGAGGACTAAAAGAAGGATGTTGGCTTGCCATTTATTAGGGGGAAAATCCAAGGGCTAGAAATGCAAGCTTTGATGAGGGAGATGAATTCATTGTCTAAGCCCATTTTTTGAAGGAAAATGAAGAGGAAGGAATGTCTAACCCTATCAAAGTCATTAGCAAGATCGAGCTTTAGTATGAAGCGTTTCTCTTTCTGCATCATGCTCGAATGAATAGCTTCTTGGAAAAGGAGGATGGAATCTCAAATTTGCCTTTGGGAGATGTAGCCTCCTTGATTTTCCAAGATGAGATTGGGGAGGAGGGCCTTAACAAGCATTGCAAGGATTTTGGTGATTATTTTGTAAAAGGAGTTGCAAAGGGAGATAGGTCTGAAGCTTGAGAATGAGGAGGGCTAGTTTTCTTTGGGGATAAGAGCAAGGTAGGTCGAATTGGTGAAGCCCCCTATCTTCCTCTTCTTTTCTGCCCACTATATCATTTTGATTAAGTCCCAGTAGGTCCTGTAGAAGTTGATGGAGAAGCCATTGGGACCTTAAGCCTTGTCTGGATGCAAGGAACATATGGCACTTTCAATTTTGACCTCCTCTATATCTTTTTTCAGAGTGTTGTTTATCTCCTCAATGATTAGTTTTGGAAAATGTCTTAAGATGTCATAATATTCTTCAAGCTCGGCTATTTCAGTGAGAAATATTTGTAATAGTTTGTGGCAGCAATTTTTATGCGTTCTTGATCTATCTGGACTACTCCTTCATTTTCTATGATGGAAGATATGTTGTTTCTTGTCTTTCACACTATGGCTTTCTTGTGGAAGAAGGAGGTTTTTTTGTCACCTGCCTGAAGCCACAAGTTTCTCGATTTTATCCTCCACTTCTCCTCTTATTGCCTGTTGATTTTATACAATTTCCAGTATAGGTCTTTTTCTTGATTTGAGTTCTCTTGATTCATCCCATGGGTATCAATAGCATTATGAACAACCTCCAAATTTCCTTTTATTTCTATTTTAATCTTAGAAGGTTCCTTGTAATGCACCTTGGCCCAATCTTTTAAGACCATTCTGATCTTCTTTAGCTTAGTTTCCGAAATATACGAGGGATATCCCTCGACATGTTGGTGCAAAGTATAGTGCATTAGCTACCTTGCTTCAAGGATTTTGCTCCACAGAAGGTTATATTTAAAAGGAATGGGGCCAAGAGAGGGTTGTTCGCCAAGGGAAATATTGGTATGGTAGTGATCAAAGGCAGTGGAGGAAATGATATTGGTGGAGACTTTAGAGAAGAATGAGAGGAGAGGGACAGTCACAAGGAATTTGTAAAGATGCTCCATGATGTTTTCCCCTCCAATCCTACGATTACTCCAAGTGTATTTGCAACTTTTTGCGATGATATCAACCAAATAATGATCTTGCATGATGGTTTCAAGAAGATCTCTAGAGCGGTCCAGGTTAAAGCTTCCACCCCTTTTTTCATTTAAATGCAAGATTAAATTGTAGTCACCTCCTATGATAATATTGATGTTGTCTTCATTTTCAATATCATTTTTTAGTGTTTTCCAATAGAATTCATTATCTCTATAGTGATTAGGCCCACAAATGTTATAAATAGTAATCCAATTTTGTGTCTTGACAACTCTTTTTTGTTTCCATACACTTTGATTCCAAATAATAGATATACCACCCGAGGCACCTCTGAATTCTTAGTTGGTTCCCTCATGATTCTTCATTCTGCTTATAATAGTTTCCATGTCATGATCTCCCTGCTTAGTTTCTTTAAGGAGAATAATATCAAGTTTTTCTTGATTCATTAGGTCTCTGAGGGCTGAACTTTGGGAGGGGTGCCATAAACCCCTGCAATTCCAAGGGAGGGCTTTCATCATTTCAGGAATGCATGGCATGAGCCTGTCTTCCCTCCTTGTTCATTTTAACCTGATTCTTTGTAGTTTTCCTCTTAAATGTATGTTTCAATAGGGTTCTGAGTTCCAAGGGCTATATCCTTTTGGGCAGTTTCATCTATGTGATGCTTAGATGACTTCCTTCCAGGGCCAACTTTTTTGAATATTTCTAAAGTGACTCCATGTTTTTTTCCTGAGTTTCTAGTGATACAAGCTGAGGAAGGGTCTATAGAAGAGGAGGGGGGATTGAGGTTGGAGGGAGAGAGATGAGGGGAAGAGGTTTGGGTAGGAATAGAGGGCTGGGGAGGGTCATCTTCAGGGGGGGCTAGGGAGGAAAAAGGGTTAGACACTACAAGGAAAATACCGTCTAGCAGATGTTTTTAAGGAACCCCTTATAAAATACCCCATAAATTCATTTCTAGCGGAGGTTACTAGAGGAGGTTGGCGAGCGGAGGGTTTTGCGGATGTTTTCTTCTCTGTGCGCTTATCATTCAACATCGCATCGGTGCTCCTTACAAGAGAAAGCACCGGTGCACACAAAACATTGGCACAACGGACACCGTGTGCTCCATGCACACTCGCCCGATGCATTGTATTACTGTAGAGCACCAGTGCTTCACAACTCTTCCGCACTGGTGTATCATAAAAAAACATGCGAAAATTGAGAACGCCCGATGCGATATTAAGAACCCGCACCAGTGTGACCAGTGCATTTGTAAGAAACAACATCAGTGCACCTATAAAGCACGCGCACCAGAAAAGGGTTAAAAGAAAAATTACGGAAAAAAAAATTTGAATTTTTCACATTTTTCAGTGCTCTAGAGCTCTCAATTACCAGTGCGCTCTATAGGATAAGGCACCGGTGTGAGAAAAATTTTCCGCACTGGTGCATCATAAAACACCACGCCAAAACAAAAGCGGATCAGTGCGTTCATATGAAACAGCACCAGTGTGCCTATAAAACACGCCCACCAAAAAAGGGTTAAATAAAAAAAAATTACGGCCAAAAAACCACATTTTTCACTTTTATACTCTCAATCACCAGTGTGCTCTATAAGAGAAAGCACCGATCGCACAAAAAATTGGCAAACCAGACACCATGCACTCCGTACACACGCGCTTGGTGCATCCTATTACTATAAAGCACTAGTGCTTCACGACTATTCTGCCCCGGTGAGTCATAAAACATCGCGCCAAAACTGAAATAGCCCGGTGCGGTGTTAAGTAACCAGCCCGGTGCATCATAAAACAACGCACCAAATAAACTGCCCAGTGTGTTATTAAGAGACCGCAATGGTGCACCTATAAAGCCCTGTGCACCGGAACATGGTTAAATAAAAAAAAAATTACGGCCAAAAAATCGCATCTTCCACTTTTCTTATTACTCTAGAGCTCTCAAGCACCGGTATTGTTTCTCCTTCTCTGAGCCGCCTTGACATCGGTGCTCCCATTGCACCCATTGCACGCACTGTTGCTGTGCATTGGCCACCAATCTCGAGCTTGCATTTTGCAAAACAGTGGGAAAATTTTCTTTTGCAAATTCTACAGCCAATATGCCTCCTCAACGGCGAAATGTACAGGTATTTTTCTAGTTTTTCCATAATTAATATTTCTAGTGGATTAGAAATTGAAATAACCTTAAAATTAACCATAAAAAAAAAAGAAAAAGAAAAAAATTGTCGTGCGGTGCGCATGAGCCGTTCAGCTCACACCGATAAGTAGTGCTACCTGTAAAATTTACAGGCTGCACCACAACCGATGCTAACAGTATCCGCACCGTTTCCGGTGCGGTACCGAAAAGTGCCCCGCATTATTTTAAAATTTAAAAAAAATTGCGGTGCGGTCATTTAGCTAGGCACACTGTTGACCATGGGAATATCAACACGGTGTGTTGACAGATATATCTTCCCTGGTATCTATCAGCGCAATGCATTCGGAATTTCGATAGGGTCAACGGTGCGTCCGAGTAAAAGACTGCACCGTTAACTATATAATTTGTCAGGAAGTCAGTGCGCTGACACGACTATACGTGTTGGGGCGTATATTTTAGTTAGCGCACCACTCATTTGACACCATATATAGTCAACGAGGCTTGAAAATTTTCAGGTTCACCACATACGGTGTGTTTTATGTCATCTGGGGCATCGCCTCCGGTGCTCTACAAGAAAAAGCCGCACCAGAACTGGTGCATGACTGTTTTTGTGGTGCACCGACTGGTCTATTTTTTTTTCAAAAAAAAATTATATATGTATATTCCTAAATACATGTCTGATTTAATAAAAATAAATTATTTAATATTTCAATGATTTAGAGAGAAGAGGAGGAACAATAGCAACAACAGGCGGAGCAGTATGACATGCTTCGCCAGTGGGAGGCACGAGAGAGGGAGAGAGATTCATACCCTCACCCTATTACAATAGATACCCATGGGCTCCTAAGTCAGGTAGGACTCCTCAAGTTCTATGAGGAGGCTACTTCCCTAAAGGCCCATAGTGTCTTTTTGAGACATCTTATCCGCAGGCGGAATGCCCACCAACAAGCTTTCTAGGTTGGTTCTGACTAGTGGTACACACCCACTGAGGAGGATATTTAATTCATTACAGGGCTATTGAGAAGAGGGGTGGATTTTCCCTTGTTCCTAGCGGTTCCAGCTTGTTGTGTAGCAGGGATTCAGTTAGTTTACTCCAAGAGATACATTGGAGCATATGTATTGTCTCCTTTAGAGTTTCAGGTCCCTAGAGGTCAGCTATGTATTGGTGCATTTGGTAGACAGGACATATAGTTCTTCTCACTTCTAATTTCAACCATTTCACGCAACACCAGTGACGGGAAACGCATTAGTTTCTCGCTTCTATGTTATGTTGAATCTTTAGTACAGGAGCCACAACTTGTCAGGTGGTCTACCATTTTTTTGTGGCAGTTTTCTACAGCCTTACATAGATTTCGTGCTCATGAACAAGGGAGGGTCAACTTCCCTATTGCTTCAAATATTTTTTGTTCATTTTTTGAGAGGTTTCCAGAGATGAGGCCTGCTTTTGTTCGGCAGCCTCGTAGGTCGACGTTGGAGGCCCAGATGCAGATGTGGGGGCAGATGATGCCCAAGAGGGGAGAGACTATGTTTCCATCCAGGATATCGCATGATGGACTAGACTTATTAGCAAGTGTTGACGAGCTGCATCCCTTCATTATGGTCCCTTGTCCTTATGTTGGATTGAATTGATGAGGGTGTGCCAACATCCTCTTCACAGATGATGAGCTGCCAGATGATAGAGGTAATATTATTGTTTTATTTATATTTATTCTAACATGTTCTTTAATTTGTTTTTATTAAATTTTGTAATGAAATCGACTAATTATTGTTGTGTACTTGTATATATTTTGCAGGCATTGGCTCTTTTGATGGCGAGGAGATGTTGGAACCACCACATGATCTAAGTGTGGATCCTAATGATGATCAGGACATGGCAGATGCCAAGGATCATGATCAAGAGGCTAGTGGAGAGAGACATGCCCCTCATGCTGGTGTGCCAGTACTGCCTTTTTCTAGGCGTGGTCGACCTGATACTCGATACAGGATGGAGTTGGGAGACCAACTTAGTGTATTGATTGTTGAGGCGGGCATCAGGCCTGCTCATTACATAGACATACAGGCCGATGATAGGCTAATACAGATGTGGAGAGACATGCCCCGTGACATGTACAGCCTGATGCGGCATATCATAGGAGCTACGATAGTTGTTACGTGACTGAGGAGTACTGTTGCACATTATAGGTGCGGTCGAGCTGCAACACGTGATGGACAGTCCACAAGCAACGACTCATCTCATGATTATTCACCTCGCACTGCACGTGATGAGCATGAGCCTCCACTAGCATCTAGAATTCGTCATGGAGATGAGGATGGACGATCGGCCACATCTAGTCATCAGCAGCATGCAGCATCCATTAGTACCAGTCATGATCATGAGTAGGCTGGACCATCGAGCGTCGAGGCTACACCATTTCCTGAGCATGCCTCCACTAGTACTGCTTATATTAATGTTTTACTACCACCAGTTGATCCATCCATCAGTACTAGTCATGATCATGAATAGACTTGACCATCGACCGTCAAGGCTGTACCATTGAATGAGTAGGCCTCCACTAGTACTGCTATTGATGTTGTACTACCACCAGCTGATCCATGACATTTATATTACAGTTTTATATTTTTAACATTATTCCATTATATATATATATGGTCCATGTATTTTATGTTCATGTTGCAGTTTTACTTACTTTACATGTTGGCGATCATCATGATGTCTATATTGTTAGGTAATGTTAGATATGTTCATTTAATGTTTAGCTTGCAGATACATGTGTATGTAATAACATGAGTTATTTTACATGAGATTTATATTTGATGTTTGTTTTGTGATGATGTTAATAGATAATGTTTTTTTTTTTTGGTAAGCTTAGGTGGTACCTTCTATTTTCTATTAATAAATTAGGCCAAAAGATACAAAACTAGACCTCAACCTGCCAGCAGGAAACCAGTTATTTTGGCCATCGAAGTTCAAAATAGTTCAACCAAAACATAAAAAGTCTTAACAGGCTATACCATATCTGTCGATACTGAATATCCAAGTCTAAAGTCAACAACATATACACAAACAGCATATACAAAAATACTAACCAAAATATAAAGAAAACATTGTATCAACAAAGCCTTAATCTTCCTCAGATTCCACAGGCACTGGATCTTTCACTGTAGCCCCTGGTAATTCAACCTGAACCTGTTGCATAGCCTTAATTTCCTTCTCCAAGATTCCAAGCCTCACATATTGATGCAACTGACTTAAATTAATTTCTTGTATTTTCCTATTGATATTAGCCAATGTTGATTCCAGCTTTGTCTTAGCTATCGACATAATTGCCTTTGCTAACAGACATTTGATTAACCAGTAGGTTCGGACAGACTGCTGGAACATAGAGGTTCAAACCCGGGTGTGCCCTGGGTCAGTAATGACATTCTACATATCCTCCAATGCCAAATCATCTTCCATATCTATGTTATTAAGAACCTCAGTTTCCCACCCATAAATACGAGAACGAGCAGAATCAGGAACATCTGCCATAAAAGTTTGAACCAGTGGTTCAAGATGTTGCTGAACAAACTTCCTCCCTCTTTTCTGGTGTGATTCAGAAGAAGGGTGCTTGCCTTTCACCCCGGCAGGCTTCCTTCCTCTTTTAACCATTTTAAAGATACCTGACAAATCTGTTAAAACTTTCATCCAAACAACAGTACTAGTCAATTTCAGAGAAAACACGTAAGGCGGAGCTTGAAGACCGACTCCATCCCCCAAATTAGTCACCAGGAATAAGATAAGGAGTATACTAGAGAAAAAAATACTATCCCATCAGACATTACAACTTTTGAAAGGGTCACAAGATAATTAAGGCGCAACCCACTGTCTAGAAACCCTACCAAAGACCCAGCAATGATAAGCAATGTAACAGTCCTGAATGGTAAAAATACCATTCGAAAACCATATTACAAAATTGTAAAGATAAAACATACAAAGGCAACCCAAAAGAGTTTGCATGCAGGTTTCTGACAGGCCCCGTAAGTATGCATGCAACAGAACAACAACCCAATTTTGAAACTGAATAGGGAGATAAATTAGAGCGAGACCATAACAACTAAATCCAAAGACCGAAACAACATCATTACACCTACTATCAAGCCCATCATTGATATGCAGCGAACCCACCATAGAGGGTAACACAAAAACCATAAATCTAGAAATATCAGGGTCAAGCGGCCAAAACAGAAACTTAGAAAAACTAGTAGGCACAAAATGGGAAGACAGACCAGAAGCCTGATAATGAAAAAATATGAGACAACAAACTTCCAGAATCCTCTGCATGTGTTCGTACTAGAAACAACCATACCTCCATTCATACAAATCCTCTAAGAAAACCATGACGAAAATCCGTAGACGAGTGTAAAACAAAGTCCGAAGCTGAGGCAAAAGGAGCGGAGATACATACCACGTCTGAACCTGAGTCGTCACCCTGAAACAAGTCTCGCAAGAATTGCTACAGGCACTGTCAACCATGAAATACAAATTCAGAGAAAAACATCAAACAATAAGTTGCATTTCACCTTTACGCTCCTTAACCCCGCACTACCGGTGCTTTTTCCCAGACTAAACTGACATCCTAGCTGGTTGTTCCAGCTGGAGCCCCTCAATTTGTAATATACATTTAATGAGGTTAGGTGTCTAAGGTCACATCAAATATTACCTCCCGACGGTTGCATGCTACCAGCACGTGGTGGCCGTCCTCCGCACACGTAATCGCCATCAGCTTCATTAGGCTCAGCCCTTTGTCATCCACACCCCGATCGGGGAATACTATTATCCTGTCTACCTAGGTGAATATCTTCTGTTAGAACAGTCTGGAGCCTAGGCATTGACTACACCATCTCTCGATGTCATGGCCAATCCAAATATCCAATCATGTTTTGACATGCCCATTTCGCAAGATGATCAGCCGCCTTGTTTCCTTGCCTTCTCACATGCAAAGGTATGACGTATTCTATTTTCCTGAGTTCTTGTTGAATTTACTGTACCAGTCTTGCTATCCACAAAATCTTAGTGATCGATTCCCAGTTCATTCCTTGTAAGAGTTTTCTAATAATACTAGTGGCCATTGCTGAATCACCTTTGATTTCCAGCCTCTGATAGTGCTCATGCTTTGAAATTTGCAGTCCTAATTTCACTGCTGCTAATTATGCTTCGTTGTTTGTAGAGAACCCTAAATCTATAGCATAAATCCTTAGATTTGTACCTCTATAGTCTCTAAAAAATCCACCAGCAGCTGCCTGTCCAGGATTTTCTTTGGACGCTCCGTCAAAATTTAATTTTACGAATCCTGATTGTGGTCTATCAAAAGAATTTATAACTTGATAAGGTAAAGGTAATTATTTCCAGGAGGTAGGTAGTACCATTTCTTCTTTCAAATTTAGTTGCAGAAGAATTTGTCCTTCCTGTCCTTGAACAACCCAATCCTCATGGTCCCATTTTTCAGCCAAAATCATTTCACGAATTCCTTGTTTAGTGATGTTCCAAATTTCATCATTATTAAGTGTGCATTCTTGAAAAATCCTTCTATTCCTTTCTTTCCATTGTGACCAGAGTAGAAATCCCATTACAAGTGACCATGCTATGTTCACCACAGGGATTTTGTATCCACCTTTTCTCCACTTTTCAATTGTTTGCCAAAGACTTTTCTTATTCCTATCAGTTTGCTGGAATAAACTATGAAGGTTTAACCACATCTGATCAACCATTACACAAGTGTTTAAGAGATGATCCATTGTTTCATTGGATGCTCCAAACATCACACACTTTGATGGCTTTTTCATTCCCCTTTTTTGGATTTGGTCCCATGTGAGGATCCTCCCATGCCCAACAAGCCACATAAAATGCTCTATTTTCGGCCAATGTTTTGTACCCCAAATCTTCTTCTACAATCGATTTTCTGGGAGGTTAAGTTGATTTTCTTGCAAATGATAAGCTTCTTGAATAGAGAAAATACGTCTAGGCCTGTAGCCCTATCTCAAAATATCATTACCCTCCTGTGAGGGTATCTTCCTAATATGAAGTTCTTTCACAAAATTTTCCCATTAATGCGTTTCTAGAGGTTGATGCCATTGATGCTTTTGTTTCCATCTCCTCTAGAATAGGTCATTCCGGTCATCCCAATAATGTTCAACTTCCTTACTGAGGGATTTTCGAGTAATCAGAAAAATTTCCGCCAAGTCTAGTCTTGAAAACAACTTTTCCCTTTGTTGCCATGAATCCTCCCAAAAGCCAGCGAAATTACCATCTCTAATCTCCAAAAAACTGTGAACCCTTATCAAATGTCCGTTTTCCGCTGCTAAGTTCTAGATCCCTGAACCTTTTTTAATATGAGGACAGTTAAAACATTCTTTAACCAATTGAGGCATGTGATATTTTCTTTCCTAGATAGACTGCCATAATGCTACTCCTCCTTGGAGCCACCACCACCAAAACTTTGCCCCCATGAACTGATTAAGGATAAAGGGGTCCCTAAGGCCTAGACTTCCTTTAAGCTTAGGTAAAGTAAGTTTATCCCAGGAAATAAGGGCCCATTTTCTCTTTTCCTGGGCACCTTGCCATAATAATTTCTTAAACATACTGACCATATCATCACAGGTTTTTTTAGGGCGAGCCATACCTGACAATTGGTAAATAGGAAGAGCGTGAAGAACAGATCTAAGAACGATAACACGACTGGGAAAATTTAAGGCTCAAAAGGACCAATTAAGCATGCATTTCTGAATTCTATTTAAAAGATCTTTCCAACTACTAGTTCTGACCACGTTTTCAGATAAAGGCATCCCCAGATATTTGAATGGAATTACTCTGATACTAAAACCAATAATTCTAGTAAGAAAATGTTTATATTGAGGAGTCATGTTAAAAAAGAAAACATTCGATCTGCCTTTGTTAATCTGCATTCCCGAAGCTGTCATAAAGAGGTTTAAAATCGCCAAAATCCCTTTACATTCTATGAGTGTTTCTTGACAGAATAGCATAATGTCATCAACAAATTGTTGATGCGACAACGTAAGATGAGGACGCCATAGGTTGAGACCTTTAACTATTCCATCCTGAACTTTCTTCTTAATATATCTGCCCAACCCCTCAGCTGCTAAGATGAAAAGGAATGGCGATATGGGATCTCCCTGTTGAAGGCCTCTAGAAGCTATAAAAGAACTTGAAGGAGACCCATTTAGTAAAATAGAAAAGTGAGCAGAGGTGATGGCTGACAACACCCACTGGACCAACCGATCATCAAAACCAAAAATAAAGTAAAATTTTCTTAAGATAATTCCAATTAAGGCTGTCATATGCTTTTGCCAAATCCAACTTAATCAACATTCCTTTAGCTTTAAGTTGCCATAGTGAATGAATAGCCTCTTGAGCGGTCACAATACCATCTAAAATTTGTTTGCCCTTTAATTAATATATAAAGTTAATTTGATGTTTGAATGTGCTTTTTAGTCGAATATAATGTTTGTACGATAGTTTTCATGATCACGATGTTTATTAATTAATTTAATATTAAATTACCATGACATTTATTAAATATTATGTCGTTAATTGAAATTGAAATTTTAATTGTATGTAAAATGGTAAAATTGTATTTGTATATGTAATTGTAATTTTAACTGTAATTGTATGTAAAATTGTAAAATTTTAATTGTAATTGTAATATTTAATTTATTGTGAAATGTTTGTAATTGTAATTGTATATATGAAAATTTGTAAAATTTTAATTGTAATTCTAATTGTATGTAAAATTCTAAAATTGTATTTGTACTTGTAATTGTAATTCTATGTAAAATATTTGTAAAATTGTAATTGTAATTGTAATTGTAATTATAATTATAATTCTAATTGTATATTGTAAAATATTTGTAAAATTTTAATTTTGTTAATGTGAAATTATTGTAATTGTAAAATTTTAGTTGTAAATGTAATTGTATGTAAAATTAAAATTGTAATAGATTGTATGTGAAATTGTAAAATTGTAATTGTAATTCTAATTCTAATTAATTCTAATTTTAACTGTAATTGTATCTAAAATATTTGATGTAAAATTTTTAATCTTTTAATGCATATATCATCTATTATATATATCTCTACTCAACAAAGGATGGATGTGACTAGGGTTTGTCAAAAGGTTTCGCAGAAGCTGCCAGCGCTTCTCCTTGGCGTTTCCTCCAGGATCGAGGTCTGCTACCAGGCGTACGAAGGTTAACGTTACATCTCACAGAATGGATCTAATCCCTGTATGCGTTTTTGGTTTCTTTCAATGGTGTTCAGAGGTTATGGTTTCTGTGGACAAGCGGTTTTTGCGGTCTTCTGATGTTTTCCTTAAGAGGGATCGTTGTAGGTCACTATGAGCTTCGATAGTGTCTCCGTTGAGCTAGATCCTTCTTCAGAAGAACTTGTCACCTGCTGGGGTTTGGAAATCTTGAACAATTATTTCCCAATCCGATTTCGCTTGATTTGGCTGTTTAAGCAGCGTTGGGAGGATTGCCGCAAGGGGTTGGTCCTGTTGGTGAAAAATTTGTTGGTTCCAAGAGTGGGCATCGTTTCCGCAGCCCGCATTTTCTGAGCAGTTGTCGTCCTCAGACCTTTGAAGATCTCTTCAAAGTAGCGATCAACCTTGATCGGTCCCTGGCTTGCTCGGCACCTCAAGGTAATTTCACTCCTTTTGCTGCTACTGGTGGATTAGAAGACGTAGTGGGTTGTAGAGGGCTCTAGTATCTACAGGGTTCTATTCTGCCTAAGGTTGACAACCCTACAGGTCTCTCTTTGCTGGGTAGACCCCCTCAGGAGGTTTCGGGGGGGCTGTTTTTGCCTGCGGCGGAGAATGGTTTTACAAAGGCCATTTCTAAAGGGGTGGTGGAGAATCAAGTGCCTGTAGATCTGATTGATGAAGGGCTGCCTGGTCTAGCAAAGGATGGGGTTCCAAGTTTTGGCGAGCAGTCCAGGGTTTCCTCGAATGAGGCAGTCGACCTTCTCCCAAAATCGTCTGCCTCTAAAAATCAGGGTTTTGCGCTGCGTCGTGAGGATGATTCAGGGGTTGGTGCCTCTAAGAGTTTAAGTAAGGGTCCTGCGCCTCCAAGATCCATTGAGGAGTTGAGACAGATTTTACTCGAGTCTTTAAGAGCCGAGTTACCTCTAAAAAACCTGGTAGCAGAGGAGGAGGGTTTCAAGAAAGTTGTGGGAACAAAACGGAAGAAAGCCAAATCTATCAAAACAAAAGAAGCCCATCCAAAATGTTTGTTAGGTGTGGATATTAGAATTAATAATGTTATGGAATTAACTGAGATCATGATTGTTGGCAAAGTAAGGGGCCGGAAATACTCGACAGATTACATTGTTGATTGGGCTCAATCAATGTGGAAAGAGTCCCCAGGTATGCCAGTTGATATTTCAATTCTTGCGAGAGGCTGGTTCAGTATTACTTTTGAAAAGAAAGATCAAGTGGAATGGGTCCTTGAGAGGAACTGGTTCTTTGGGAAGAGACCCATTCTCTTTAGAAGATGGACAACCCTCTTTGATGCTCAGAAGGAAAAAATGGCAGAGTCGCCGGTTTGGGTTAAGCTTCCCAGCCTTCCTCTGCAGTTCTGGACTAATTCTGTATTTGTTTCTATTGGAAACACTCTGGGCACCTTTCTTGAAGCTGATAAATCTTTCTTACAAACAAGGGACGAGAGTGTGGCTCGTATATTGGTGAGCTTAAACCCGAGAGAAGGTCTCGTAGATGTGATGACGCTTTACTATAGGGATATGGAGTTTCTGCAGATGTTAGATTATGAGAACTTGCCCTTCCAGTGCAACAGATGCCATAAGACTGGTCATTTAGTGAAAGAGTGCCCTCTCGGTCACCAGTGTAGACGCAGACAGAGAAAGAATTTTAGGAAGGGAAAAGTCACAGTTTTAGATTAGGATGAGGTTCCTAAGGATGCAGAGATAGGCCCTATGGTACAGGAAATTCCCTCTTCCCCTGTGGTGATCATGGATCACGCCCCGAAGGATGTTGCTGGCCCTTCCTCCTTACCCCTTAAGGACCTGGCAGACTCCCTGGTTGACCGACAAGTTGTTGAACTCGTTGGGGCGTCTCAGGTAGGTATGTCCTCCTCCTATCCTCTTTTTCATCTGTCCTCTGCTTGTTTTCCTTTTTCTAATAGCTCTGAGCTTGGTCCTTCCAGGCAGCTTTTGAATGATCTTTCTGCTTTAAACCTCTCTTTGTCCTCCCTTGATAGTGTCATTTTATCCGTTCCAGACCTCTCTGGTCCTCCTTCCTCTTTAGTTGTTGATGCTCCTCATATCCCTTGCTCTCGGCCTTCTGATTCTGACCTTTTCACTTACAATCTCAGACCTCGGGCTAATAGGGGTGGCGCTGGCCTGGCTGTGGGAGCTCTCGCCTCAAACCCTGTTGTGATTGGGGCCAGGAAGTTGAGAGGCCGGAAATCTAACCTCTCTAAAGCTCAATAGAAAGTTGTTTTGGATATTGCTGATGGTAAACAGATGTCTTTTACTGGGGTGCTTAGATCAGAGCGACCACCCCCAAAAGATGTGCCATGATTGTTCTTTCCTTCAATTCTAGAGGCTTAGCTAGCCATCCTAAAAAGCTAGCCTTCAAAGAACTTGTGCATTCGCAGAATGCAGACCTTATTTTTCTCCAAGAAACTCTGGGCAAAGGGGATGAGGTTGTCAGTATCACTTCAAAATTGCTGCCTGACTGGTCCTTTTTCGCCTTTGATGCTGTAGGGAGATCCGGGGGTGTGGTTTCAGGTTTTAATCCCAAGAAATTAAATTATGTCTCTTCTTGGGGTTCCTCGAGTACGCTGGCATTGGAGCTTTTCTCCAGTGAGCTCAATCTCTCCTTTATTTCCTTAAATATTTATGGGCCTTGTGTGGAAAGAGAGCGTTTCTGGTCATCTGTCTTTCACTCCTCCTGGATTTCTCACCCAAACTTAATCATTGGAGGAGACCTGAATTTCTCTCTGGGGGAAGCAGAGTCATGGGGTGTCTCAGCCAGAGCTAACCCCTTAACTGATTTCTTCAGAAATCACTTAGCTCTATCTCATCTGGTGGACATGCCTCTTCTAAAGCTGAGACCCACTTGGAGAAACAGGAGGATTGGTAAGGATTGGGTGGGAAAGAAGATAGACCATTTTCTGTTAAGCGAAGTTTTGGTGGATAATCTCATGAATCATTGCCATTGGGTAGGTGAAGGAGGTGTCTCGGACCATTTCCCCATCCTTATCGAAATTAAAGGTGATGGAAAAAAACCAGGGATGCCCTTCCGCTTTAATCCTGCATGGCTTAAGGATGAGTCGTATAATGAAATTTTTTTTGCAACTTGGGAGAAAGATCCTTTCAGGCCTAACTCTTCTAGGAGTTCCTTTCTTTGGAAGAATCTGAAAAAAATGAAAGCAGCTACAAAATATTGGGCTGCTCAAAAAAAGGAGAAGGAAGAGGAGGATCTTAAAAGGGTTAACTCTGAACTTTCTCTGTTGGAAGATCCGAAAGGTGGAGGATATGCCTCTCTTGAATCAAGGAATAAAATCAAGGAGTTGGAGGCCTCCCGGAGAAGCATCCTTCAGCTCAGGGAAAAAAGTTGGCGCTTGAAAAGCAGAGCGATATGGCTTCAAGCGGACGATGAGAACACCAAATTCTTCCAAAAATTCGCCAAAGGTCGGAAGCTGGCAAACACTATTTGGGAAATCCCTAAAGAAAATGGTGAAAAGGCTTCTTCTTTCAAGGATCTGGCTTCCTTGGGAATTTGTTATTTTAAAGATCTCTTTAAAGTCCCGGCTGTAGCTTCTATAGCAGAATTCATAAGAGTGGCTCAGCTGTTTCCTAGGTTTGTTGAGGAGGAAGAGAATCATGGCATCATGGCTCCTATTTCTATTCAAGAAGTCGACGACATTCTCAAAGGAATGCAAAGGGACAAAAGTCCTGGCCCAGATGGTTGGACTATTGAATTCTTCCTACACTTCTTTGATGCGCTTGGTGATGAACTTGTAGCTGTTGTAGATGAATCCAGAGTGTCCGGGTCTATCTTTCCTCCTTTCAACTCCACCTTTCTCTTGATTCCTAAATCTGACTATCCAAGTTCCTTTGCAGACTTCCGACCTATCTCTCTCTGCACTTGTGTCTACAAAATCATTGCAAAAGTCATAGCTTCTAGGATCAAACCTTTCATCTCCAGTCACATCTCTCTGAAACAGTTTGGGTTTCTTAGTGGTAGACAGATTCATAAGCTGTAGGTGTTGCTTAAGAATCCCTTCACAGCCTGAAGTGAAGTGGTCTAGGAAAGGGGTTATTTTCAAATTAGATCTGTTTAAAGCTTATGATAGATTTAGTTGGTTGTATTTGAGGCTTTTAATCACTCATACTAGCTTTAGATTTGATTTTGTCAGATGGATCATGAGTTGTGTTTCTTCTTCTGCAATTGCTCTACTGATTAATGGTGCTGCAACCTCTTTTTTTAATCCATAACGTGGCCTCAAGCAGGGCTGTCCTCTTTCTCCCCTGCTATTTCTTCTGGAAGCTGAAGGTTTAAGCCTTATGATTCATAAAGACAAAATATTGGGCAAAATCAAAGGCATTGAAGTGGCTCAGAATCTCTGGATTACTCATCTACTTTTTGTGGATGAAATATTGATGTTTGTTAATGGAAACATTGAGGATTTTCCTGCCTTAAAAAATCTGCTGGATATTTTTCTTAAAGCTACGGGTCTCCAAATAAATGATCAAAAGTCGACTCTCACTCCCTCCGGCCTTTCTGCTGAAGAGATTGGCCGAATGAGAAGATTCTTGAATTTTGAAGTCAGAAATTTGCAGGAAAATTTTAAATACTTAGGCTTTTATCTCAAACGTAATAACTAAAAAGTCTGGGACTGGAAACAACTACTGGCTAAAGTGGAAAAAAGGCTAAACCATTGGAGTTTCAGGTGGCTTTCGAGGGCAGGTCGCCTGGTTTTGATCAAGTCGGTCTTGATGGCCATTCCAGTTTATTGGGCTAGCCTTTCTTGGGTTCCAAAAGGCATATTGTCCTCAATTGATGAAATTTGCAAGAACTTCGTTTGGACAGGGTCAAAACTAGACAATGTCAGCCCCTGGGTTGCATGGGATAAAATTTCCAAACCCAAGGAATGGGGGGGCCGTGGAATTAAAATTCTCTCGTCCTTTGCTAAATCCTTGGCTGCCAAGCTTGCGTGGCGACTGATCTCTATAGATTCTCTCTGGGCATTGGTCATCAAAATAAAATATATCAATCAGGTTTCTGTTCTGGATTGGATTTGATCTCCAGTCAAATCCTCTAAAAATGCCTCCGTTTTTTGGAAAGTTGTTGTGGCTTCAGTTCAGACAATCGAAAGAGGCTTGGCCTGGCATGTCAGAGATGGCACACAAGTTTTCTTGGGTTGTAATCCTTTGGTTGGCTGCTCCGATAATTTCTCTCTTTCTCTGGCTTTGGTTGATTATATTAATGAAAGAGGGTTCTATACTTTGAATCAGGTGGCAAATCTGAGAACAACCACCCTCATGAATCCAGGTTGGCTCTTAGGTTTAGACTTGCATTTAGAAGACAAGTGGCTGGAAGAATGGAATCGTTATGTTTCAGCCCTAAATTTCTCTTCTGTTCGAATCTCAGATTCTTCTGATGAACTGCGATGGGTATATGCGTAGTCAGGCCTCTATTCTCCTAAATCAGGATATAAATGGTTAATGGCTCAAGAAGGGTGGGGTTCTCCAAGATGGTGGCATAAACCACTCTGGAAGCTGAAATGTACAGCTAAGACCAGACTCTTTTTCTGGTGGATCCTCCACAATAAGGTGCCAAATTGGGACTTTCTTCAAAAGAGAGGGAAACAGGGGCTGAGCTGGTGTTCCCTCTGCAAGTCAGCTGAAGAAAATATTCAACACCTTTTTCTCTTTTACCCTTTCAACTCCAGTCTCTGGGTAGAAACTTTGAGCTTGATTAATATCCCCTTGATTTGGCACGGTGAGGACTTTTCTCAGGCGTGGAATCATTGGTGGTAGGAGGCTCCAAATGATAAAATCAGATCTATTCCCCTTCTCATAGCTTGGGGAACGTGGATCGCCCGTAACAAGATGATTTTCAATGAGCAATCCTTTGCTATAGCCAGGTTAGCAGCAGAGGGATTTTCCATCTATGACAGCATTCCTATTCCCTCTGGTTCAGGCTCTTCTCGTAACATTCAGCCTGAATCTATCAATGAGTCAATTTCGTGGGCTTTCTTTGATGGGGCTTCTGGTGCAAATGGTCTTTGCAGTGCTGGTCTTATTAGTCACCTTTCAAATGAAAACTCTGTCTGTGCTTCGGTGGGCCTTGGGCAAGGGTCCAATAATTTTGCTGAACTTAAAGCCCTCCATTTTCTTCTTTGCTGGCTTATTTCCAAAAATATGAGATAGATTCAGATTTTTGGTGATTCTAGGAATGTTGTGAATTGGTTGAATGGGACTCAGCAATGCAGGAATTATATCTTGTTACCTTTACTTAAGGAGATCTGTCGTCTTAAATGTTTCTTTTCTAAGATATTTGTTCGTCACATTTACAGGGAGAGGAACCAGGAAGCAGATCGATTATCTAAAGAAGGTGCTCAGCAAGATTTGGGGTCCTGGTCAGTAACTGAGGTGGTGAATGGGGCTGTTCATGCTAGGGAACAACCGTCCTTTGTTTAATTTCTGCTATTTTACTTCTGTTTTGTATATATTTTCTCTACAAAAAAATGTAAAAACAACTACTTTATTGAATCCAGAACTGTTTTCCTTATGTAAGGAGGTTCTGGGCTCCATTTTTGTCTTTTTCTGATGTACTTCTGGGCACTGGGATAGCTTCTACTACCAGTCCCTTTCACCGAGCTATCGAAGCTATGGGCTTGTTCAGTGTTTTCTTATCCTTCTGCTCTCATCTCTGTTTCAGTTCACCGGGAGATGATGAGCTAAAGGAGTAGCACTGGCGTCTTGTGTGGCTCTTTTTTTGGTTTTTTCTGGCTGCTATGCATCCTTACAGGTTGCTAAGCAGCTATGTCTCCATCTCCTTTCGATAGAAGGGAATGGCTTTGTTATCGAAATGCTATGCATATGTTCTGAAACTATCTATATAATAGAAAGTTCAATTTTTTTTCTGTGGAAAAAAAAAAATGAATTGTAATTTTAATATTTAATTTATTGTGAAATGATTGTAATTGTAATTCTATATATGACAAATTGTAAAATTATAATTTTAATTCTAATTGTATGTAAAATTCTAAATGTAATTGTACATAAATGTAATTTATGTAAAATTAATAATTCTAATTCTAATTCTAATCGTAATTGTATGTGAAATTGTAAAATTATAATTGAAATTGTAATTTTAATTCTAATTTTAATTTTAATTGTAATTGTATGTAAAATATTTGTAAAATTTTAATTGTATTAATGTGAAATGATTTTATTAAAATATTTAAATTTTGAAATTTGTAAATGATTGTAAAATAATAAATCTAGAATAATATGAATTTTTGTAACATAATAAAGTTTAGAAAATAATACAAATAAATTCATGTACTTTAGAATTATCATTATTTTACTATGATCTTACATACAAAAAAAAAAAGAACTTTATACAATCCAGTGCGCTTATCATCATAACATGCAGCGGTGTGTCTTATTACTCCAACACACCGGTGCTTCAGAACGCTTCCACACTAGTCCGTCATAAAACACCACGCCAAAACAAAAACCTTGATCTTACAAACCGTCGTGGTGCGCCTATAAAACAGTGCGCATCGGAACAGGGTTATTCTCTAAAGTGCAGTATTGGAGCAGTGGAGGGTTCGAATCACAGGAAAGAGTTTTACTGAGGAGATGAGTGTTTGAAAAGATGAGAGTTCAAATTTTAGCTGAGAATTTTATAGCAAAGAAAATGAGTGATTCGAACAGAAATATAGACAAAGACACTTACAGGGATGCAGACGGCTACATAGCTCGACAGAGTACAAAAGGAGTACAGGTTGAGACAGGCATAGAGCATTCGGTTGAGGCCAACGATAGGGTTAAGAGGTCCCATGATGGAGAAATGGAGAGCAGATTTGATGGAAGAGAAAGATCAATCGAGGCAGTTGATAAAGCCAAGAGGCACCATGAAGGGAAGATTCTCATTCCCTTAAGGATAGTAGAGAAAGATCAATTGACGTTGTTGATCGGGCTGGTAGGTCCCATGAAGGGAAATATTCTCGAGAATGATTTTAAAAGCAGATAGGAGTATTGTACAAGCTTTGGTTAGCTTACATAAACTTTTACCGGCAAAGCTAACGTCACATAAAATCACATCTTCGGCTTTCAATTGAACCTAAATGGCATCTCTAACATGTCTGAGCTATGGTCCTATGGATGAAAGCAATAGAAAGTCTAATTTTATTATAAATTAAAATCCAATGACCATTTCTGTCGGAAGAAAAGCATAGATACCTGCAGCTACCATATTTCCACCTGCAAATTGGTTTCCCATTGGAAAAAATAATGTAATAGCCTATTTTTCAATGTATTTCCTCTACTCAACCCTATACCCATTTTCTATGGAAAACCATTTCCTCCACATGAAATAACTTCATCAACTAGTTGAAAATCGGTCTTCTTCTACTAGAAAATGCAGAATGAAGGACTCGTTGTCATTGCTCCCAGAACATTACCCTTCTGCAGATTATATGTACTAATTGCTGGCAGGCCATCCGTCTCTCTGTAGATTATATTCTAAAACATATTGGTTGCAAATAGTTAAGTTCCAATTATAATAGGTTCACATGCCACAATTGCCCACTTGGGCCCTGCAGTATTGCATCTTCACATGCCCCACATTGCATTCTCTCCACATAATCAATGGGGACCTCCTGCAATAAACAAAATGCATTGGAAGAATATTTATTTCCATCAAGAATTTATCCAATTCCAATTCTCAATTTTAATTCTAATTCTAATACTCAAGAGTAAACAAAATTATAATTCTCAATTTCTATGGTTGGAGTTCAGTGTACACAACTAAAAGTAATTTCTGTGTCTTAAACGCAAATCAGTGCTACTGTACAAATAACTACACCGGTGCCGGTGTTACAAAAAGATGAACTGATGGGGTCCTATTAAGTGACGCACCAGTGATGAATAAACACAAATAAAAAAAGTGCAACTCTATATTTTTTAAGTGAAAAAAGAAAGCGACAAATTGAAAAATGGGTAGCAAAATATTTTCGAAAATATAATTTCATAAAATAATTCTTTAAATACTAAACACTTTTCATTATTTCACTATTTTTGCTAAAATTTTCAGCCAGGTATTTGCAGGAGACATACCTGGAGCAAGAGAGCACGAGGGCACTATGGAGCAGCGAAATACGTTCGAACGAAAGTATTTAGACAATCAGAAATCAAACCTCTGGTGATTAAAACCCTGTATCATAGAATTTCAAACCATCTTGTGATTAAATTTGATCATTTTTTTAACCTTTTCTGCATTTTTTTACTTTTTCTGCAGTTTTATCCATTTTTACCCTAAACCTTTCATTTTTTTGTTTTTTTCCCTTTCTTCTCCCTGTTTCTATGATTTTAGAATTAGGGCTTTTCAGTTTAGATTTACATCCAACCCACGGGACGACTTGCATAGTTGGATACCAATCCATTCGGCCATTGCGTGATTTTTTGGAAAAAATTGATTTTTTTATTATCAGTGCACCCTGCATAGCCTAGTGCACTGGTGCACTTTATTATAAAGTGCACTGTAAAAGTATTATGTAATAAAAAAATTGAAAACAATTTTTTAAAATTATTGCGCCATATCTGAAATAGGGCACCTGTGCTCCATGTTACGAGGATAGCACCGTACGGTCTATTATACTATTTGTGTGGTGTGTTTATAATACCCCACACATCGTATGATCTATTATACCATTTTTTGGTGTGTTGGTAATACCCCATGCACCAGCGGCGATGCGTACATCAAGAAAGGCGCACTGGTGTCTTGAGATTTATTTTTTACCTGAAAAGTTGACAATTTATTTATAAATATATTAATGAATGATATGGTACATGTTTCATATTGATAAATAAATTACTGACAAGAGATCAAGTAACAAAAATACTAATAACACATCAAGAAAAGAAAAAAATGCAAGTTCTTTGTAAATTCTTTATAAAAAATATTATTTTTGAACTATATGTAAGTTTAACTAATATGTATTGTTTACTGTGTATCATGGAGAGCCACAAAAATACGAAGCTCAATAATATTATCTCTGATCTAGGACCAGAAGAGCATAAAAGCTTGATGGAAATATTACAAAAGGATGAATCAGGTGAATGAAAAAATACTAGCAATCCAATATGAGTTTCTTTTTTTAATTATCATTAATAATATACTTAAAATTTTTAGATAACATGTGTCAAATAGTCTATTATTTCACATATGTTTAATCTTCTACAGGGACCAAAAACTCAGAAAAGGAATGTTGTTTTAAGAAAAGAAAAAATATAGAACATGAAAATGAAAATGAATTTCTCCTTAGATCATCTCGAGTGGTGCTAGAAGTTAACGAAAGGGGAAATTCTTTTGACAAAAGTTTGAGGGATCTAGTGGAATGATTGTATAGACGTTCTTTCCAATTATAATACAAAAAACAATCCAATGATTCCAAGAACCAAATTTTATCTAAACTACAGGAAGAGTTTCCAGAGAATTGGTCAATGAGACATGTCAGACTTTTAATAGAAAAAATGTACAACGACAAGAAAGAAGGAATGAAAAAGTAATATTCCTTTAAATTTTTGTCTAGAATTATTTATAAATATCACTTTTGTTATATTTAATTTTCAGATATCAATATAAAAATTAAATATTTTATTTTCATGTTACATTTTCAGGAAGATTATGACAATCTCAAAAGATGAAAGAGCTGATATCATAAACATGCCAGTAGGGATGTCTAAAAAGGTGTACATGGAGATGGTCAAATAAATGGAAAAAATTGCATTGCAGGAGAAGCCATCTCAATAACAACGTGCTTCAAATGTAATATGTAATCATTGATTTTTTCGATCATTAGGTACAATAAATAAAAAATTTAGAATTAAATATTAATTCTCAAGAATTTTCTTGCAGAAAAGAAAAGAAAATGGAACCCATCCAGCACATAAAATAGGATGACAAGGAAGAAAAGGGTTGATATCTAAGTTTGTGAGTAATTGTTACTTCCTTATAAAAACTTAACTAGATTTCATTTTTGTATTTTTTACGTTGTTTTACAAAAATCATCATTGAATGTCTTCAAACAGGTGCTAACATACAAAGAAGAACCATCAGACGAATTGATTGAAATTAGGTTAAATATGGGTTGTGAGTATATGTTGGCATATCAGAACTTAATTGTGGAATTTGTAAGCATCTATCGATCTTGTTTTAGCTCCCTTGCTAATTAATAGAGCAAAAAAATCTTTTATATTAAATATGATTTGTTATGGGGTATAAAACTTACGAGAAACGAGGTATGGAGCTGATGTATGAGATGAAATTTTGAAAGATGGCATGGTACATGGTTTTGAAAGAATGTGTATATTTTATGGGTACGATTCTTGCTATGGTACATCATTTTTCTTTTCGATTTACATTTATGTATATTATTTAATATTGCAATTTTCATTATTCTCACCCGTGTATATACACTCATTCCAATTTTATGTTTATGTTTGTAGATGGAAGGTGAAGAAGAAGAAAACGATCCAACACCATGAACAAAACATTCTTGAGAATGCCCAGATCATGGAAGTAGCTCTAGCAGTGACAGTAGTTCAAACGAAGAATGATGATCATTATGTTTGGATATTAAAGAAAGACATTGTATTTTTTGAAATATGTCTGTGAAATCAGACATTTTGATTAATGTAATGGACATAGTGTCCCAATTGAAAGATAATGGGATACCAATAACTGTCCCATTTTGTATGATAAATACTATCTTATTCATATATATTATATATCATAAAATATGTTTTAATTTATTTTATTGTGTTATCCATTGTCGTTATTGCGTTCTCCATTGTCGTTCTCAAGTGCAATAATAAAAATTTAATTCATATGAATATTGTTATTAGATATATATGTGTTGACTTTTGATGAATAATGAATTTTAAAAAACCACAATAATTATGATATGATAAAAAAAATTAATCCAAAAATCACATTCAAATGCATTAATAAGAATTTAATTAATATGAATATTGTTATAATATGTGTCGACTTTTGATGAATTTTGAATTTAAAACAATCACAATAATTGCATTGTCACAGGTCGATGTTTCTAAAAAATACAAAATGAAAACCGGTGCGTGTTAGTATCTGTACATCGATGTGTTTGTATTAAGAAGCGCACTGGTGCATTTCTATGACCTATGAGCACCAAAAAAACACCAAAACCAATTAAAAATATCGGTGCGTTTGTGCAGTACGATGCACCGGTGCGTTTATGTGTCTATACACACCAACTCCATTGTACGATCTACGGGCGCTGCACGAATACCGATACCAATTATAAATCTCGGTGCATTTGTGTGATACTGCGCACTGGGGCGTTTATGTGTCTATAATCATCGGTGCATTTGTACGACCTATGGGCACCACACGAATACCGATACCAATTATAAATCTCAGTGCCTTTCTCTGATATTGCACACTAATGCATTTCTATATGCCTACGCACCGGTGCATTGATACGACCTATGGGCACTGCACAAATCCCAAGACCAATTAGAACGGCCATGTGCGATGTATCACCAACACTATGCCCAGTGCGGTTTTATACCTTAATGACCCGATGCATTTTCCTTCGACCGCCTTGGGGCGCCTTCTATATGTACGCACTAGTGCATTAAAGCTAGAGTAGCACACTAATGAAAAAAACATCCGTAATAATCTCCAGCTGCCCATTTTTTTTTAGTTGTGTTGAATTTCCGTTAAAATATCTGCCAAAACATCCGTAACCATAAAGGGATGTTGTAGAAAATGTTTTTTTGATAATTTTGGCCAATTTTATAACACCAAAAACCTCTTTTATAACCTCTACTAGAGGGTATTTTCCTTGTAGTGAGAGGAGGCTAGTGAGGTAATGGAGGGAGGGATGGGGGGTGGATCAGCTGGATGCTGGTGGGGGTCAGAGGGCTAAGGGGAGGAAGAGGAATGGATGGAGGAGTCTTTGGAGGGCGGTGCAGAGTGGGCCGAAGGATTACCAGTGCTTCTACAGTTTGAAGTGGTCTTCTTTTTTTATAAAGTTCCCCATTGAGTGTCTGGATCTGGGTTTTCAATATCAATAAATTTATAGCATCTATTATAAAATTGGTTGTATTCATGACATACCTTGTATTGTTGATGATACAACGTTGATGAGGACCCCATAGGGTGGGATTGTTGATGCGAAAACGTAAGATGAGGACCCCATAGGTTGAGACCTTTAACTATTCCATCCTGAACATTCTTCTTAATATGTTTGCCCAACCCCTCAGCTCCTAATATGAAAAGGAATGGTGATATGGGATCTCCCTATCAAAGGCCTCTAGAATCTGAAAAATAACTTTAAGGAGAGTCCTTTATCAACGTATGATGAGGACCCCATAGGGTGGGATTGTTGATGCGACAACATAAGATGGGGACCCCATAGGTTGATACCTTTAACTATTCCATCCTGAACTTTTTCTTAATATATCTGCCCAACCCCTCAGCTGCTAAGATGAAGAGGAACGACGATATGGGATCTCCCTGTCGAAGGCCTCTAGAAGCTATAAAAGAACTTGAAGGAGACCCATTTAGTAAAATACAAAAGTGAGCAGAGGTGATGGCTGACAACACCCATTGGACCCACCAGTCATCAAAACCAAAAGAAAGTAAAATTTGCTTAAGATAATTCCAATTAAGGTTGTCATATGCTTTTGCCAAATCCAACTTAATCAACATTCCTTTAGCTTTATGTTGCCGTAGTGAATGAATAGCCTCTTGAGCGGTCACAATACCATCTAAAATTTGTTTGCCCTTTAATTAATATATAAGTTAATTTGATGGTTGAATGTGTTTTTTAGTCGAATATGATGTTTGTATGATAGTTTTCATGATCGTGATGTTTATTAATTAATTTAATATTAAATGACCATGATATTTATTAAATATTATGTCATGATTGTAATTGAAATTTTAATTTTAATTATATGTAAAATTGTAAAATTGTATTTGTATTTGTAATTGTAATTTTAACTGTAATTGTATGTAAAATATTTAATGTAAAATTTTAATTTTAATTGTAATATTTAATTTATTATGAAATGATTGTAATTGTATATATGACAAATTGTAAAATTGTAATTGTAATTCTAATTGCATGTAAAATTCTAAAATTGTAATCGTATTTGTAATTCTAATTCTATGTAAACTAGCAATTGCACCTAATGGTGCAAAGGAAACGCCGTAAGGAAGAAGCTAGAAAGAAATCAATTGTAATTAATTTGATGTTAAACAGAGAAATTAAGATATTGATTGTCAAAAATAGATATAAAGGAATTAGGATACAAATAGCGAAAACAACAAAAACTGATGATGTTTAAAAGAATGTTGGAGGGATAGAAACTATAGAAAAACCAAAATAAAATCTTCTACAAGAGAGAATGGAATTGATGTAGTTGTGGGTCAAATATAAGAGAATATCTAACATATATAAGAATGTAAAGGGCCCAAAAATGACAAAATATAGTTGTCAGAGGTGGACAGTAAGGATGCCTCTGTAAATGATATCTATGTAAACTTACCATTAATGATAATTGGCCCTGCATTGGAAAAATATTCTAACACTCCCCCTTGAGTGAAATGTAAGAGTAAATAAAGAAGACAAAATGGGTCTCCAAAGTCAAATTCTCATCACAAATGAGAAAAACCTGTAGGAAAAAGCTCCTCCTTGAAAGAGAGAAAGCAACATAAACAAAAATGAAGGTAGGAAGACTTAATATGACCCCCAAGCACAACTTCTTTTACCCCAAGCATTAATTGTAACTAAAGAAAAGTAGGTGATTCCACAGGTTTAGTGCAGATGTTTACAAGTTGTTGTTCAATAGTTAAATACTCCAAGTTGTGAATACCATATTTCTTATTCAAACCAAAAGAAAATCTTGTAGGTGTGGGTGCAAGGGGGAAAGAACAGAAATACTCTGTGAGGCAGAGTGACCTAGGTGACAGATGTTTGCATACAAAAACTAACAAAGGACATTTCGGTTTTAGCTGATATTCTAGGTCTTTCTTTATTAAATTAAGATGCTTGTTTTCTCGACTCTCGATTATATGCTTGCTGGCTGTGACAATGGGTCTTTCTTTCTTTATTAAGTTATGATGCTTGTTTTCTCGACTCTCGATTATATGCTTGCTGGCTATGACAATGGGTCTTTCTTTCTTTATTAAGTTATGATGCTTGTTTTCTCGACTCTTGATTATATGCTTGCTGGCTGTGACAACTCTTCTGGTATGCCATTCTTTTTATCGGGTATAAAATACTTTGACCTATTTTTAGGATATGTCATGACGTCAGGAAATGAATTTGTATTTTGTCCCTTTTGTTCTGATATGTCAGGAAATGAGTCTGCCACTTTAAAATTTTCACATGCCAGGGTATCAAATGCTTCCTACTGTTTTATCCTAACCTGAATGACTCTCTCCACATCGAAAATTTTGAGTGATCATCTGTAAAAATGGAAAGATCTATAATGCACTATTAAAATAATTTATGGTCATATATACAAGATCATACTATAATGCACTATTAAAAGAATTTATGGTCATACATACCTGGAAAGCTTACCATGGCTCATTGATATATGAAACTTTATTAGGGTAAGAGATGTATATGATGAAAGGGAAGTATATCCTGCATATTCTTATTCTCCTACATAGATTTACATATACACACCGCATCAAATATAATAGTATATACACTACTCAAAGAATAGTGAATGTCTTTAATGAACTATATCAGCTATTTCTGGTCACTTTACAGTCTGGTTTCTTCTGTGTCATTATGTAAAAGCAAGAGTCATTTGGAGAGGAATAAGGCATTCCAAGTGTTTGTCACAGTAGACACAAGATTAGCCTTACTGAAATACTGGAAGTTCATGCTTCTCATATCATGACCATATCTCCCAATTGGAAAATACAACAGTCCTGATGAACAACACATTACTGGGGTCCAATCTATGGATATAAATAGAAATCTCATTCACCTGTGTATCAATCACCTCTTATGTCAACTTTCTGGCCCAATATTTCACTTCTAATTTCCCTAAGCGTGCCAAGTGCCTTCCAAGTCCAAAAATCATCAACGAGGTTTGTAAGATCCAAACAATCTTAATGACAAGTAGCCTTTACTTCCCTCCATTTCCAGTTAGAGGAAGGATTCAAACTGTGGTTGCAGATTTAGCTACGTAGGTAGAAAGGCTACAAGCCCTTTCAAAGTTGATTGCAGATTTTCATAGAGAGGACATATTTTTACTACATGTATGCTTGAATTTACATTATGAGTTCTTCTCTGAAGTGTCATTTCTGCCATTCCAAAAACTAGAAGATTTCATTGTTTTGGATGGCAAGGTTAGTGATACAAATGCACAAATTTGTAGCTCTAAAGAGTGTTGTCTTATCATAGAAATGATCCCCAATGTGGGTGTAGGAATCTACTGAAGAAAATTTTCAAGCATCTTGAGGTACCCACACAATATGTCAAATTAATTAAAGGCTGCTGGTACATGCTTTATTTTTATCACCACATCTCGAAAGTATTCCAAAAATGCTTTACAGGGTACAGGGATATTGTGTGGAGACTAGTTAGTCCAAGTGTTTGTGACAGTAGACACAAGATTAGCCTTGGTGAATTACTGGAAGTTCATGTCACTACGCTCGAAGTTCATGCTTCTCATGTCATGACTATATCTCCCAATTTCCAAATACAATACTCTTGATGAACAACACATTACTGGGGTCCGATCTATGGATATAAACAGAAATCTGATTCATCTGTGTATTATCTCAGCACTTTTGTTCCATATTAACAAATGTATATTTCTGAAATGAATTATTCCTAGTGTTCGTGCCTGAAAGAATGTGTTTGCTTATTTCGTACTGATAAACAAACAGAGCAGAATGTTCTCTATGAACTGCCAAATCCATCTAAAATCCATATGTACCATGTTGTAGATCATATCTTGTCTTAAAAATCATAAGCGTTGCCCTTATGACATCAGAGTAAGCGTTGCCCTTATGACATCAGAGTATTTAAAGCCAATGTCACAATAATATTTTAAACATAATTCTACTGTAAATCTTGAACTAATTATAATAATTGTGCTACCAATTTCACCCTACAGCTAGAAACAGAGATAGAAACAGAGCACGAGGAATTAGAGGCTAACTCTGACCTATTGAAGGAATCAGAATGACACAGCGAAAACAAAGATTGAAGACCTATAATTGACCAGACTTCCTGTAAATATAAAGCATCAGAGAAAGATTTAGAGAGCCATGAAAGAGGATTTATTAAAATTCCAGCAAATTGTTTCTAGCAGTCAGTACTAGAATTCTTTCAAGGATACAGACTTATCATAGAAGTAAAGGCTTTGAGAGAGCTGTCGCAGGTTGAAAAGAGCCCTCATTTGACATCATATACTTAGGGTTTGAGATCAATGAAGAATGAATGGGTGCTAAACCAACCACCATACAAAGTGCTTAGCAAGGCATAATTGTTTGCATTGATGCAATTATCTAAAAATAAAATAGATCTATATATATATATATATATATATATATATATATATATATGTATGTATCACATCTGCATTGTTGAAACACTTTCATTAGATCTTTTTATCACACAAACCTTCATTGTTTGCCATAAAGTCCTAAAGCTCAACCAAATATTTCATGTAAGTAAGAGGGAGGCCACTATCAGCTCATCCTCTCTCCTTTACACTTTAAGCTGCCTCTCCCCGACTCAAAAGAGGCTTCCCTAGGATAGGATTGCTGATATTTTAGGCAATGAAAGGAAAGGTGATATTTTAGGAAATGAGAGGAAAGGTGATATGAAGAGTAAATTCTAACAAAAAGAGTTTTCAAAGAATTAAGAAAATAAAATGAATAGAATAATCAGAGGCTAACATCTTTCTATTGGGCAGTGAGGTCAAATCAAAGCTCATATATGAGGCTATCCCAATGATGGGTTAATGGTGGATACAAAAAATATTAAGAAGTAAGAAGTCAAATCATCCATTATCTTATTGGATAGTCTTTAATATTTACAAATACTATAAACATCCACCAGATATAGACATTTTTCTTAAAATCTGCATGGCCTGGGAGTTGCTCAACTTGTCTAAATAATTTCTAAATGATTGTACACTGAAAAATGCTAATTCGATGCTTGTAATATCCCTTGAAAGGTGCTCTTCATGTAATTGAGTTTTTTGCTGCCCGGAAAAGGACAAAGGACACCTCAATTTTGACTTCCAACCAGCTCATGGTCTTGTTGTCATATATATAGCCTGAATTAGATTGTTTTCATGCCACATAAGGACAGATTTATTTACTAATGAAGCACAGCTCAGAAGTATTCATGGAATTTTTTTTTAAGTATCCTCTATGTGTGGAGAAATACTGCCAAAAAGTATGCTTTGTTGCTTCTTCTTATACAGTTTCCCTCACTGCTAGCTTTAGTCATATTAAATAACCTTACTCAGTTCTTGATTATCCTGAATGAGGCACAGAAGGTTTATATATGCGCTCTTCCAATGACAAAATGTTGGTCAGCCCTAATGTATGCTGAGGTAGGTTGGCTTTCCCTTTATGATTAGATCAACAAATACGAATCTCCAGAATTTTTTGTGTTATGGTGTATCCCGAGCACGGGATTACAAGACCTTCATGCGTAGGATGAATTATCTCAGCACTTTTGTTCCATATTAACAAATGAATATTTCTGAAATGAATTATTCCTAGTGTTAGTGCCTGAAAGAATGTGTTTTTTTTATTTCGTACTGATAAACAAACAGACCAGAATGTACTCTATGAACCCCCAAATCCATCTAAAATCCATATGTACCATGTTGTAGATCATATCTTGTCTTAAAAATCATAAGCGTTTCCCTTATGACATCAGAGAAAGCGTTGCCCTTATGACATCAGAGTATTTAAAGCCAATTTCACAATAATATTTTAAACATAATTCTAGTGTAAATCTTGAACTAATTATAATAATTGTGCTACCAATTTCACCCTACAGCTAGAAACAGAGATAGAAACAGAGCACGAGGAATTAGAGGCTAACTCTGACCTATTGAAGGAATCAGAGTGGCACAACGAAAATGAATATTGAAGACCTAGAGTTGACCAGACTTCCTATAAATCTAAAGCATCAGAGAAATATTTAGAGAGCCATGAAAGAGGATTTATTAAAATTCCAGCAAATTGTTTCTAGCAGTCAGTACCAGAATTCTTTCAAGGATAGAGACTTATCATAGAATTAAAGGCTTTGAGAGAGTTGTCGAAGGTTGACAAGAGCCCTCATTTGACATCATATACTTAGGGTTTGAGATCAATGAAGAATGAATGGGTGCTAAACCAACCACCATACAAAGTGCTCAACAAGGCAGAATTGTTTGCATTGATGCAATTATCTAAAAATAAAATAGATCTATATATATATATATATGTATATGTATATGTATATGTATATGTATATGTATATGTATATGTATATGTATATGTATATGTATATGTATATGTATATGTATATGTATGTATGTATCACAACTGCATTGTTGAAACACTTTCATTAGATCTTTTTATCACACAAACCTTCATTGTTTGCCATAAAGTCCTAAAGCTCAACCAAATCTTTCATGTAAGTAAGAGGGAGGCCACTATCAGCTCATCCTCTCTCCTTTACACTTTAAGCTGGCTCTCCCCGACTCAAGGGAGGCTTCCCTAGGATAGGATTGCTGAGATTTTAGGCAATGAGAGGAAAGGTGAGATTTTAGGCAATGAGAGGAAAGGTGATATGAAGAGTAAATTCTAACAAAAAGAGTTTTCAAAGAATTAAGAAAATAAAATGAATAGAAGAATCAGAGGCTAACGTCTTTATATTGGGCAGTGAGGTCAAATCAAAGCTCATATATGAGGTTATCCCAATGATGGGTTAATGGTGGATACAACAAATATTAAGAAGTAAGAAGTCAACTCATCCATTATCTTATTGGATAGTCTTTAATATTTACAAATACTATAAACATCCACTAGATATAGACATTTTTCTTCAAATCTGCATGGCCTGGGAGTTGCTCAACTTGTCTAAATAATTTCTAAATGATTTTACACTGAAAAATGCCAATTCGATGCTTGTAATATCCCTTGAAAGGTGCTCTTCATGTAATTGAGTTTTTTGCTGACCGGAAAAGGACAGAGGACACCTCAATTTTGACTTCCAACCAGTTCATGGTCTTGCTGTCATATATATAGCATGAATTATATTGTTTTCATGCCACATAAGGACAGATTTATTTACTAATGAAGCGTAGCTCAGAAGTATTCATGGAATTTTTTTTTTTAAGTATCCTCTATGTGTGGAGAAATACTGCCAAAAAGTATGCTTTGTTGCTGCTTCTTATACAGTTTCCCTCACTGCTAACTTTAGTCATATTAAATAACCTTACTTAGTTCTTGATTATCCTGAATGAGGCGCACAAGGTTTATATATGCACTCTTCCAATGAAAAAATATAGGTCAGCCCTAATGTATGCTGAGGTAGGTTGGCCTTCCCTTTATGATTAGATCAACAAATACGAATCTCCAGAATTGTTTGTGTTATGGTGTATCCTGAGCGCGGGATTACAAGAACTTCATGTGTAGGATGAATTATCTCAGCACTTTTGTTCCATATTAACAAATGAATATTTCTGAAATGAATTATTCCTAGTGTTCGTGCCTAAAAGAATGTGTTTGTTTATTTCGTACTGATAAACAAACATACCAGAATGTTCTCTATGAACCCCCAAATCCATATAAAATCCATATGTACCATGTTGTAGATCATATCTTGTCTTAAAAATCATAAGCGTTGCCCTTATGACATCAGAGCAAGCGTTTCCCTTATGACATCAGAGCCATGAAAGAGGATTTATTAAAATTCCAGCAAATTGTTTCTAGCAGTCAGTACCAAAATTCTTTCAAGGATAGAGACTTATCATAGAAGTAAAGGCTTTGAGAGAGCTGTCGAAGGTTGAAAAGAGCCCTCATCTGACATCATATACTTAGGGTTTGAGATCAATGAAGAATGAATGGGTGCTAAACCAACCACCATACAAAGTGCTCAGCAAGGCAGAATTATTTGCATTGATGCAATTATCTAAAAATAAAATAGATCTATATATATATATATAGATATCAGAAATTCATTGTTGAAACATTTTCATTAGATATTTTTATCACACAAACCTTCATTGTTTTCCATAATGTCCTAAAGCTCAACCAAATCTTTCATGTAAGTAAGAGGGAGGCCACTATCAGCTCATCCTCTCTCCTTTACACTTTAAGCTGCCTCTCCCCGACTCAAGGGAGGCTTCCCTAGGATAGGATTGCTGAGATTTTAGGCAATGAGAGGAAAGGTGATATGAAGAGTAAATTCTAACAAAAAAAGTTTTCAAAGAATTAAGAAAATAAAATGAATAGAAGAATCAGAGGCTAACGTCTTTCTATTGGGCAGTGAGGTCAAATCAAAGCTCATATATGAGGCTATCCCAATGATGGGTTAATGGTGGACACAACAAATATTAAGAAGTAAGAAGTCAACTCATCCATTATCTTATTGGATAGTCTTTAATATTTACAAATACTATAAACATCCACTAGATATAGACATTTTTCTTCAAATATGCATGGCCTGGGAGTTGCTCAACTTGTCTAAATAATTTCTAAATGATTTTACACTGAAAAATTCCAATTCGATGCTTGTAATATCCCTTGAAAGGTGCTCTTCATGTAATTGAGTTTTTTGCTGACCGGAAAATGACAGAGGACACCTCAATTTTGACTTCCAACCAGTTCATGGTCTTGCTGTCATATATATAGCCTGAATTATATTGTTTTCATGCCACATAAGGACAGATTTATTTACTAATGAAGCGTAGCTCAGAAGTATTCATGGAATTTTTTTTTTTTAAGTATCCTCTATGTGTGGAGAAATACTGCCAAAAAGTATGCTTTGTTGATGCTTCTTATACAGTTTCCCTCACTGCTAGCTTTAGTCATATTAAATAACCTTACTCAGTTCTTGATTATCCTGAATGAGGCGCACAAGGTTTATATATGCGCTCTTCCAATGAAAAAATATAGGTCAGCCCTAATGTATGCTGAGGTAGGTTGGCCTTCCCTTTATGATTAGATCAACAAATACGAATCTCTAGAATTGTTTGTGTTATGGTGTAAGAAAGAAGAAGAAAGTAATGAGAATATATAATTTTTGTTTGAAATCTAATATCTTGTGTGTTGTAATTCAATGACTATTTACTACATACTGTGAACACATTAAGATAAATGGAGTATTCAACTAAAACATTTAACACCTTAACAATAACACCCAATATTCCAAAATTTCCCAATATTACTGTTCAAATCTTCATTAATTAAAAATAATCTACCATACATAAAACATTTGCCATGATTTTATTTTAAAACATGATAGGAATCATCTAATTATAAGTGAATGGCATCATTGGAAACGAAGAGTTGAATCAAATAACCAGAGAGCTGATACAAAATATTCGTTGGATTAATACACACGAAGGACAAACAGAATAGACAAGAAATAAACCAGGCCAGGTCCCCGCCTGGCTGAACAGATGATCATGACAAGGCATCATACTTGTGTTAAGGGATTTCATTTGCCGAGGACGAAGTTGGTGGCGTAGGCCCAGGCATTGTTGTTAACGGGGTCGGCAAGGTGATCAACGAGGTTCTCGATGGGTCCCTTTCCAGTGACAATGGCCTGCACGAAGAATCCGAACATGGAAAACATGGCCAAGTGCCCATTCTTGATCTCCTTCACCTTCAGCTCCGCGAAAGCGTCGGGGTCGTCTGCAAGTCCCAAGGGGTCGAAGCTGCCACCGGGGTAGATGCGGTCAGTCACCTCTCCTAGAGGGCTGCCAGCAATACGGTAACCCTCCACGGCGCCCATGAGGATGACCTGGCATGCCCAGATTGCAAGAATGCTCTGCACGTGGATAAGGCTAGGGTTTCCAAGGTAGTCAAGCCCTCCCTCGCTGAAAATCTGAGCTCCCGCCTTGAACCACACTGCCTCCCCGAACTTTACTCCATTTCTTGCCAGAAGCTCCGGGAAAACGCAACCCAGAGCGCTTAGCATTGCCCACCGGTATTGGATCACTTCCAGTTCTCTGTTCTTCGCAAATGTCTCCGGATCTGCCAAAAGCCTCACTGTGTCCCACCTGTAGTCACCCGGGAACTCACCGGTCAAGTAGGATGGCGGCTCTCCAGAAAAAGGCCCCAAGTACAGAACCCGATCCGGCCCATACCATGGCGATGGGCTCGCTGAAGCGAACAATTTGTTGGTGGCCGACTTTCTCATCGTCAATCGCGACTCGCCATGAACTTCGGCGCCGACTCCTAGCAACAGGTTGGTCTGAGGCTTCAGTGATGCCTCTTTGAAATCCGAGAATGTCTAGGTCGCCTAATGCCCTACCTTCATAACTAAATTGTAAACTAACTTTTGGATCAAGGGTTGAAAATGTTTGATTCGTCTAACATATAATCTAAGGGTTTCACATTATGACACGATGCACATCAACAAAGTTGTTTTCAAAAAATAACGCCTTACGGCGTAAATATTTGTAAAATTGTAATTGTAATTGTAATTGTAATTCTAATTCCAATTCTAATTCTAATTGTATATTCTAAAATATTTGTAAAATTTTAATTGTATTACTATGAAATTATTGTAATTGTAAAATTTTAATTGTAAATGTAATTGTATGTAAAATTAAAATTGTAATAGATTGTATGTGAAATTGTAAATTTGTAATTGTAATTCTAATTCTAATTAATTCTAATTTTAACTGTAATTGTATCTAAAATATCTAATGTAACATTTCAATTGTAATTGTAATATTTAATTTATTGTGAAATGGTTGTAATTGTAAATTTAATTGTAATTGTATATATGAAAAATTGTAAAATTATAATTCTAATTCTAATTGTATGTAAAATTCTAAATGTAATTGTACATAAATGTAATTTATATAAAATTAATAATTCTAATTCTAATTATAATCGTAATTGTATGTGAAATTGTAAAATTATAATTGAAATTGTAATTTTAATTGTAATTGTATGTAAAATATTTGTAAAATTTTAATTGTATTAATGTGAAATGATTTTATTAAAATATTTAAATTTGTAAATTTGTAAATAATTGTAAAATAATAAATCTATAATAATATAAATTTTTGTAACATAATAAAGTTTAGAAAATAATACAAATAAATTCATGTACTTTAGAATTATCATTATTTTATTATGATGTTACATACAAAAAAAAGAACTTTATCATCATAACATGCATCGGTGCATCTTATTACTCTAACGCACCGGTGCTTCAGAATGCTTCCACACTAGTCCGTCATAAAACACCGCGCCAAAACAAAAACCTTGATCTTATGAACCGCCGTGGTGCGCCTACAAAACAACGCGCACCAGAACACGGTTATTCTGTAAAGTGCAGTATTGGAGCAGCAAAGGGTTCGAATCCTGGGCAAGAGTTTTCCTAAGGAGATGAGGGTTTGAAAAGACGAGAGTTTGAATTTCGGCTGAGAATTTTATACTAGAGAAAATGAGTGCTTCAAACAGAAATATGGACAAATACGCTTACAGGGATGCAGATGGCTACAAAGCTCGACAGAGTACAAAAGGAGTACAGGTTGAGACAGGCATAGAGCATTCGGTTGAGGCCAACGATAGGGTTAAGGGGTCCCATGATGGAGAAATGGAGAGCTGAGCTGTTGGAAGAGAAAGATAAATCGAGGCAGCTGATAAAGCCAAGAGGTACCATGAAGGGAAGGATTCTCATTTCCTTAAGGACAGTAGAGAAAGATCAATTCACGTTGTTGATCAGGCTGGTAGGTTCCATGAAGGGAAATATTCTAGAGAATGATTTTAAAAGCAGCTAGGAGTATTGTCCAAGATTCGGTTGGCTTACATAAAATTTTACCGGCAAAGCTGACGTCGCATAAAATCACATCTTCGGCTTTCAATTGAACCTAAATGGCATCTCTAACATGTCTGAGCTATGGTACTGTGGATGAAACCAATTGAAAGTATGATTGTATTATAAATGGAAATCCAGTGACCATTTCTGTGGGAAGAAAAGCGTAGATACCTACAGCTACCATATTTCCACCTACAAATTGGTTTCCCATTGGAAAAAATAATGTAATAGCCTATTTTTCAATGTATTTCCTCTACTCAACCCTATACCAATTTTCTATGGGAAACCATTGCCTCCACATGTAATAACTTCATCATCTATTTAAAATTGGTCTTCTTCTACTAACAAATGCAGAATGAAGGACTTGTCGTCATTGCTCCCAGAACATTACCCTTCTGTAGATTATATGTACTAATTTCTGGCAGGCCATCCATCTATCTGCAGATTATATTCTAAAACATATTGGTTGCAAATAGTTAAGTGCCAATTATAACAGGTTCACATGCCACAATTGCCAACCTGGGCCCTACAGTATTGCATCTTCACATGCCCCACATTGCATTCTCTCCACATAATCAGTGGGGACCTCCTGCAATAAACAAAATGCATTGGAAGAATATTTATTTCCATCAAGAATTTATCCAATTCCAATTCTCAATTTTAATTCTAATTCTAATTCTCAAGAATAAACAAAATTATAATTCTCAATTTCTATGGTTGGAGTTCGGTGTACACAACTAAAATTAATTTCTGTGTCTTAACCACTAATCAGTGCTACTGTACATATAACCGCACTGGTGCCAGTGTTACAAAAAGACGCACTGATGGGGTCTTATTAAGTGACGCACCGGTGTCGAATAAAAGCAAATAAAAAAACCGCAACTCTATTTTTTTAAGTGAAAAAAGAAAGCGACAAATTGAAAAACGGGTAGCAAAATATTTTTCGAAAATCTAATTTCATAAAATAATTCTTTAAATACTAAACACACTTCATTATTTCACTATTTTTGCTAAAATTTTCAGCCAGATATTTGCAGGAGACATACCTGGAGCAAGAGAGCATAAGGGCACTGTGGAGCAGCGAAATACATTTGAACAGAAGTATTCAGACAATCAGAAATCAAACCTCTAGTGATTCAAACCCTGTATCATAGAATTTCGAACCATCTCGTGATTAAATTTGATTATTTTTGTAACCTTTTCTACAGTTTTTAAACTTTTTCTGCAGTTTTATCCATTTTTACCCTAAACCCTTTTTTTTTCCCCTTTCTTATCCCTTTTTATATGATTTCAAAATTAGGGCTTTTCATTTTAGATTGAGATCCAACCCACGGGATGACTTGCATATTCGGATCCCAATCCATTCGGCCATTGCGTGATTTTTTGGAAAAAATGGATTTTTTTTTATTATCGGTGCACCCTGCATAACCTAGTGCACTGGTGCACTTTATTATAAGGCGCACTGCACAAGTATCGTGTAATAAAAAATTTGAAAACAACCTTTTCAAATTATTGCGCCATATCTGAAATAGGGCACCGGTGCTGCATGTTAGGAGGATAACATCATGTGGTTTATTATACTCTTTGTGTGGTGTGTTTATAACACCCCACACATCGTATGATCTATTATACTATTTTTTGGTGTTTTGGTAATACCCCCATGCACTAGCGGCGATGCGTACATCAAGAAAGGCGCACCGGTGCCTTGAGATTTATTTTTTACCTAAAAATTTGACAATTTATTTATAAATATATTAATGAATGGTATGGTACAGGTTTCAGATTGATAAATAAATGACTGACAAGAGTTAAAGTAACAAAAATATTGATAACACATCAAGAAAAGCAAAAAATGCAAGTTCTTTGTAATTTCTTTATAAAAAATATTATTTTTGAACTATATGTAAGTTTAACTAATATGTATTGTTTACTGTGTATCATGGAGAGCCGCAAAAATACGAAACTCAATAAGATTATTTCTGATCTAGGACCAGAAGAGCGTAAAATCTTGATGGAAAAAATACAAAAGGATGAATCAGGTGAATGAAAAAATACTATCAATCCAATATCAGTTTTTTTTTTTAATTATCATTAATAATATACTTAAAATTTCTAGATAACATACATGAAATAGTCTATTAATTCACATATGTTTAATCTTCTACAGGAACCAACAACTTAGAAAATGAATGTTGTTTTAAGAAAAGAAAAAAATATAACATGCAAATGAAAATGAATTTCTCCTTAGATCATCTCGAGTGGTGCTGGAAGTTAACGAAAGGGGAAAAAACTTTTACAAAGGTTTGAGGGATCTAGTGGAATGAATGTATAGACTTTATTTCCACTTACAAAAAAAAAAAAAATCCAATGATTCCAAGAACCAAATTTTATCTAAACTACAGGAAGAGTTTCCAGATAATTGGTCAATGAGACATGTCTTTTAATAGTAAAATTTTACAACAACAAGAAAGAAGGAATGAAAAAGTAATATTCATTTAAATTTTTGTCTAGAATTATTTATAAATATCACCTTCGTTATATTTACTTTTCAGATATCAATATAAAAATTAAATATTTTATTGTCATGTTACATTTTCAGGAAGATTATGAAAATCTCAAAAGATGAAAGAGCTGATATCATAAACATGCCGGTAGGAATGTCCAAAAAGGTGTACATGGAGATGGTCAAACAAATGGACAAAATTGCATTGCAGGAGGAGCCATCTCAATAACAACGTGCTTCAAATGTAATATGTAATCATTGATTTTTTCAATCATTAGGTACAATAAATAAACAATTTTGCATTAAATATTAATTCTCAAGATTTTTCTTGCAAAAAAGAAAAGAAAATGGAACCCATTCAGCACATAAAATAGGATGACAAGGAAGAAAAGGGTTGATATCTAAGTTTGTGAGTAATTGTTACTTCCTTATAAAAACTTAGCTAGATTTCATTTTTTTATTTTTTACGTTGTTTTACAAAAATCATCATTGAATGTCTTCAAACAGGTGCTGACATACAAAGAAGAACCATGAGACGAATTGATTGAAATTAGGTTAAATATGGGTTGTGAGTATATGTTCGCATATCAGAAATTAATTATGGAATTTGTAAGCATCTATCGATCTTGTTTTACTTAGCTCTGTCTATAATTAATAGAACAAAAACATATTTTATATTAAATATATGATTTGTTATGGGGTATAAAACTTACAAGAAACAAAGTATGGAACTGTGCCAACAGATGAAATTTTGAAAGATGGCATGGTAGATGGTTTTGAAAGAACGTGTATAGTTTATGAGTCAATTGTTACTATGGTACGTCATTTTTATTTTCGATTTGCATTTATGTATATTATTTAATATTGCAATTTTCATTATTCTCACCAATGTATATACACTCATTTCAGTTTATTTTTATGTTTGTAGGGGGAAGGTGAAGAAGAAGAAAACAATCAACACCATGAACAAAACATTCCTAAAAATAGCCCAAGTCATGGAAGTAGCTCTAGCAGTGACAACAACTCAAGTGAAGAATGATGATCACTATGTTTGAAATATGTCTATGAAATTAGACATTTTGTTTAACGTAATGGACATAGTGTCCCAATTAAAAGACAAATGGATACCAATAACTGTCTCATTTTGTATGATAAAGACTCTCTTATTCATATATATTATATATCATGAAATATGTTTTAATTTATTCTATTGCGTTCTCCATTGTTGCTATTGCGTTCTCCATTGTCGTTCTCAAATGCACTAATAAAATTTTAATTCATATGAATATTGTTATGAGATATATAAGTGTTGTCTTTTGATGAATAATTAATTTTAAAAAACCACAATAATTATGATATGATATATCAAATTAATCCAAAGATCACATTCAAATGCATTAATAATAATTTAATTAATATGAATATTGTTATTAGATGTGTCGACTTTTGATGAATAATGAATTTAAAACAATCACAATAATTGCATTGTCACAGGTCAATGTTTCTAAAAGATACAAAATGAAAACCGGTGCATGTCAGTAACAGTACACCGGTGTGTTTGTATTAAGAAGTGTGTCGGTGTGTTTGTACGACCTATGAGCACCGAAAAAGAACCAAAACAAAGTAAAAATATCTGTGTGTTTGTGCGGTACAATGCACTGATGCGTTTATGTGTCTATACACACCGGTGTCGTTGTATGATCTATGGGCACCGCACGAATACAGATACCGATTATAAATCTCGGTGTGTTTGTGTGATACTGCGCACCGAGGCATTTATGTGTCTATAACCACCTGCGCATTTGTAGGACCTATGGGCACCACGCGAATACCAATACCAATTATAAATCTCGGTGCCTTTTTGTGATACTATGCACCGTTGCGTTTCTATACGTCTACACACCAGTGCATTGATACAACCTATGTGCACCTCACAAATCCAAAGACCAATTAGAACAACCTCGTGCGTTGCATCACCAACACTACGCCCAGTGTGGTTTTATACCTTAACTGCCAGGTGCATTTTCCTTTGACTAGGGCACCTTCTATATGTATGCACCAGTGTGTTAAAGCCAGAGTAGCATACTAGTGAAAAAAACATCCGTAATAACCTCCAGTTGCCCATTTTTTTTTAGTTGTGTTGAATTTCCGTTAAAATCTCTACGAAAACATCCGTAAGCATAAAGGGATGTTGTAGCAAATGTTTTTTTGATAATTTTGGCCAATTTTATAACACTTAAAACCTCCTTTATAACCTCTGCTAGAGGGTATTTTCCTTATAGTGAGAGGAGGCTAGTGAGGTAATGGAGGGAGGTATGGAGGGTGGATCAGCTAGATGCTGGTGGGGGTGAGAGGGCTGAGGGGAGGAAGAGGAAGGGATGGAGGAGTCTTTGGAGGGAGGTGCAGAGTGGGCCGAAGGATTACCAATGCTTCTACGGTTTGAAGTGGTCTTATTTTTCTGTACAGTTTCCCATTGAGTGTCTGGATCCGGGTTTTTAATATCAATAAATTTATAGCATCTATTAGAAAATCGGTTGTATTCGCGACATACCTTGTATTTAAATGGGATTTTCTTGTAATCGAGATGTTGTATGTGTGTCCAGTTGTGAACTTTAAGCTTGATTGCTTAAGGGAGTCCTTTTCCTAGATGCACTTTGATGCAAATTCTAGCACAAGCTTGCATGTTATCACTTGGTTCGCTCCGATCGATGAAATTTCCAACAACATTTTTGATAGCACGAATAGAGTCATCCCCTGGTAGTGCAAAGGGAGATGAGGAAGACGCACCCAAACATGGATAGTATTCGACACATCAAGTTTTGGATCAAAGTCCGACATCCATTTGTTGAGATAGAGCCCTCTGGTGTCCATGAAGTAAGGGTCGTTCCTGAATATCAGATCCTTATCCTCTTTTGTGTCGAAGTGAAAGGTGAAATAGCCTCTACCATAGAATATGATAGAGATTTTGCCACTGATCTTTTCTGTCCAGTTATGCTCAACCCATTTCTTAATATTATTCGGGGATGGCCATAACTCAGTGAACTGACCAATGAGGCCCTTCTCAGCTAGAGAAAGGGTAGCCATGTGTGGGATAGTTGGAGTCAGACAGACTTCCTGGATACCATCAAGCTTCTTAACCAATTTCATGATCTCTGGGCGAGGGTGAGGTGGATCTAAATAATTTATCAGAGCCAAGAAGGCTTGGGCTTGATCAAGAGGAGGGCCCCCCTTCGAGATGGTCTCCAGAGGGGCCATGCGCACGACGAAGAGCAGGAGCAGCACGCAATGGAAAGGCAGTTGCGACACCAGAGCGCAACAGCTCTCAATAATTTACTATTATTATAAGCATGTAAAGTTTGAATTAATCTATTTTTTAAAATTAATTTAATATATTATATAAATTATTTCAAATTTAATTTGAAAAAAATTTATTATTATTAAAATTTAATAATTGACAAATATTTAAATAAATATTTGAATTACCGTAAGTAGGTAGGTCATATATATATATACTATCAATTGCACCACTTGTTGCAAAAGAAACACCGTAAGGAAATAACATAGGAAAGAGTAGCCTAGAAGAAATAAGATGTTGGAAGAAGGAGCCACCGTGGAGGAATGCAAAGAAATTTTGCTTCCATCGAAGTAGGTAGTGAAGATTTGAAATATATTGGTGATAAGAGTTATCTACCAAAATTTTTTTTTATAGATATTGAAATAGGCGATTGTAGGTGAAAATATATGTAAACCAACATAATTTGTTCACATATATACAAATGTTTTTATAGATATTGAAATAGGAAATTGGGAGTGAAAATCCTTTGGTGATTAATAATCCTCTGAAACAAGCATGAAATGAGCATGTAACTCAAATAAGATATTTTAAATACATTCAAGTACAATATATCTAGCATAGATGTAAATAAAGAGATTTTTTATTACAAAAAATAGAGTCTAGTCCAAATTCATCTACATATCATAGCCCCAGTTGCATGCTTGTCAAAAATTTTATATGAAGAGCAATAGTCTTGGTATACAAGAAATTGAATTTCATTTTAATATGGAGACATTATTGGAAGGAGATATTGTTCTTTAAGTTATGGTTTATTTTCTTAACTTCAAACATGCCTTAGTCTCTCTCTATATACATTAAAAAAAAAAAAATACAAAGTAAATTCACAAATTTAAGTTATAGTTTTATATTTTATAATTACAAATCTAGTTTCTTATTCAAATATTTTACACACATATATTTATTCAAATAAATTATATTGTGAATATTTTTTCTGCTATTATTTTATTACAAAATTATTGTACTCCCTACTATGTAAAACAACTTTATTAATAAAGAATTGAATGTCAAATTGAAAGATTACTCAAGTGAGTAGTACTATAATATATATAACTGATTTATGGAGGCATTAACAAAATTAGGATTCAATAATATGAGAATGATGAACTTTCATGTTGGGCTAATATATGTAGGAAATCTTATCAAGATAGACTTTCGTATAATGTGACGGACGATGTGAAAGAGTTTTAGTATTGGAATTTCCATGTGTCACCAAATGAAAAGAATATAATGAGAAATTGTATATCTAGAGGGCTTTATTGAGAGGATTTCCCCTTTTAGTGATTGGTATTATTAAATAACATTTCTTACTACATAATATGTATATCTTGTATATATAATTATAAAAAAAAATTAACTGCGTTGGAATCTTATGACAATGAGAACAATATAAGCAGTCTATTCATACAACTACCACATACTATCAATAGGCCAAAGGGTTTTCCTATGAATCGATCTATGCCTATTCATCATGCAGATTGAATCTCAACACTAAGGAGACAACCTAAGATAAAATGTCATCATAGTAACTTTTATGTTCAGAAACCATCAGTCACTTAATTGTGTTTCTCTAGATATCAACAATTGGACAATAGTCACCAAATAGGTAACACTTGGGGGAAATGTGTATCCATATCATAGTATAAATGTATATACAATAGCTTATACAAAAAATATAAAAATATGTCATAAGTAGTGCAACTGCTACATGAACCACTCACAATCCTTAATGATATGCTCAAAGTTATTCCACAATACTAATCAAGTGTCCAAATAATTCATCATCACTCTGTCACCATATAGGTGACACGAGGCGGAAATGTGTTAGAATTGTATATACAATACCTTATACAAAGGATATAAAAATCTGTTATAAGCAATGCAATTTCTACATGAACTACTCAACATATAGGTAACGTGTGGGGGAAATATGTTAGAACTATATATACAATAGCTTATACAACTGCTACAGGAACTACTCAGAATCCTTAATGATATACTCAAATTTCTTCCATAATACTAATAAAGTGTCTAAAGAAGCCATCATCACTTCCAAAATCACATATTTAAACATACAAGTTGTAAAAAATTATTTTTTTATAGAAATTTTAATAGAATCACATCCTCACATCTAAGATACAGTTCTTAAACTCTAAAGCCTCTTCTTGATTGAAAAAAAAACTAAATTGATAAGATATAGTTGAAGAGAAATAATTTAAAAACTTCTTGGCACAATTGTTACATAATAATTTGTTGCGTAACTTGTATAGCAGTAGATGTCAGCTTTCAAGATGTCCAAATAAAACAATTGAAGAAAATACTATCGGTTGGTTTTCAATGCATTTATGCAATTAAAATAGAGCTAGGAACTTTTGAAGACTACTCCATTGAAAATTAGAAGCATCTTCATGTCTGGTTGTCCAAGCTAGCCGTAAATAACTTTGTGGATCACTTTGATCAACAAGTATTTCTTTCACCATTATCTAACAATATCGAGACAAAATGAGTAAGCAATTTAGGAATGGAAACAACTACGGACATGTCACAAACATCAGTTTTTTTGCAATATCAATTTATTAGATTGATATCAATGCTTGTAAACTATTATAAACATAAAAATTGAGAGGCTTACGTAACAAATGATAAAACAACTTGTCATCAACCTAAAACTGAAACGATTAGCATATATCATTGCAGACATGTTACAATTTTTCATGGATAAGCAGTCTTTCATGGATTAGGTGGTATGTATCAACAAGAAATGATATTAAAATCTATTATAAGTAGTGCAATTGCTACACGAACTATTCATAGTCCACTATAATCTACAACTCTCACTTTTTATAGCTTTGGTGGAAAGGTAGAGTATCTAAATTCCCCTACCATTTAACAAGCATCCTTAATTATTGTACCACCCACCTCGATATCCAATCTAGACATATTAGGTTATTCTGAATTGATGATATCTATCCATTTTCTTTGAATATGGATCAAGTTATAAACTAATAACTTGTGAAATCCCTAGCCATTTTATTTGATTGTGGATCAAATTAAAAACTAGAATATACTCTATCTTGAGAAGACTCTATAATATATATTGGATGGAGGGAAATGTTATGATAAAACTTGTACAAAAAATCCCTTATGGTTGTCTCAACTTACTCTGTTTTTAGTTACATAGTGTGAATTTTGTGGAATTGAAAAATTAAAAAAAATTATAAAAGCCAAAATTATGTAGCAAAAAAACTTTGTTTAAAATTTCAGAAAAAAATAAATAAATAAATAAATAAATAAAAAAATAAAAAAATGAGTAAGTTTGACATCATACAATATGAAAATACTTTATGATTATAAAGTAAAAAAAATGTAAGATTTTTTAGCTACAATCAAATAGTTAAAGATAAGTATATAGTTTCTTAATTCCCCTCTTTAAATAAACTACATTCCATATGAATACCATGGGTTGTTTTTATAGTTTATTATTTTTATTTTTTATTATACTTTTCCCTACTTAAAATTTTCATTACATTATGTCAATCCTTTTATATAATTAACTTTTGCTTTTATTTTCATTTTTATTTTTGTGTAATTTGCCATAATCGAAATGTTAAATTGAGTTTAAAATATAACAAATTTTAATAACAACATTTCAACTTAAAATTCACCAAAACTTAAATTCAATCTAACTTATTAAAAAGAAAGAAAAAAACTAACATTATAAAAATCATATAAAAAACTATTTACTTGTGGATTTAATGATCTAAAACATTTGTAGTGAAAAAAATTGTTTAAATTTCAGAATAAAAAGTTGAGTAAGTTTGCATTATATAATACGAAAATTGCTTATGATTACAAAGTAACAAACATGTAAGATTTTTTAGCTACAAATAGGTAATTAAAGATATGTATATAGTTTCTTAATTTCACTCTTTAAATAAAATACATTTCACATGAATACCATGGGTTGTTTTTTATAGTTTATTATTATTATTTTTATTTGTATTTTCACCTAGTTAAAATGTTCATTACATTATGTCAATCTTTTTATGTAATTTACTTTTAGTTTTATTTTTGTGTAATTTGACACAATCTAAATGTTAATTTGAAGTTAAAATCTAACAAATTTTTAATAACAACATTTTAACTTAAAGGCTTATTAAAAAAGAAAAGAAAACAATGTAAAAACTATTTACTTGTGAAATTAATGCCCTAAAACATTTCAATTTGATCCAGTGACTCAAACATGAAGATAGTAGCAGCTAGAGGAGTTATTTTCAAATAAAAACACCTTAAGACATAATTAGAGTAGCTTCTTCCGTATGCTATTTGAAATTCACTTATTAGAAAAAAAAAAATGGAATAAATTTTATATTAAAAAAATATCTAAATATATATTTGAGTCACGATAGCTTTGTTATAGTAGTTATAACTATTTGTTTATACGTGGCATGTCTAATAAGCTATCAGAGGTCAATGCATCTCTAAAACGTGACATGACCGAAACTTCAGTCAATGTTACTCAAACTATGAATTGGGTAACACGCCGTTGTTTCATATCTATATGGAAGCATCCTAAAATACTATTATCTAACAATACGACTCTAGAAGTTAGTAGAACTCTTAGCATATGGTCGCATTGTTATCCTTTAGAACATGCAACTTTACACGACAGCTCATGAGTCATGCCTCACAATCTATAGATACCCTACACCTACCTAGTACACCAAATCCATACGATTTATTTATAATAAGGAGCTGATTTATAATAAGGACCTTTTTTCAGCTCAGTTATGTGATTTGATTGCTAAAATCTATAAGTATATGTATATAATTTTTTATATTAGCAGGTTTTTGACTTTCTATACAAGTTATCTGCAATCATCATCGGAGAATTGTATTCATAATTTTCTGAGATTTAATATAAGAGGAGGGGTTCTACAGCAGAAGATATCTAATTCAAATGGCCAGTTAACTAGAATTGTTTATTTTTTGGTAAGATTTTTATTTTAATTGAAGAAACCGTGCTGGGAGCAACTCATTTTTTGATAAGATTTTTTTTTGGTAATTGAAGAAAGGAGTTGTCGAATGAAACAGAAGAATTGTTTGGAAGATTAAAATTGGTCGGAATCTGGGTCAAAAAAATATAAGAAATCTCACAATAACAGTGTTTGAATCATAATTTTTATGGTGGAAATGAATTCAGCACCATCAAAAACTTCTAGAACACCCAAAATATAAAAGTTTGACAATTATAACATGGATATACAAAAATCCTTGCCAAATTTTCTTAAAATCTTACCAAAATTTCCATGATTTTCGGAGTGAAAAAACAATCTAACTAGACTACGGGGGAAAAGAATCGGGCTGAGAACAGCTCACTAGTTAAAAAATGCATCATAAGAACTGAGAGATCAAATGATGGCATTAGGATTAGCTGCTATTATAAAGATAGGAACTGTCATAATAATCCTCAGCTATTTCTTGGCGAAAAAATCGTCAGCAATTTACATGGCGCTGCAACTGGTTTTGGCACTGGCAGCGGCACGGATACGGGCCCAGGAAGAACGCCTGCTTCCAGCTCTAAATTGCAGCAGCACATCCCAAGTTCGAGTCTGTAAGAGAAGCAAATCCTCAGAAATTGAGGCGTTTGCTCCCTGTTTTGGGTGCCTGATTTTTCTTAAACAGTCATCAAAGTGTTTTATTTCTCAAGGGAGATTAATTACTTGTATAAAATACTCACGCAATAAAATTATTATGATTTCTTACAGATCCAGGAATCCTCATAGAAAGAAAACATGGAGATTAGTTCTCCATATTTAAAAATAATACGATTCCAAAAAGATTCTTACTTTTGGTGTCATCTTGCATTATCAATGTATGCAGAAAAAATTGATCTTATCATATATAAACAATATAATAATTTGTCAGGGCTTGGTTTTATTATTGGTTTCAAACAATATAAGATAAGTAATCTGCTAAATGAAAAAATAGAATTCGCCAAAAAATAATATCATAGTTGTGTAATTCTTTAATTTGATTCTATTGTGTAATAAGCTAATAATCAATCATGAGTGCTATGGTACAAGTGAGAAAAATCACTATGATAATGTGCAGAAGATAATTTTAATTTTGAATATGGAAATAAACTTTATATTACTGAGTTCAAATTTTAATAATTTATTTTGATTGCAAATTTTGGAATTTAATTGGCAGCGAGTATGACTTTATTTTATATATAGAATCTATATATGATAATATTAAATATAGTCTTATGAAATTATAGTAAATTCAATTATAGTAAAGGTTGATATGGCTTAGAAAGGATAAAATTTACTCATGTTGAGTATTGGTCTGGCCAGGTCAAATAAATCGAGTAATACTAATCCTGAGTGTAACTTAAGCCTCGTACAATTCCATTGCTACTCCTCAAACCATAAATTAAACATACCATCTAGCAAACAAAAATTATCATCTTTATTTAAAAAAAAAATAACCTGAGTTAATTCTTCAATTCTTCAAAACATGTGAAGATTGAATTATTAAATTTCATACAAATTATATAAATTTAATAGTAAAATTTTCTTTGATTATCTGTTTTATTTATTAAATAAATGTTAAAATTGAGTTTAGTTCAGTGTTGGGTTGGTTCTTTTGAAAGTCGAGTTTAATTCAGTGCCCACTCAATTTATATCTAAACATTGTGAAAGTTTTTATTTCATTTTTTTATAAAATTTAAATTTAATTTTACAGGTTTTCACTATTAATCTTTATGTTTCACTATTAACATTTTTTTCAAAAATTCATATAAAGAAAAAAATAAACTTTATTTAAAACAAATTATAATTAATTAAAATAAAAAGTACTACTAATTACCCAACCCATTTGCAGTTAGTAAGGCCTATGAATTTTGAAAATTTTCTTCCTAGATTTTACAAGCTTAAAACAAAATTTCAGTTACAATATTATCAGGTAGAAAACAAATTATATATATATATATATATATATATATATATATATATATATATATATATAATTGATTAGCACAAGTGACATGGATTAGATCTCCAATATTAACTAGGATGAATATTTAGAGGATGTAAAAGTAAGTTTAATGTTTTTATATGACATGAAGAAATTTAACTTAATTTTAAATTTCTACATTAGTTTATGATTTATAATTATGTTTGTGTGGGAAAATTACTTTAAAAAAATTCGAAATGGTTGTTTTGTAAAACCATTTATGTTTTTTTATTAGGAAAATAAGTTTATGTTTTTTTATTATGAAAATAAAGAATCGAATTGTTGGTTTTGTTTATGTTATATATTTTAAGTGATTCTTTTGGTTATCGATCAGGAAAGTGATTTGAGTATTGGAAGATTATTTGTTTTTTTCGAGGTGTACGATGGAATATGGGTTATAGGTTTGAATGGTAAGATGGAAAATGGGCATATTGAACTTGTATAAGATATTGAATTTATTATTTTTATTTATTTTGTAAGATAGTTATTAGTTACGGTGTTGTGGTATCAGATTTATAATGAATGTAGATAAGTTACATTTTCTTTTTAATTGACGGTCTTTGCATCATATAATCATTTGGAAAATATTATTTATTGTCATTTTTATATGTAATACTTTTTATTGAGTTGAATCTTATGTCATTGAGATATCCAGTATTACTATTTATTTTATACTTTACATAAAGGTAAGAAAAATATTTGGTGATTGCATTGCCTTTATTTTCTCTCCAAAACACGCAGGAACCTTCAAATAAAAAAAAACAAGTCTAATGTAAGTTTGTCACCATGTGCCATGGCCTTGGTAATGAATCTGTCAATGAATCTGTCCATTGGACCATAAACCATCTAGTTCGGTCATAAACTGGATTTTTTTCCGGATGCCTAATGAATTGGTTGGTTTGACCAGTTTCATATGACTTTGACCAAGAATATATTTAAATTTTGATAATTAAATTTTAAGTATAAATATACTTTTAAAAAGGTTATTAAAAAATTATTTTTTCTTAAAATGAAAATATTTAAATTATTTTTATAGTTTTTTTACTCATTTAAATTAATAAAATCTTATTTAAAAAAAAAAACATAATTTAAAAAAAAAAAAAACATAAAGCTGACTATTAATTTACTTTATATATAAAGTAAATACATATCTTAATCTTAAAACATTTCAAATCTATGATATGATATTTATAACTTAAGTTATATAGAGTTAAATTTACATTCACTAAAAGTAAAATAAAAATATTTTTAAAATATTATAAAATATTCCTAATAAATTTTATTCATTAAAATATTTAAAAAAATAATCATACTGTAATTATTAAATTAACAATATTATCATTTATAATATAAATAGATTAATTATTATTATGGTGAAGGATATGCTTTTATTTTTGGTTATAGGGTTAAATTCACTTTCAATAAAAGTGAAATAAAAATATTATAAAATATTTGTAATAAATTTTATTCATTAAAATATTTTAAAAAATAATCATAATGTAATTGTTAAATTAATAATATTGTCATTTATAATATAAATAGATTCATTTTAGTTATAATGAAGAATATGCCTTTATTCTGACTTTTATTTCTAAGAAGAATTGTGAAATAACTTGGTTTCTAAAACAAGTTCATATCCATATTAAAATAATTTTAATTTTAGATTTTAGACTTAAAATAAATAATTTACTATATATGTATATATATATATGAATTTTGAATTAATTTATTTTTTAAAATTAATTTAATATATTGTATAAATGATTTCAAATTGAATTTGAAAAAACTTATTATTATTAAAATTTAATAATTAAAAAATATTTAAATATATATTTGAACTACCGTAAGTAGGATATATATATATATATATATATATATATATATATATATATATATATATATATATATATCTGTGTGGCTTCTTCTGTATACTGTTTATTCACTTATTACGGAAAAAAAAGTTTGGATAAGTTTTATATTAAAAAAATATCTAAATATATATTTGAGTCACCATAGGTTTGTTATATATAATTTTCAAATTAGGAAATTTATATTTTATTTCCTAAGAAATTCCTTTATTAAGAAAAATGAAAATTTAAATAAGTTCTATATTATAGGCTAACTTTGTATAAAATTCCTCGGATGCGGGTGTTTAAGAGGGCAAGTACAGAGACCAGCTTGAGGGTTGGCGCGTGGCAGGGCCACATGGCCACCCACAAGCTCACTCCTCGGCATTCTCCAGCATTAATGCTACTTGGCCGCCACCCCAAGCGACATTTACTCCTCTGCACAGGATGAGGTAGCCTCTGGTTTTTTCCTTCGGCACTCTAGTTCGACATCTCATGCTTCTGCAGATTTCCATTTCTTGCTCGCCATTTCTATGCAGAGTCATTCTCTTCCCCTGCAGTGCCACTGCTCTTCTGAGGCAGCTGAGCCTTACTCTCGCATAGCGATTGGAAAGTGCTGCAACCTCAGAGGTTGTATCGAATTCCTTCCAGGGCACCATTTTTCTCAGAGTCCGCATTGTCAATTTCGCCTTTCGGCTTCTTTCGGCTTCAATTTTTCCCCTGCTCCTCAGCTTCAACCTGTTGACTCTGTTTCCTCCCTTGCTCTGCATTTTCACCACGACCATCGCTCCAGCATGCCCCGTCCTAGGCACCGAATGCGTTGTCAGTGAGGCAGCAGTAGAGGTCGTGTTTCTCGTCCGCCTTCCTCCTCTCGTTCCAGCTCTTCGGCCTCTTCTTTTGAGCATTCATGGGGCAGATACCCCGATATGCATAGTGGCAGAGGCCGAATGCTTGGATCAGCTGCTTAGCCTACCCCCTTGGCTTCTTTGACGCATTCTCCGCCTCGCTCGTCTCCTCCCGCCTCTGCGCAGTCTCCCACCACCGCTCAATTTCAATTCCAATGCTCCTCCAATCGCCCTCTTGTCGTAGCCACAATCTCCATTTATTTTTGTGAGGTGGCGAGTAACGACCCATGTCGCCTTTCGCCCATCCAACCCAAGCACCCCTGCAGTGACCCGGGCCCCTCTGGTTCGATGAAAGCTCATCAGGCTTTCGCTAGGCATAATCCGGATTCGAACAGTGGTAGCAGTTCAGACTATTTCAAGGAGCGGAACAGGCAGGGTGGAGACAAAGGCGAGGTCGGAGTTACGTAGCAGTAGATGGCTCCACGTCACCCTCCTGTAGAAGATGATGAATAGAGATACCTTATCGTCGAAGAACCGCCTCCATAATCTCATGAAACATAGTTTTTCAGGTCTTACTATGCTTAAGGACACTAGTTTTTTAGTTTTGCCTTCTGTTTGCTATCATGCTTGGTACATTTACTCAATTTTGTATAATGTTGGTTTCCTTTTTAGAGGCAGCGCTCCAAACTTATTTTGGGCTGGTTTCCCTACATGAGCAGCTCCATTTTTGGTTGTTTGAGAAAAAATGCCACTGAAACAAGCTAGATCCGCAGAGGCCGATGCCTCCATGTACTATATATTTTATTAATAGATCTTAATCTTACTTAGAAAAGAAAAAACTTATGTATAAAATTAGATTCATTTAAAATTAGATTCCTACCACGATCAAGCTTTATAGTTATACCTATTTTTTTAATACGTGGCATGTCTAATAAGCTAGCAATGCATCTCTAAAACGTGACATGATAGAAACTTCAGTCAATGTTACTTAAACTATGAATTTGGGAACACGCATTTGTTTCATATCTATATGGAAGCATCCTAAAATACTATTATCTAACCATACGACTCAAGAAGTTAGTAAAACTCTTAGCATGTGGTCGCATGGTTATCCTTTAGAACATGCAACTTTACACGACAGCTCATGAGTCATGCCCCACCATCTATAGATACCCTACACCTAACTAGTACACCAAATCCATACAATTTATTTATAATAAGGAGCTGATTTATAATAAGGACCTTTGCTCAGCGCAGTCATGTGATTTGATTGCTAAAATCTAAAACGATTTATATTAGCAGGCTTTTGAGTTGTATATAAGTTATCTACAATTATTATAGGAGAATTGCATCCATAATTCTCTGAGATGTAATATAAGAGGAGGGGTTCTATAGCAGAAGATATCCAATCGCAATGGTCAGTTTGCTGGAATTATTTATTTTTCTGTGATGGAATTGTCTATCTTTTTGGTAAGATTATTTTTTTAACTCAAGAAATCGTGCTTCGAATAGAACAACTCACTCGTAAAAAAATTACACCACAAGAACTGAGAGATAGATCAAATGATGGCATTCGCTAAACTAGGATTAGCTGCTATTATAGAGGGTAGGAATTGTGATAATAATCCTCAGCTATTTCTTGGTGAAAAAATCGTCATGAATTTACATGGCACTGCAACTGGTTCTGGTACTCTTGCGTGTAATCGGTTCAAAGAAGCTGGTGCCACGGGGGTTGGGGAGGAGGCAGTGCGTAGGAAGCCCAAAACAGTCTCAAATCTACACGAGCATCTTGCAAAGATGCAGAAGGTCAACCGTTAATTCAAGCTGCTGCCATGAGGTGTGGGGGCATGGGGCTTCATTTCCAGAAGGTGTGGGGGCATGGGGTTTCCCTCTGTCATTGGCGTGGATGATTTGGATAGATGGGTTTCTGGTTATGTTTTGCTCGGGAGGACATCCGACCAACATGAGGTTTCGAGGAGCTTGCAGACTTGAGGTGAGCTTGATGCAGTTGTTTCGTGAGTGCTGGATGTACCCTTCCAGGGAAGTCGCTGGTTTCGCTGTTGAAACCAGTCTTTCCTGTTAATATTTTCATCGAGCAGACGTATTGGATTTGGATTGTTCGTGCTTTTGAACAAGCCGCTTTGCTTTGTTGAGAATTACTTGTTCTTATAGCGTAGAGTGTTAGGAGGCTCTGAGCAGTGTAGGCTTTGAGTAGTGTAGCCTCCAGGGAAAAGTGGCCTTTGGAGTAGGAACGCTCTGGCTGAAGGAAACTGACAGATATAGTTTCCATGGAGCGATGTTTACTCTCATCCATGGAGAGGACTCTTGGACAGGTGTTCGACCTTTGATTTTTAGGATCATTCCCATCTGAGTGGCGCTCATGAACCATATAGCTCGAACCCTTTGAGGACAATTTGTTGTTGCTTTTGGTGGCTATTGTTGAATCATAAAGCTGGAACCCAATGTGGACAATTATTGTGGCTTTTGGTGGCTATTGCTGAATCTTATAGTTGGAACCCATCGAGGACAGTTGTTTGCTGCTATTGGTGGCTATTGTTGAATCATAATGCTGGAACCCAATGTGGACAATTTGTTGTGGCTTTTGGTGGCTATTGTTGGATCATGAGTGCTGCTGTTTCTATCGTTAGCATACATGGTGAGGTGCGGTGATGCCGCAGGGAGGAGCTATGTAGGGAGGAGCTGGGTTAGGCGGAGGTGATGTGAGGTGTGTAAGTTGAGCGGCGTTGAGTGCTGGTGCCACGGGGGTTGGGGAGGAGGCAGTGCGTAGGAAGCCCAAAACAGTCTCAAATCTACACGAGCATCTTGCAAAGATGCTGAAGATCAACCGTTAATTCAAGCTTCTGCCATGAGGTGTGGGGGCATGGGGTTTCCCTCTGTCATTGGCGTGGATGATTTGGATAGATGGGTTTCTGGTTATGTTTTGCTCGGGAGGACATCCGACCAACATGAGGTTTCGAGGAGCTTGCAGACTTGAGGTGAGCTTGATGCAGTTGTTTCGTGAGTGCTGGATGTACCCTTCCAGGGAAGTCGCTGGTTTCGCTGTTGAAACCAGTCTTTCCTGTTAATATTTTCATCGAGCGGAGGTATTGGATTTGGATTGTTCGTGCTTTTGAACAAGCCGCTTTGCTTTGTTGAGAATTACTTGTTCTTACAGCGTAGAGTGTTAGGAGGCTCTGAGCAGTGTAGGCTTTGAGTAGTGTAGCCTCCAGGGCAAAGTGGCCTTTGGAGTAGGAACGCTCTGGCTGAAGGAAACTGACGAATATAGTTTCCATGGAGCGATGTTTACTCTCATCCATGGAGAGGACTCTTGGACAGGCGTTCGACCTTTGATTTTTAGGATCATTCCCATCTGAGTGGCGCTCATGAACCATATAGCTGGAACCCTTTGAGGACAACTTGTTGTTGCTTTTGGTGGCTATTGTTGAATCATAAAGCTGGAACCCAATGTGGACAATTATTGTGGCTTTTGGTGGCTATTGCTGAATCTTATAGTTGGAACCCATCGAGGACAGTTGTTTGCTGCTATTGGTGGCTATTGTTGAATCATAATGCTGGAACCCAATGTGGACAATTTGTTGTGGCTTTTGGTGGCTATTGTTGGATCATGAGTGCTGTTGTTTCTATCGTTAGCATACATGGTGAGGTGCGGTGATGCCGCAGGGAGGAGATGTGTAGGGAGGAGCTGGGTTAGGCGGAGGTGATGTGAGGTGCGTAAGTTGAGCGGCGTTGAGTGTTGGTGCCACGGGGGTTGGGGAGGAGGCAGTGCGTAGGAAGCCCAAAACAGTCTCAAATCTACACGAGCATCTTGCAAAGATGCAGAAGGTCAACCGTTAATTCAAGCTGCTGCCATGAGGTGTGGGGGCATGGGGTTTCATAGCTAGAAGGTGTGGGGACATGGGGTTTCCCTCTGTCATTGGCATGGACGATTTGGATAGATGGGTTTCTGGTTATGTTTTGCTCGGGAGGACATCCGACCAACATGAGGTTTCGAGGAGCTTGCAGACTTGAGGAGATGGTGGACATTACCAGGATGCCATTGCTGTTGCTGCTGCCAATTCTGAAGGCTTCCTGGTTTTTTTCGATTGTTCTATCGATTTTTTCAGGTTATTTTTGAATTGTTTTCCACGGCATTGGCACATCATGGTTTGCAGCTCAATACTGTCTGACATTGGCAGCGGTATAGATTTATTGGCCCAATTCTGGTAGGTGGACACATTTATTGGTTGCATCGTTTATAACTGCCCTATTTATGATTCGTGGTGGATGACTGATCGCAAATCTCTCTGGATTCAATTACTCTCATTTTATGGACATTTTTCATCACTCTTTCGTCCTTTTTTAGGGTGCGCATCTTAATTGGAATCTGATCTAGGTGCCTCTATTAATGATCTGTAGCAAGTATCCGTTAGACGCTCCTTATCCGGAGATCTTCCATATCCATCTAGTCATTTTCCCCACTTAAATTTTTGGTAGAATTTGGGATTCGGGCGATATTTCCAGGATTATCTGTACTTGCTTTGGGTTTATGGATTTTCGTTATTTGAGCATTGTGAGGTACTATAGGATGGTCTAGTCATTACCTTATATAGCATCCAAACTGCCGTTGAACCTACCCGTTCCATATTATTAATCTTCTACACCTGTCTGACATCCTACGTCAGATCTCTGGATCTACGACCAGACTGCCATTATTTCCTATTCCGATGTTCCTTGTATCTACGATGGATCCCGGAATTAAACAGTTTTCTAATAATTCAATTTCTGATGCATCGGGTATAAGCAAGGACCCGGATGTCGATGAGCTCATTATTCGACATGATATCTCAAATCCATCTGATCCTGGAACTGATGGGCATGCCGGTCATGGTAGGAAGAAGAATGGTGGCAGGCGTAAGAAATTGTACGTAGTGTATAAACATAACATGCATATTAAGGAAGTATTTTTGGCTGTGGAGGATCTCAGTCGCCGGGATCAATAAAGGGTCTTCTGGCAGATTTTGAGAATATGCAGGATTCACGTTACTGGGAAGGCATTTTGATTCACGAATACACTATTCTCTGTTTTTGTTTTTTTGGTCCCCTTATGATTATCTCCCTGCTTAGACTAATATTTTTTGATCCACAAATCAAGTTTTTATGGATGTGTATATTGAAGCATATCGGCTGATCTCCCGTCTTTCAACCTATCAAGTGAGCCAACATATAGTCCAACAAGCGAGCCGGACCATTCCCCAACAAACGAGCCTGCAAAACAATGATACTCGGCGCCAAATTTTGCATTGCATAGTACCAAATGTGCATGATTCTATATTCATGCGAGCAGGATTTATTAAACTATTTATGTCATCTATAGACAGACTATATCTCTTATCAAGCGAGCCGGATTTACACATATCAAGCGAGCCGGATATTATAATCAAGCGAGCCTGTTACTTAGTTACAAGCGTGCATGCTCATCGAATTACCTCTTTTCATATCAACCGGAAGCTCCTTGGATCATTTTTCTGCTTTATCCGTTCATCCGTTATTCATTTACCTCCTCACATGCTTAGGTTATTGTTATTATTAAGGGTATATGATGAACATTAACATAATGTTGTACATTTCTTGTTTTTTGTATCATTACAGAAATGCAATGCGTCATATGGCTGGGGTTGATTAATTTCCCCCTGAATTTGAATTGCCAGTCAGATTTTAACTTGCTTATTCACTTTCTGAATCAGCAGTTCACAGGCTGACTTTGCAATGCTGATTTTCTAGTTGAACTTGTTCAACTGAGAATGTATTTGACTATGTACTAGTATATCTAATATATGCAGCATTTTTTTCTTCTGAAAAAAAAAACTGGTTCTGGTACTAGCAGCAGCAGGGATACGGGCCCAAGAAGAACCTCTGCTTCCAGCTCTAATGGTTCAGCCTTTTTTCCGTTATTTAGCTTGTGTTAAAAACAAACTAGAGTGCTTAGCTACATTCTCCCGCAGCTCCATGATGATTGCAGCGCTGCCCAAGGGAGAGTACCGACGTCTAAGAAGATCCAGTGATGATATAAATATTAGTGATTCGTCTTCATCGCCACGTGCAATTTGTTTGGGGTGTATTGGGGAGGAGGAAGAAATCCGGATTCTTCCCAGCTGCAAACATTATTTTCATATTACGTGCATTAATCGCTGGCTTCGTCCATCTACTTTCAGTAACACTTCTTGCCCTTTGTGCAGAGCCACTGTATTTAACTGTGGCCTCCGCTCATGCCAAGCGCAATAAATTGCATCACCACATCACAAGTTCGAGTCTGTAAGAGAAGCAAATCCTGAGAAATGGTGGCGTTTCCTCCCTTTTTTGGGTGCCTGATTTTGCATAAACGGTCATCAAAGTGTTTTTTTTCTTCCAAGGGAGATTAATTACTTGTATAAAATACTCACGCAATAAAATTATTATGATTTCGTACTAGTCCAGGAGTCCTCACAAGTTCGAGTCTGTCACATAAGCAAATCTTGAGAAATGAAGGCGTTTCCTCCTATTTTGGGTGCCTGATTTTGGTTTACCGGCCATCACCTGTTTTTTTTTTTTCCAAAGGAGATGAATTACTTATATAAAATACTCACTCAATAAAATTATAATGATTTTGTATTGGTCCAAGAGTTCTCATAGAAAGAAAACATCCAGATTTGTTCTCAATATTTAAAAATAATAAAAAATCTGCATGATTCAAAAAATATTCTTACGTTTGGTGTCAGCTTGCCTTGTCAATGTGTGTAAAAACAATTTGATGCTATTATAGATAAAAAATATAATAATTTGTCATGGCTTGGTTTTATTATTGTTTTCAAACAATATAAGATTTCTTATAAGCAATCTACTAAATGAAAAATTGTAGGATTTTGAGATACAAAGATTTAGGTTTGTAAAACAAAGAACAAATTTGCAAGAGAAGGAAGGAGCGAGCAAGAATAGAGAAAAAAATGAAATTAATTCTTCAATATTAGTTTTGGAATAAATAAATAAAAGCTCTGGAAGCTCTGCTTTCTTCTCCTATTTTCAATGGTTCAAGATCTGTGGCTAATTTGGAGGAAGTGATAGGTAATTTGTCAAAAAGACCATTTTACAATTCCTTTGACCAAGAAGAAACTGGAGATGAAGACCTTGATGATTGTATCCATCCACTAGAGAAGAAGATAAGGTTGACTGCTGACCAAGTGCAGTTCCTGGAACGAATCTTTGAGATCGAAAAAAATTGGAACCTAAGCGCAAGATATAGCTAGCCAAAGAATTGGGCCTCCAACCTAGGCAAGTTGCAGTCTGGTTTCAAAACCGATGGGCAAGGTGGAAAACTAAGCAGTTGGAAAGGGATTATGATATTCTGAAATCATGCTAGGAGAAATTGAAGCCATCTGTGCATTTGTTAGATATATATTATGTGAAATTTGTTGCAGAACCAAATATGTAATAGAGTGACATAATTCAGGCTTGTTGTTCTTCATGTTCTTTGGAGCTATACAAACACATCACTAGTTTAAATATGTCTACAAGTCTGTTAAAACTGAAGATTATTGTTGTACTTCGGTGCTTCAAAGTCAACAGTTACAGGTTACCTTGTGAGTTTGTAAGTATGTAGAAAGGTCAGTTGTATGATTGACTGCTGAATACGCTCATTATGCAGATCATTTTCCTATATAACTATTGAAATTTTCTCTTCGGGGGAATTTCACATATGGAAGGTTATCCATAGGGTGACTTAGTATTGAGATTATCCTTCAGGAGGTCAAGAAGCACCAATTCTACAAAGTGCGTGATTGATGGTCAGAAGCAGGTGTACTTTCGGTGAGTTGCAAGGTAGGCTTGAAGACGTGGAGAAAGAAAGAGCGGAGTTCAGAAGACTGCAGAGTGGGTAGAGTTGCTGATGAAGCCCAGATCAGACAAAGAGACGAAAGTTCAAAGTGTTGTAATTCTTTTGTAATTGTGAGAAAGTATTATATGTTTTGTAAAGTAAGCATTAAGGGAGGGTATTAGGAATTGTTAGGATTATGCTTACTTAGTTTGGTTTGGGTTTGTTGCAGAAGTTGAGAGATTATTTCAACTTCTCTCTCTAAGATTGGAATTAGTTGGATCTGAGTCCAACTATATATATATGTATGTAATCTTTATTTATAGTAGTGCAGTAATACAATTATTGTTTTTTTGTGTTATTCTTGTGCATCTCTTCCCTTCCAATTTCTCATAACATTTTCTTTTGAATTGACAGTCTTTGCATCATATTATCATTTGGAGAATGACTATTTATTGTCATTTTTACATGTAATGCTTTTTATTGAGCTGAATCTTATGTCAATGAGATATCTAATATTATTATTAATTTGAGACTTTACATAAAATTAAGCAGATATTTGGCGTTTGCATTGCCCTTACTTTCCCTCCAAAACACCCAGGAACCTTCCAAAAAAAGTCTATTTAGGTTTGTCATCATGTGCCACGGCCTTGGCAATGAATCTGTCCATGAATTAGTCCATTGGACAATAAACCATCTAGTTTCATCATAAACTAGCTAGTTTGACTGGTTTTTGTGATTTTTTTTGGCCAAACCAACCCCTGAGCTGGATTTTTTTCTCGGTTAGACCCCGTTGCTTAATGAACGGGTTGGTTTAACTAGTTTCCAGTTCTTATAGGCCAGTTTCTAATACAATGACTTTGAATGAGAATGTATTTAAATTTTGATAATTAAATTTTAAGTATAAATATACTTTTAAAAAGGTTATTAAAAAATTATTTTTTCTTAAAATAAAAATATTTAAATTATTTTTATAGTTTTTAAAACTCTATTATTATAAATTAAATTTTACTCATTTAAATTAATAAAATTTTATTTAAAACAAAAAAACATAATTTAAAACAAGAAAAACATAAAGTTGATTATTAATTTACTCTATATATAAAGTAAATACATATCTTAATCTTAAAACATTTCAAATCTATGATATGATATTTATAACTCAAGTTATATAGAGTTAAATTTACATTCACTAAAAGTGAAATAAAAATATTATAAATATTCTTAATAAATTTATTAAATATTTAACAAAATAATCATATTGTACTTGTTAAATTAACAATATTGTCATTTATAATATAATTAGTTTCACTGTTATTATGGTGAAGGATATCATATTGTAATTGTTAAATTAATAGTATTGTCATTTATAATATAATTAGTTTCATTGTTATTATGGTGAAGAATATGCTTTTATTTTGGTTATAGAGTTAAATTCACATTCACTAAAAGTGAAATAAAAATATTATAAAATATTTGTAATAAATTATATTCATTAAAATATTTTTAAAAATTTTCATAATGTAATTTTTAAATTAATAATATTATCATTTATAATATAAATAGAGTCATTTTCATTATAGTGAAGAATATGCTTTTAATCTGGTTCAATGTTTTTATTCCAGAAAATAATTGTTAATTAACTTGGTTTCTAAATCAAATTCATATTCAAATTAAAATAATTTTAATTTTAGATTTTAGATTTAAAAAAAATAATTCACTGAATGTAAATTTTGAATTAATTTATTTTTTTAAATTGATTTAATATATTGTATAAATTTCCCGGATGCGGGTGGTAGCAGTGTTTAATGCTGCACAGGGGGTCAGGTGGGTTGGCGCATGGCTTACCACCACCGCCACCCATACTCGCATGATCGAGCTCTTTAATGCTGCAGTCAGGTCATTCAATGCGTATACTTGGGAGCTCTCTCCCCGAAACTGGTGTATTCCTTCTTCCGCGATGGAGAACTCTGGAAATTTAGTGTTGATTCCTCCCCTCAGCGTTTGTTGCCTTCCTGCGGCGGTTGAGCGCAGCTCTCGCACCAGTAATGGCAAGCGTTGTGTGTTAAATTGTTGTATGGAACTTCTGCCCGGCATTCACATATCCAATTGTGCCTCCTGCACTCTTCCGCGTCCGTCTGTCACTGTATTTGATTGCCCACAAGCTCATCCCGCCCCCATTATACTTGCTGCTCATCATACAATGCCTCGCCTCCGCCCAAGAATGCCCTGCAGGAGAGGGGGAGTCCTGGGGCGCGCCACTAATCGATCCTCCCCCTCTAACTCTGATTCCTCGTCATATTCATCTGAGTTTGGTCATGTTCGTCTTCCAGCACCGCGCAGAGGACGTGGGAGGGGTCGGAATCGCTTCAATTCTGCGGGGCATTTCCGTTTGTCGTCCAGGGCAAATTCTCATCACGCCCGTTTTCACTTCCCCTGCAGCATTGATAATACATCCCTCCTCACCACAGTGACCATCGATCTTCGTGCAGCTCCCACTGATCCGGTTTCTTCGGTCCAGGCTTGCGCCACCACTGTTGCTGCTCGGGAGCCTTTCATGGAGACAGAGCACAGCGTGCCCCAGGCGGATATTGGGAAGCTGGTTTCTTCGGGCATTGAGGCCAATCTGGGCTCTTCGGCAGGTCCTTTGGCTCCCACTGTAGGCGGTCCAGAACGCAATAGTGGTCCCCCTTCTGATGACGAGGACCCGTATAAATATGCCTGCGTCATTGTCGAGGAAGACCCTTCCTCTGCTCAGTAAGTTGGTTCCAGGTGGGCGCGACGGTGTTTTGGTTTTCATCGGCTTTCAGGTGCTTTTCTACAGTCTTATGTTTCTGCCTAATACTGCTACTGTTCTCTTGGTCTCAGTCCTGTTTTATGGTCGGTCTCCCCTGCGTGGGAGTTATACTCAGTTTTTTGTCCAGTATCTTGCTCTAATTACTGGTTCCAGAATGGTCAGATTTGTTTTTGCTATGGCTAGAAATTGTAAACATTTAGCTATTCTGGTCTACTCCACAGGAGTTATTTTGTCAAGGTCTGTTCTTGCTACGGTTTCAGTTACAGTTGTAAGTCATTTGATAGGAACAGACACTCTTATAGCTCTTCGAAGCTTTCATGGTCTCTCTCTTAACTGTAATGATGATAAATTACCTGCTGGTAAAGCTAGCATGCCTCAGTACTGGGCTGGAAATCTTGAGGCCACGGCCTCCATGTAACACTATTTTTGTAGCAATATCAATATAGAAGTAGCCATATTCAGAAAAAAAAAATATATTGTATAAATTATTTCAAATTGAATTTGAAAAAACTTATTATTATTCATTTAATAATTACAAAATATTTAAAGATATATTCGAACTATCGTAAGTAGGATATATATATATATATATATATATATATATATGGCTTCTTCTTTATTCAGTTATTAGGAAAAAAAAGTTTGAATAAGTTTAATATTAAAAAAATATCTAAATATATATTTGAGTTACGATAGGTTTGTTATATATATAATTTTCTGATTAGGAAATTTATATTTTATTTTCTAAGAAATTCTTTTATTGAGAAAAATAAAAGTTTAAATAAGTTCTATATTATAGCCTAAGTTTGTATAAAATTAGATTCGTATAAAATTAGATTCATACCAGGATCAAGCTTTATAGTTATAACTATTTTTTTAATACGTGGCATGTCTTAGAAGCTAGCAATGCATCTCTAAAACGTGACATGATAGAAACTTCAGTGAATGTTACATAAACCATGAATTTGGGAACACGCATTTGTTTCATATCTATATGGAAGCATCCTAAAATACTATTATCTAACAATACAACTCAAGAAGTTGGTAAAACTCTTAGCGTATGGTCGCATGGTTATCCTTTAGAACATGCAACTTTACAGGACAGCTCATGAGTCATGCCCCACAATCTATAGATACCCTACACCGACCTAGTACACCAAATCCATACAATTTATTTATAATAAGGACCTTTGCTCAGCTCAGTCATGTGATTTGATTGCTGAAATCTAAAACGATTGATATTAGCGGGTTTTTGAGTTGTATATAAGTTATCTGCAATTATTATAGGAGAATTGCATCCATAATTCTCTGAGATGTAATATAAGAGGAGGGGTTCTATAGCAGAAGATATCCCAATCCAAATAGTGAGTTTGCTGGAATTTTTTTTTTTTTTTTGCGCTGGAATTGTTTATCTTTTTGGTAAGATTATTTTTTTTTAACTGAAGAAATCGTGCTTCGAACAGAACAGCTCACTCGTAAAAAATTACACCACAAGAACTGAGAGATAGATCAAATGATGGCATCCGCTGAACTAGGATTAGCTGCTATTATAAAGGTAGGAATTGTCATAATAATCCTCAGCTATTTCTTGGTGAAAAAATCGTCATCAATTTACATGGCGCTGCAACTGGTTCTGGTACTGGCAGCAGCACGGATACGGTTCCGAGAAGAACCTCTGCTTCCAGCTCTAATGGTTCAGCCTTTTTTCCGTTATTTAGCTTGTGTTAAAAACAAACTAGAGCGCTTAGCTACATTCTCCCGCCGCTCCATGATGATTGCAGCCCTGCCCAACGGAAAGTACCGGCGTCTAAGAAGATCCGGTGATGATATAAATATTAGTGATTCGTCTTCATCGCCATGTGCAATCTGTTTGGGGTGTATTGGGGAGGAGGAAGAAATCCGGATTCTTCCCAGCTGCAGACATTATTTTCATATTTCTTGCATTAATCGCTGGCTTCGTCCATGTACTTTCAATAACTCTTCATGCCCTTTGTGCAGAGCCGCTGTATTTAACTGTGGCATTCGCTCATGCGAAGCACAATAAATTGCAGCACCACATCACAAGTTCGAGTCTGTAAGAGCAGAAAATCCTGAGAAATGGTGGCGTTTCCTCCCTGTTTTGGGTGCCTGATTTTGCATAAACGGTCATCAAAGTGTTTTTTTTCCAAGGGAGATTATTTACTTGTACAAAATACTCAAGCAATAAAATTATTATGATTTCGTATTATTATGATTTCGTACAAGTGCAGGAGTCCTCACAAGTTCGTGTCTGTCACAGAAGCAAATCTTGAGAAATGAAGGCGTTTCCCCCTATTTTGGGTGCCTGAATTTGGTTTACCGGCCATCAATCTGTTTTTTTTTCCAGAGATTAATTACTTGTATAAAATACTCACTCAATAAAATTATAATGATTTCGTACTGGTCCAAGAGTTCTCATAGAAAGAAAACATCCAGATTAGTTCTCAATATTTAAAAATAGTAAAAAAGTTGCATGATTCAAAAAAGATTCTTACGTTTGGTGTCAGCTTGCCTTGTCAATGTGTGTAAAAACAATTTCATGCTATTATAGATAAACAATATAATAATTTGTCATGGCTTGGTTTTATTATTGCTTTAAAACAACATAAGATTGTTTATAAGCAATTTGCTAAATGAAAAATTGTAAGATTTTGAGATACAAAACAATGAACAAACTTGCAAGAGGGAAGGAGCCATCAAGAATAGAGAAAAGAATGAAATTAATTCTTCAATATTAGTTTTGGAATAAATACATAAAAGCAACTAAGTTAAGCTTAGTTGTATATGCAATAACTAAGGATAGTTAAAGCTAACTAAAGCTAAGTGTGCTTAATGTTTTGCTAATGTGCACATGCACCACATGCAAGCACTAAGTTAACTAACTAAGCAAGTGCGCATCGCATGGAAGTTGTAAGTTAACTAATTAAGCTAAGTGCACATCACATGCAATATCTAGAGTTTAACTAAAGCTAATCTAGGTGCATGTACACCAACACCCCCCCTTAAGCATAACTTAGGTGAGTGTGATGCAAAATGAATGAGTCCCGGCAACATGCATATTTTAGGTATCCATATATAATGCATAAAAAGGAGGAAAGAGGGAAAACCCAATGGGAAGAAAACCCCCTCTCAAAATATAATGCAAAAGTAGAGAAAAAACCACTGCTAGGTAGTCGTGTCCTTCACCCCGAGACGATCTCGCAGGAATCTAAACTTCTATTCAATGAAATTCTTGGTGAAGTTATCAGCAGCCTGCTCGGAACTAGGACAGTGCTGAAGATTGATAATCTCATCATGAATGAGTTCTCTAATGAAGTGCATGCGGGTCTCGATGTGTTTGGTCTGCTGTCGCTGCATTGGATCTCCACAAAACTTTAGCGTAGTTTGATTATCGCACCAGATGACAGTTGGACGATGAACACTGATCCCAAGCTCAGATAGGAAACGTTGTAACCAAATTGTCTGAATAGTGGCATAGACTGCTCCTTTATACTCGGCCTCTGTTAATGATAAAGCAATGGCAGTCTTCTTCTTGCTTGACCAACAAATTGGGTCGTATCCCAAACTAAGTACATAACCAAAGGTGGACTTGCGATCAATGGTGTCGCTAGCCCAGTCTGAATCTATGAACCCAATGAGATTCAAAGAACAATTAGCTGCATAATGAATCCCATAGGTGATTGTCCCCTGGACATATCGAAGGATACGCTTTGTAGTGTTCCAATGTAACTCATGTGGCTCCTGCATGTATCTGGAAACTTCTCTTATGGCATATGAGAGATCGAGATGGGAGTGAGTGAGATAAACAAGACTTCCCACAAGCTAATGGTACAATGTGCAATCAACCAATGGTGTGTATTTTCCATTCTCAATATTTATCCCTCATAAGAAAGGTGTGGTTGTTGGCTTGTAGTTACTCATGTGAAATCGTGCCAAAATATCTCTAGCATACTTTGGTTGAGAAATGGTAATCCCAGAATCACTTTGATTGATCTCTAGTCCAAGGAAGAAATTTAGCAAGCCCATGTATGCCATAGAAAACCGCTTATGCGATGCATTTTTAATCTTAGTAATGACAGAAGTTGAACTACCTGTTATCAAAAGATCATCTATGTAGAGTACTATGATCAACAAGGAGTTAATTTTCTTCAAAAAATAAACATTGGAATCAGATTTGTAGTGTACAAAATTTTGAGATAACAGATAAGAATCCATCTTTGCATATCATGCTCTAGGTGTTTGCTTGAAGCCACAGAAAGACTTCATTAGTTTGCATATCAGAGATGAATTGTACATGTATCTCGGTGGCTGCTCCATGTAGATTTCCTCCTCGAGATCACCGTGAAGAAAGGCATCCTTCACATCCATATGATATACCTCCCATCCTGTTGCTGTTGCAATAGAGAGAGCTAGCCGAATGGAATCCATTTTTTCCACTGGAGCAAAAGTCTCATAATAGTCAACACCATGTACTTGCTGAAAACCTTTTGCTACCAATCGTGCCCTATATCGACTAACTTGGCCATTTGCTAATTTCTTGGTCCGGTAAACCCACTTGCACCTTACAATTTTGCGATTGGAAGGTAGCAGAACCAAATCCCAAGTATGGTTCTCAATGAGAGAGTTATATTCCTCATCCATTGTGGCTTCCCATTCAGGATGCCCACTTTCTTCTGCATAATTTTGTGGATCAAATGCATGGGCATGCATGGCTCCATAGCTAAGAGTGCTTGCAAATCTTCCTCAAATAGGGGATAGAGGCAGGATCATCAAGGATATTAATCATGCTGTGCTATTTTAGTGTTGAAGGTGGTCGAGAAACTTCCGAACTACATGCGGAAGTATGATCGCGATGTTCAACAACTAGTGGTCCAACAGGCGTCACAGGAAAATACTCATCTTCATCATAATTTTGATCTGAAGTTTCATTTGCATATTCATCAATGATTGGTGATGGAAACTTAGTAACAAGTTCATCCACTGGTGCATGCAAAACATCTTTGTCAAACTTTACACTCTGTTCAATAAAGAGCTCTTCAATGTTGATATCAAGCAATCTGTACCCTTTGACTTCATCAAAATATCCAAAAAAAATGCTTGATTTACTTTGAGGCTCCAAAGCCTTTCTTTTCGCTGTAGGAATGCAGGCCCATGCTCGAGATCCAAAAATGTTGAAATGACTGACTTCAGGTTGCATGCTAGTCCAAGCCTCAAAAAGTGTTTTTCCAGTAACAGATTTATGAGGAGATCTGTTATGGATGTATGAGGCACAATTAATAGCTTCAGCCCACAATTTCGATGGAAGAGATCTTGCATGCAACATGCAATCTGCCATCTATTTCAAAGATCGACTCTTCCTTTCAGCCACACCAATTTGCTGTGGAGTGTAAGGAACTGTATGCTGAAACTGCATGCCTACTTCATTACAAAGATTATTGATATCTTTATTGACGTATTCCGTCCCATTTTCTGTGTGAAGTATCTTGATGTGTTTTCAAGAATGATTTTCCGCATGCACTTTGAAAATATTTAGATGTTGAAAAACTTTATACTTGAGTTTCAAGAAGTAAACCCAACTAAATCTTGTGTAATCATCTATAAATAACAACACATATCTTGCTTTTCTCATTAAAAGCACTGGAAATGGACCCATGAGATTACTGTGTACAAGTTCCAAAGGTGAAGAGGCTCTCCATGCATGCCCCTTCTCGAATTTGTCTTGTGGATGCTTTCCAAGAGCACATCCATTAAAAACACCATTTGAAAATTCAATGGTCAGCAATCCTTTGACCACCCCTTACTTGCTAAGCTGTTGCATATATCTAAAATTCAAGTGCCCAAATCTCCCGTGCCAAATCCTACTTTCTTCATTTGCATGCATAAGTATCAAAATGGAATCTGATTGAGGAACAAAATCAGAAAATGTATACAAACGAGATTGATCATTCACCTTGCCAGATGCAATCTTCAAGTTTATTTGCATGTCATAAATGCTCACGGAATCCAGGGTAAATTCCACTTTCCTTTCGTTGCCTCTATGTGTCATCTGATATACTAAGAGAAGATTCACATAAAGCCTTGCAATATGCAAGACATTCTCAAAACTTCCATCTTCGAATTTCACTCTTCCTTGTCCAGTTGCTGCAACTGCAGAATTATCCCCCATGAGAATAGGAGGTCCTAAGTATGCATGTAGAGAAGAAAAGGATTCCTTTGAAGAATCCATATGATGTGAAGCTCTTGAATTGATGATCCATTCTTGTGGTGCAGAATGAAGAGCAATCAAAGCATGCCCATTGCCTCTTGGATCTGGTGCTTTTTCTCCAAACTTCTTCTTGGCATTCTCAGGAATATAGTATCCAAGATTGTGTTGTTGAAACTTCTGCACCATAACATCTATAATATTATTCATGCATGCAGATTCAGGGTGAAAACCATGGTGGCAATAATTGCACATTGATTTCCCTTTCGTTCATTTCCTTTCCTTTGAGCCGGATGATCCTTCAAGGGGTTTTGGATGTCCTCCATTTCTTGGATCATGATCCTTCTTCCCTTTTCCTTTCTAATGGTCTTTGAAATTTTCCTTTCCTTTTGCATGCACAATAAGTGCACGCGCTTTGGAATTTTTAAGTGTGCCCATTTTGATGAGCTTATCTTGCTCATGCATTAAATACTAAATAAAAGAATCCAGTGAGGGCATCTTCCAAGCTGCATCGATTGCAGATCTTGCTATGTGGAATGTAGAGATGAATATTGCATACTCTGGACCATGTTTTAATAAAATGGAAAGAATGAACTCATTTTCTTGCTTGGATTTTTCGATCCCACATCCTTTCAGCTGAAGCAACAAGGCTTTATACCTTGTGAAAAAATCTTGAATGTTCTCAAAATTTCTCGGATCTAATGATTTTAACTCATTTTCAAGAATGTGACCTTGCATTTCATCATGTTTTCCAAAAAATCCTTCCAAAGTTTTCCATAGTTCATTTGGATTTGAACATGATTCAACATGAAATAACAATTCTGGAGAGATAGATAAACATAGGATGTCGAAGGCCTCATCCATGCGATTGAAATATCTTGTTTTCTCCACTGCCTATGTTGGTTCAACTTCTGTTTCCATGTCTACTCAAAATAGGCCTCTACTTCTGAGATGAAGTAGAATCTTTGGCTTCCATTCAAAGTAATTATATGGAGTAAGAATTGTCGACTATGGAAACTCCAATTTAGACTCCATTCTTTATTGTTACTTCAATCTTCTGAACCTACAAATAAAAATTGCTTGTGCACTGATTACAAATCCCCGCGGTCTGATACCATGTAGAGGTTTATCGTTACACCAAAACTCGCAAGTGTTGGTAAACTTCCAAACCGGTAACTAGGATCCCCAGGGTGGAAATTATGGATTCCATAGAGGTGCAGTGATTACTCCAACACCCCCCTCAAACGTAGCCTGAGGAATCAATACACCCCTCAAACGCAGCTCGAGAGAATCGAACCTAGGTCCAGGCTCTGATACCATGTAAAATTTTGAGATACAAAGATCTAGATTTGCAAAAAAATGAACAAACTTGCAAGAGAAGGAAGGAGCGAGCAAGAATAGAGAAAAGAATGAAATTAATTATTCAATATTAGTTTTGGAATAAATACATAAAAGAAACTAGGTTAAGCTTAGTTGTACATGCAATAACTATGGTAGTTAAAGCTAACTTAAGCTAAGTGTGCTTTATTTTCTGCTAATGTGCACATACACCACATGCAAGCACTAAGTTAACTAACTAAGCAAGTGCCCATCACATGCAATATCTAGAGTTTAACTAAAGCTAATCTAGGTGCATGTACACCAACAAAAATAGAATATAGAAAAAGCAATATCAGAGTTCTGTAATTTTTTATTTAGATTCTATTTTATAATAGGTTAATAATCAAACATAATTGCTATAGAAAAATCACTAAATTGTATTTGTTTGTTTGTTAAAGTATTATGGAGTGTAAAGTTTATTGGTCTAAATTGTTGGTCAAAAAGTGAGTCATAATAAGAGCTGGTGTGATGGGATGAGTTTTTATTGGTAAGCGAGTCATAATAAGAGCTAGTGTGATCTAATAAAGATGAGATCCACTCATGTTGAGCCCAACTATTATACAATCTCATTGTTGCTACTCAAACCACAAATTAAACATATCATTTAGCAAAAAAAAATTATCATTTTTATTTTAAAAAAATTACCTTGAGTTAATTCTTCAAAATATATATATGAAATTTTAATTATTATATTTCACAAGAATTATATTAAAAACATAATAAATATGATTGTGTTAGTTTTTAATTTAGGAGTCAAGTTTTCTGTTTTTTTTATTAAATAAAAATTAAAGTTTAGTTTAGTTCAATGTTTTCAAAGATGAGTTTAATTCACTGCGCAATCAGTTTTAATGTAAGATAAAGAAAGTTTATATTTAAACATAGTGAAAGAAATTTCAATATTTTTATAAAATTTAAATTTTATTTTATTATTAAAAATTCATATATACAAAGAATTTCCATATAATTGACTTTCATTATCAACCATTTTGTTTTTCTATTAACCTTTTTTTTCCAAAAATTCATATAGAAAAGGAAAATTTCATATAAAACTAATAAATTTTATTTAATACAAATTATAATTAACTAAAATAAAAATATACGTCTAATTACCCAACCTATTTGCAGTCATGAATTTCGATAAAAAAAATTTGCATATGAAAGCCCATATTTTAAAAGCTTAAAACAAAATTTCAGTTGACAATGTTATCCAGCAGAAAACAAATTTAAAATATAACGAGAACGATAACGTATATGTATATATGTATATATATATAGCGCAATTGACATGGATTAGACCTGGAATATTAATTAGGATGAACATTTAAAAGTATTTTTAATGTTTTTATATGATATAAAGAAAGTTAACTTAATTTTAAATTCTTACATTTTTTGTGGGAAATCTACTCTAAGCAGTTGGAAATGGTTGTTCTTGTGAAACCTATTATGTTTTTTTATTATGAAGATAAAAGAATCAAATTGTTGGTTCTTTTATGGTATATATTTTAGCTTTCTATCCAGAAAAGTGATTCCTTAGGTTATTGATTACGAAAGTGATTAGAGTATTGGAATATTATTTACATTTTTGTAGGAAAATGATTAGAGTATTGGAATATTATTTACATTTTTGTAGGAAAGTAATTAGAGTATTGGAATATTATTTACATTTTTGTTTGAGTAGTATGATGGAATATGAATTGTAGGGAAAGTAATTAGAGTATTGGAATATTATTTACATTTTTGTTTGAGTAGTATGATGGAATATGAATTGTAGGTTTGAATGGTAAGATGGAATATGAATATATTGAGCTTCTGCAAAGTACTGAATTCATTATTCTTATTTATTTCAGAAGATAGTTATTAGTTAAGGTGTTGTGATATGAGATTGATAATAAATGTAGATAAGTTACATTGGTTTTTGAATTGGAGGTTTTTGCATTAGATAATTATTTGGAGAATGATTATTTATGGTCATTTTTGTTTGAGTAGTATGATGGAATATGAATTGTAGGTTTGAATGGTAAGATGGAATATGAATATATTGAGCTTCTGCAAGGTATTGAATTCATTATTCGTATTTGTTTCGGAAGATAGTTATTAGTTAAGGTGTTGTGATATGAGATTGATAATAAATGTAGATAAGTTACATTGGTCTTTGGATTGGAGGTTTTTGCATTACATAATCATTTGGAGAATGATTATTTATGGTCATTTTTATATGTCATGCTTCTTGTTGAGGTGACTTTTATGTCATTGAGATATCTAGCATTGCTATTAATTTGAGACTCTACATAAAGGTAAGCAATATTTTTGGTGTTTTCTTGTTTGCATTAGTGGAAAGGAAAGTTATTTTTAAAAGATAATTCCATTGTCATTGTTAGTAGTGTAAAGGATTGGTTTGTAATATATATATATATATATATATATATATATATATATATATATATATATATATATATATATATATATATATATATATATATATATATAATCTATTATAGAATCATTATTTTAATATATATAAAAGGAATAGTCATACATGTTAAAATTTTATATTAAATTTAAAGGAAACAACATTTTAAATAACAATCTAAAAAATTATCTAATGATATCATGTGAAATTAGTAAAAAAATAATCTTTTTATCAATAAATATTCAGAAATAAAATTAAATCCTTATTGAATTAGTTTTGAAGTGAATGACATTGTTGGAGTACATAGTTTTCTTAGGAGGAATTCTTAATGGTTATCTGTGTTAAGTTCATTGATCTCAATCTTCTATACTTTTAGTCCCTATCGCAGTAATATCGTCTTCCCACATTTACCCTAGTAACCGGACAACTGGGGTAAATATATGATGAGAGGACACTAATATGATATTCAACCTCCTACATGACCTTAAGTAAGTGGAACCAACAAAAACACCAAAAACACACCTTACACTGCAACATTGACCTCCCTGGGAGGTAACCCAACCTCCCAAAGCCATGTTCCCTAAAGGGGAATTGATTTCTAGCCCCTTTGATGTTTAGCCACGGGCTTGTAAGGGAAATGTAGTGGCTTTAGACCCTATATACCCAACCTATCCTTGTCATGGTAGAGGCTCGGGCCTAAACAATGAATTTCCCACCTGTAGTTGTGGGATATGTGCCACATTTTCAGCTCTAAGACCAGGTCACTGCCCAGAACGTCATGTAACTTCAGGAGAAGGTAAACAACATTAAAAACAACATATGGAAGAAATCACATCAACCAGAACTCATCCGACCCCACCCAACCATGGCAGGAATTTCGTCAAGCATGTCACAAACATAGCATCTACAAGTATAAACAACAGATTGAAACCAAGGGGTCAGTTTGTTATTTTAGAATGGCTAAGAATCATTTCTCCCCTACATCATAACCTATCATATACTTAACTTCACCATAGATACATGGGACATTAATTTACAGGAAAAGACATGAGTAGAGCCATACATCTTCACTGATCGAATACATGTTCATAACCAACATATTAATAACTGAAATACAATGGATACAATAGAAATAAAATCCATACATAAACTAGTACACTTGCATACTGAATACCGAAGAAATGAGCTCTTCATTACTGAATGTAAGAACCAACTCGAGATGGGACTTCCATGTTCCACTCGACCATATATTAGGTCAGCCAAATATACTTCAACAAATCACCCCCATACCATATTCAAAGCATTAATGTAGGACTTAAACCAAAAGAACCAACCAAGGTACCCCGAGGCTAAACCACCTGACCTTTGTCAATAAAAATTTCATAACTGGCTTTAATGTGATCTATCTCGATCACTAGGCCAATACAAGCATGGATATCACTGAATTCTCTCTGCCTAAACTATGAGTAATTTTCCTGTCTCCAAGTCTCTTAGGCTTTACTACAACCCACAATTGAAATCAGGGGTTACGAGGCCCTAAACCGAGACATACTCTCCAGGCTTTACCACAATCCCAAACCCGAGATTTCTTGGCCTGTAATGGAGAGTAAACCACCACCTCTAAGGCTTTACCACAACTCACAATCTGAATCTGGGGTTACTAGGCCCTAACGAACCCTTTTGTTTATCATTCGAAGATCCACCTCACTTAGCTTCGAATCCATCTAGTGATCAAGCTAAACCAAAACATATGAACACCACAACACCATGGCTATCTGAAAGTGGAAAGGTTAGGTTGAATACACTGTTACACTTCGAAAAACCCATGCTAAGACAATGAACCACATTCAATACCATGGATGTCAAATATAGCAAGGAAAATACACATGCAAATCGATACCTACCAATAATATTGATGTAGTTTCTTGATTCCTCCTCCTCCTTGCTTGATCTTTTCCTTCTTGCTTTAAATCTCCAAGTATGCCACACTCACCAAGAGTGATCCAAGAATACTCTAAGTTTCCAAGAGTATGAGAGAGAGAATAATGATAGAAAAATCTTTCAAATTGATCCTCATCATCCTTTTTATCCTTGATGCCTCTAATTTCTTCATTTCCCATAATTTTCCTTCATTTTCCTCCTCACATGCAACCTATGACATTTCACCTTCATTTTCTCCTATTTTCCATTATCTTCATAAATAAATGTTCCAAAAATACTTTCTCCTCTTTAATGCTTTTTCCTTCACCTTTTCCAATTTCCTTAGTCATAGTAAATGTAATCAGCACTCCCTACGATGTTTTTCCCAACATTCATCTTAGAGTAAGTGTCCCACCAACCATAGTTATTATTTTTAACATTTATTACATGGATTTTTTACTAGGGTTGTTACATAACCCTCCCCCTTGGGGGATACCATCCTCGGTGTTCAACCACACATATGCCTCAACAAAACAGCTGAAAAACAAACATACTTCCCATGCAGATTCATAACATAGTTTGTTGCAGTATTTACAATGAATAACCTGCTCAAAACCAAAATAATCATGAAAATCATACCGTGTACTGGAGCTTTATAACACATCTCACTACAATATTTACAATAATATGCACATTTGCTCAACCAAAAATTAGAAGGATATGATGCATGTATCAATAGCAACGGAATGTAGAGGCTCACACCTCCACTCTCAGAGTAATACTAGGATCCACCTCCTGCTTAGGATGTCCAAAACCCACTGTCAAAGTTAAAGTTTCATCCAATGTCCAGCGCTACAATCTTGCGCTACTGTACTCTCAGTGAACAGTTACCTACTCATTGTTACACGGAACACTCCCAATGTGAATTTTATTCCATATTGAAATTCTAATGACCAAAAAAATCCATCCCAAATAATCCCTTCTCTCTTATGCAGTCCCTTAGGAAATATGGTAATCCTGTTTCGTGCAGTCACCTTCCAAGTTCCCTGGCATCCCCTATCCCAGGAAATCCATCCCTTGGAAAGGCTTCCACTCATCGGAAGATATAAAAACCAAGGCATGTACCTACCTCAAAACCATCATACCTTTCATAGCATGCCCATTGAAATCAATGGACACTATTGGGTACTATTGTCCCATAATGGCCATGCTCCTGGAGTCTTTACCAGCACCTTGTTGCATGTCCCAATTTCTTTTGTTGTTGCTGCTAATTCTTGCAATTAATTTCAACAATCCCAAACTGGGAATTGCAAGCTCTCATGTACCAAACACATAATTTCCATTAGATTCAAAATAAATTTAAATAAACTCAAATAATATCTCATTGGTAGCTCATCAACTAGGTACACTTGCAATCCTTTTCACTTCCTATAACACAAGTCAAACTAGTTGTTTCATCAAAAAATCATGTATAAACATATCATGTTTGGCCAACTCAAAATGAATCCATAATATATCAAATTATAAATCAAATGCAATCATCAATAAAATATAACCATCGTAAGTCATAATGACATATCACATGCATAACAAGATTGAAATAAAATATTGATACTTATCCTCCATCAGTCCATACTTCTGCCTTTACTATTTCTGTACACACATGCATCGGTTACCACACCCGACAAGCACCCAATGCCCTTGCTTCTCTTTACTCGCGCACACATACACATAGTGTACATCACAACATATCCCTCCGCACTAGGCATACAACACCACACAATGCATACACCCACATCTAGAACAAAACATAACACATACACCTACATGCCGTGTACAATACAACCCAATACAGATACAAATGTACACAAAGTGCAACACAACAAATACACACGTCGAAATCCCACAAATATACCATTCACATACATAGTACTACATGCCCGCAACACAGCATGTACAACATTCACACAACACCACATGTATGTTAGTACCATATGCACAATATGTACACAGTACCACCTATACACTAACTACTTGTACAACGTGTGCACAACATTACATGTAGATGTCACCACCTACACAACGTGTACACAACGCTAAATGTACACTGCACCACCTATAAAATGTGTACACAATACCACATGTACACAAAACCACATGCACAACATGTACACAACACCATATGCACATAGCACCACATGCACCGCCTGCACACATCACCACATGCACACAACACCATGTGTAGAATCATTCACACAACACCAAATGCACATAGAACCATATGTACATTACACACACAACACCATATGTACATATAATTTTATATTCAACATGTCAATAGCACCATACATATACAACACTGCATATCACATCATATATACAACAGGCACCCAACATCATGTGTACACAATACTATCTATGCATGATTACACATCACCATAGATATAAAACATGAAAAACATATACACAACAATAGAAATGTACATCCATATGCCATACACTAACCGCACAACCAATTATGCTTCTAGTGTCTTTCCATTATCCATGCTTATCCTAGCATGCTGCAGATCACACTACTTTCACTTCGTTGATGTAACCCTCAACATTACATATCCATAACATAAACATAGGCATTATACAAACAGATAATATAAACTCATGTCCACATGATACTGACCTCATGGATTTGTTAGAGTTACTCTTCCTACTTGATTCCTCATAGCCAAGAACCTATATATTCCATTCACCACAAGAATGATCCGTGACACCCTATGACAAAGTGACATAGATACATACATGCATACATATATATAATCATTAGCATAAAAAAATCATGATCATGTTATATAACGACATGTGTATGCACATATACATATAAACATTTAAAATAAACAACCATGATCCATGGCAATCCTATAAGACATTACCTACATTGATCCATACGTGTATACATATATCAAAATCATCATAATCATGATCACAACATAATTACAAGATATCCTAAGGTCAAAGTTAAGATAACTTCCTTCATTCATGCACAACATGCACAATGTTGAGGACAACAGTTCCCAACATGACCAAGGCATCTAACAACTCAGATCCATTATCTTTACCTTTGTGTTACCTTTATCATGTTTGTACTGCCACCATCCATTAACCACAATGGACCCAACCAGTCCAACCAACTATCATACTTTTAGCTTCCGCTACGCTTACTCATGCAATGGGCTTCATTTATGTCTTACATTACCTTTTGGGTACCACAAATCTCTCTGAGAGCTCCATCAATTTTGCTATTTCCCAACCGATCCCCAAGACTCTCAAACAAAAGGAAATAACCAAAAAAAACAATAAGAAGGCCATGACAACCAAAATCAATATGACACCACAACCAGGTCGCATGGCCATGCACTAGCCACAATACAACAAACACCATGACTGAATCTCCATGGTTCCTAATATTTCCAAGGAAAGCTCATCCCGAGCCTTCTTCAAGATTTCATGGAGCTCTCTTTTTCCATGAAATTACCTACAACATACTTCCATAACTACACAATTGTCAGTGCATAAATAAATATACAATTATACTTGTTATCTTGCCTTCTTGTTCCAACCACACTAACCTATAACTGAACACACATGTCAACCATATGTATCAACATCAAGACAACATACATTAGGGAATTTTGAGGTCTAAAATGGGCCTCCTAAGGAAGTAATAAGATAATAGCTAAACCAATAAAATAATATTTATGAATTTTCAATTCACTTTTTGCACCAAAATCCATGCAACCATGGTTAAATTCAATTCAAAAATTGTACCAAAATAAAAACTATACAAAAATTGTATTGATGTGACTATAAATAAGAATGAGATTTTCAAGAAAAAGTCATTATCATTGCACAACTAATGCATTTTTCCTTTGTACTTAAATAACTTAAAATAAAATATAAATATAAGTTCATAAATTCTTAATTATAGAATATACTATTAATTAAAATTTGTATTATTTAAATTATATAATAACATGTAATTAATATACTATATAAAAATAATATAATATAATACATTGTTTTATGTATGAATTTTATATTACATATTGAATTGATTTGATTTATAAATAATATTTGAAAATATAAAAAAATAATTTTTATTGAAAAGTGTGTAAATACATGAAGATTGTGCAGGGATATGCATTGTTTCTTTCAAAAAATATAAAATGACAATTATTATGAGTACTTTACTTTATGAATTTAAAAGTACTTACAATATTACCATGGTTAACCATGAGTTTTTATCCACCATTGATATGTGACAAGTAAGTCCCTTTAACTCAAAAAATATCACCTCAAGCATTAGGGATGATGTCATCCCCTAAAATGTGCTTGGTTCTCATAAAGTGAATTTTGATTGTACATTTTCCTTAGGATGCCCATTTTAGACCTCAAAATTCCCCTAATGTCTATCAATTCAAAATCAACATTCACCCAAGCTAAAAACCATGTCATAATCCATAATAAAATCAAATTCATCACTCCTACTACATAACACTACAACTATCACCTACTTACACTAAATTGCACATCAACTATCTCAATACATATTGCGCTAGTGAAACCATCTCGAAACATGATCATTCCTTCATGCAATGTTATAGATAGAAACTCATATCATACAACTAATAAAACATGCAAACAATGGATAGACAACATAATAATCACCAAACACTCAAATACCATAGAGACAACATAATCAAATATTCAAGCACGACGTAGATGACATAAGAAAACTTATACCTTAATGCATCTCAAGGGACACTATCTTGTCTGCACAATCAATCTAGATTAGCACTATATAACTTGAAAAAACATCAACTCAAACCTATATAAGCTCATGATATCTATAAAATTAACAAGTTAACATGCTCACATCATAGACTCATAAACAAACATCATTCATGCATAACAATCACATATGCATAGTCAACCTAGATTAGTATGACATAACTAAGTTAACTCATACCTGAATTTCATAACCCTAACCATATGCATAGGCCAATCCAAATTAACATGATACATATACCATTATTTTCTTAATGATATAACCCTAATTAGCAAGTTACTAGCATATAACAACAACAAGTTAACTTGTAACATACTCATCAGCAACATGTCACTTAATCATCAAGTTATCTAACATTAAACAACAATAGAAATGCATACAACATGAGGTTACTATCATTCATGACTATCCTACATATGTTCATATAACTGCACTAGGAAACTATCATCTATCATGTAGGTAACCATAACATCAATAGAATGAGAGACATACAAATAACCATAATGCATATGACTACAATGATCAACTAGAATTTATCACATATGTAACCATAATATTAGTAGAATGAAAACGACAAAGGTAATTACAATTCTTACAATAACCATGAATCACATGCATGCATGCTTGTATAGCGATCTTTTCATATCCCTAAGTCTAGTGTTGTAACTTTACCTTGCAAATCTACATCTCCTACTCTATCTCATCCAACACATTATAATCATAACATACCAATATCATCATGATGACCTAATTGCATACAATAACCTTATGCACAACATTCTTCCCCGAACCAAGGAAAACTTGACCATATGCACCCACTTGACATGACCAACAAGTAACCAAGCGTGAACGACCAATGCATGTCCAACATATAACATCATGCAAGCATCCGTACATGGACAACACATAAGTCTGATCAATATGTAACCAAGCATAACAAGCAATGCATGTACAACAAGTAAAACCATGTAAGCAAGTGTGCATGAACAATACATAAACAAGAAAAAAACACAATCAGTCATACATTCATGACAAAATTTCAACAAAAAAATCATCATCACTTCCATGGCCATCTATGTTAAGTTCATTAATCTCAATCCTCTATATTTTTAGTGTTTGTCACTGTAACACCCTATTCCCACATCTACCCAAGTAACTAGCCAACTGGGGTAAATATGTGACGAGAGGATACTAATATAAGATTAAACCTCATATATGACCTCAAGTAAGTGGAAGCAATGGAAACACCAAAAACACACCATACACTTCAACATTGACATCCCCAAGAGGTAACCCAACCTCCTAGAGCCATTTTCCATGAAGGGGAACTGATTCCTGGCCCCTTTTAGGCTTAGTGGTAGGCTTGTAAGGGAAAGGTAGTGGTTCTGGACCCTAGATCCAACAGCTAGCCTTGTCAAGGTAGCGGCTCAGGCCTAAAAAAAAAATTTCCCTTGTGTAGCTCTACGATCCGTGCCACATTTTCAGCCTTTGATCCCAGGTCACTGCCCAGAATTTCTCTTAACTTCAGGAGAGGGAAATCACATCAACTGGAACTCATCCGACCCCACCCAACCATGACAGGTAGTTCATCAAACATGTCACAAAATAGTATCTACAGGTATACAAAAAATATTTAAATGAATGGGTCTCTTTATTATATGTGAATGGCTAAGAAACATTGCTCCCCTAAATCATAAGCTATGATATAATCAATTTCACCATAGATGCATGTGATATTCATTTACAGGAAAACACATGAGTAGAGCCATAGATCATCATTGATTTAATACATGCTCATAACCAACATATTAATAAAAAAAATATAATGGATACGATAGCGATAAAATCCATACATAAACTAGTACATTTTCACATTGAATACCGAAGAAATGATCTCTTCATTACTGAATGTAAGAACCAACCGGAGATGGGACTTCCACGTTCCACCCGATAATATATTGGTTGAGACAAATCTACTTCAGCCAATCACCCCTATACCATATTCCACACATGAATGTGGGAATTAAATAAAAAGAACCAGCCAAGGCATCCAAAGGTTAAACCACCTAACCCTCATCAGTAAAAGTGGCATAACCGACTTTACTGAAATCTACCCCGATCACTAGGCCAACACAAGAATGGATATCACCCATTTCTCTCCACCTAAACCATGAGGAATTTTCTTGTCTCCTAGTCTCTGAGGCTTTACTGCAACCCATAGTATGAATTAGGGTTTATTAGGCCCTAAACAACGACATAATCTTCAGGATTTACCGCAATCCCAAACTCGGGATTCCTAGGCCTGTAATGGAGTGTAAACCACCACCTCGCAGGCTTTACCACAACCCAGAGTCTGAATCAGGGATTACTAGGCCCTAACCCTAGGAAACAAATAAACCAGTTCTATATCATTCAGAGATCCAACTTTCTTAGCTTCGAATCCATCCTGTGATCCAGCTAAACCAAAACATGAGAACACCACAACACCATGGCTATCTAGAAATGGCAAGGCTAGGCTAAATTCAGTGTCACACTTGGAAAAACCCATGCCAAGTCAACAAAGAACCACATGTGATACCATGCATGTCAAATATACCAAGGAAAATACATATCCAAATCGATACCTACCAATAATATTGATGTAGTTGCTTGATTCCTGCACCTCCTTGCTTGATGTTTGCCTTCTTTCTTCAAATCTCCAAGTATTCCACACTCACCAAGAGTGCTCCGATAATACTCTAAGTGTCCAAGAGTATGAGAGAGAAAATAATGAGAGAAAAATCTTGCCAACTTATCCTCAACATCCTTTTTATCATTGATGCCTCTAATTTCTTCATTTCCCATAATTTTCCTTCATTTTCCCCTTCGCATGAAACCAATGACCTTTCACCTTCCTTTTCTCCTATTTTCCATTATTTTCATAAATAAATGCTCATAAAATATGTTTCTCCTCTCTAATTCCTTTGCCTTTCCCTTTAACAATTTCCTTAATCATAATAAATAGAATCAACACCCCCTAGGATGTTTTTCCAACCATTCAGCTTCGAATAAGTGTCCCATCAACCACAGTTATTATTTTTAACATTTACTACATGGAATTCTCACTAGGTATATTAAAAAACCCTCCCCTTTGTGGGACACCATCCTTGGTGTTCAACGACACATATACCTCCGCAAAACAACTGAAAAGACAACATACTACCCATGGAGCTTCATAACATAGCTCGTTGTAGTATTTACAATGAATAACCTACTCAAAACCAAAATAATCCTCAAAATCATACCATGTACTAGATATTTATAACACAAATCATTATGATAGTTACAATAATATACACATATAAAATATGCACATTTGATCAACCAACAAATAGAAGGATACGATGCATGTATCAAAAATAAGGGATTCTTGAGTGTTAGTGTAAATTATTAACACAAGTTACGAAAAGAGATCACTTTAGTTGTGTGTGAAAAAAAACCCTAACAATAGAAATGGATTCTTAACCCTTTCTATATGCAATCGATAGTTAGAAAAAATGCTACAAAAAACCAGATCTATGAAGTAAAAGTAGTTAAACAGTGAAAAGAAATAGTAATTACTCCATTCATCAAACAAAAAAGACAAGATTTAAAGTTTTTTCTATATATATTACAACACCTGGTGAGGGGAACAAATAAGTGTTGCTAGTCCCCCTCAATGGGATGGGTTCTTGGTTTTCCTCAACACTTCAGTTCCATAAGTTTTTCTCTCAATGGTGTAGAAAACCTAGAATGTATTGAACTCTATGGGAGCTCCAGAAGCAAAACAAAATAGTAGGAGCAATGAGAATGAGCAAGGTGTGACAATGAAAGTGATCAAAGTGAAGAATGAATTGAAAACCCTCGTATTTATAAAAAAATATTGAGTTATCCTCGATAATGACGAATAATAAAATAGTACTAACCAAGATCTAGATCTAACCGCTTGGAATATTTTATTATATGTTGTTGGAGGGAAAAGGTATTTAGATCGGTTAAATAACTCTATTTAGAAGTAATAAACAAATAAATGATTTATTTATCGTTTCAAGAATGTGGTTAAAGAATAATAAACAAATAATGATTTGTTTAACTATTCCTAGGTGATTTAGTCAAATTTAACAACGAATAATAACTAAATAATCATTGAATTAATTATTCTTAGAGAAAAATAAGATAAATAATGATTTATATAATTTCTCATGATTGGGTTAAATATGACAAGAAATATTATTTAAACAATGGCTTAATTAATTATTCCTAGATGAAAATCAAATAAATAAGGCTTTATTTAATTATTCCTCATGGTGTTTCTTGTTTAAATGAGAGATAACTTAATGACTTAATAAAATATGGCTTATTAAATTATTTCCTATAATGAAAGCAATTTTACTATGGTAAAATTGGTCTTACATGGTGTACTTCGATCCATCTAATGTAAATGGTTAGATGACCAAATTTTGGTGATAACAGATTGCCCCCCAACATGCGAGTGTTAGGAGCTAATCATATGACTGAAGTACGTTGTAAGAACAAAATTACTAGACACCAAAGGGGAGTGAGTGAGAGAGAGAGAGGCACATAAACAGAGCAAAGCGAGAGAGGAAAATGACTGAGGGGGCGAGACCTACAAATGAGATAAGTCTCCTTTAATGATGGGGTACCTATTCTCAATGGGGCGAGGGAGGCATACTTGTGCCTGCCGAGATGAAAAATTACAAAGAGTGTAAATGGGATCAGCAATATGAGACTGAGAAATAAAGTACATGATAAATGGTACATGACATCTTGGCATAAAATTGGCCAGTCAAAAATATTATGGATCCCACATACATATTGCACCTGGGGAAACATGAGTGAGGACTCAATACAATAGTATCTGAGTACATGAGACATAATGACAAACAAAGAAAACCTGTTAAATAGGAAAGGGCTATGAAAATATGAATGGATCATCTGAATGACACATGCATGTTAATGGCGCTGCAAGAGGCTAAAACCAAACCCACCAAATTTATGCAGCTACATATGAGGATGTAGCATAATCTGAGCTCATTCGGCCATGTGGGGGGCTACTTGAAGGGTCGCCCCATCATGAGTTCTGAAACATATCACACACAACCGGGAATCACTGGTACAATCTGTTGGATCACCGGACTATCAAGTATATGAATCTCAATTATTGAATTAATGAGATGCGACTAAGTGGATGAGAAATGACCAAGTCAAAGGGAAATGATGATTCCCTTTTCTTGGTCTCAAGCACTGAACAAGAATGGAAGATGGAACAAAGGTACACTGCTATGTAGACCTATCTTCTGGAATGAATGTGTTGATGTTGACAGAAGGAAGTTTGCCATAGGTGAGGCAATGATGAATGCTCAAATAAGGCATGAGAGCTCATAGTAAAGTGAATTATGGGCTGACACGAGGGATGATGATGGAATAGGGGATGCTGGGTAGCAAACGAACGACTTCCCTTATGAGAGCATAAGAAGCATGGATGACCTAGCGGTGACTGAGTCAACTCCAGAGGGGATGGGGGATAATTTTATGGGAGGAGAAAATAGGCAATACGAGAGGAATGCAAGGAAAAAATGGATGGAATATTGCAATAGGAGGCAAAGGGACTCAGGACATGCGATGATGACTCAACTCAGATGCTTTGAACTAGGGTGACTCCATGGTGATGCCACATAGAATAGGCCCATTAGGGACCATAAAAACATGAGTAGAAGATATTTACTCATCACAAAAATCGACACATGAGTTGCAAAGTATGAAGGCAATGTGGTGCCCCAAATACAAGCAACGCATGTGAAGAAATTCAATTTTGAGAGGTGGAAAATTGACCCTTCTCAGAACAATGGCTTCCTAGTGAATTGATAAATTAAAAAAAACAAGGAAGATCCATTATAGTGCTCAGTGAGAGCTTTCCAATGGTGTTGACGATTTGTCAAACTGAGCTATGGTTTGGTGATAATCGGTGAAGGAAAATTTAGGTTTTTTCCATTAAAAGGGTGATTTCGCTCCAATTTGATTCATTTTCTAAGTGAGTTGCGGTGATTTTGGAGAGGAGGAGAAAACCCAAAATCTTGCGACAACCCTAGCAGACAAACTAACCATTGAAATCAGGATTTGTGAGTGGAAAGTAAGTGGCCTAACCCTTATCTTCATTTTGTCAGTTTATATTTTAAGATTAGGTCCCGGGGGCTCTCTAGGGGACCCCTACCCATCCTCATGACCAACTCGCATATCCCAGGTGTTGAAATGTGACCTAGATTGCAGTTTTTAGTGGGAAAAACTATGAGCTCACAGTTCGAAGGTAGGAAAATGCGAGTTGGAGGTGGGGGTGGGTTTTTTTTTTTTGTTGGTAGGCTAGGGGCCATGTTTAACAGATTTGTGATGCATTTTTCCTCTTTCTGAGCTGATAAACATGAAGGTGTTATGCACGTATGGCAGAATTGAGGATCAGCTAGCGTGAGGGATATTTGGATGCTTTTCGGGCCAATAACCAAGGGGATCAGGTGGTACTAGGAGCACTAGCTATGTATGGGGTTCTGAAGTTGATTAAGAACCCATTGATGAGAGCAAGTGAGTCCTTACTATCAAGGATAGTGAGCTATTAGGATTCAGACTAGGAGGCCTTCATGGTGTAGGGGCACAGGATCGAGTTGACTATCCAGGATATCTATTTTTTGACCAGTGTTTTACCGCATGGGTGGAATATATCAGAGTTCATGGAGCGCTATTGTAGATCAGATTTTCGTGCTAAGGACATGGGTTTTCGTTGAAACAATATTGTAAATCCTGGGCAACCAAGCGTTCCATCACATCAATGGGGGGCACATGATGTTGGTAGAGATTTTTTTTAGGGGGACCTACTATGGGTGGGCCCAGATGATGTTTTCGTCGGTGAAATGATAGCTATCGTTATGCAAGTCATAGAGGAACCAAGATTGTGCTTTTGGTATGATATTGTGCTCTTTATTCTTTGATAAGATCTCCATGATTCAACCAGATGTGCAGATTTGAGATGGGGGCCCAAGGAGCTCGGGATGTGCCACTAGGGGTAGCTTTTGCCGAGAAGGAGGGGGGGGGGGGCAGTCAGACGGCTGTTTCGACCCAAGTTTTTCACACACTGGGATCAGATGCCACTGTACATATACAACTATCCATAAAGTGGTATGAACTTTTAGGGGATCATAACTTGACACATTCACCTGGTCGAGCATGGGGACTGGATGGTAAGTGAAAGTTGCTACATATTATGGTGCATTTAAAGTTTTCAGAATATTTATATGGTATTGATTTGTGACTTTTGGTATGAAGATATAGCACTAGTGAAGACGATAGGGTATGCGAGACAATTCGCAGCACCAAGGGCTGTAGGATCTAGTGGAGCGAGATAAGACCAGAGATCTGATTACGAGGCTCTCCTGGAGGATTTTCATCGCAGGTGTGATTTTTTGTTGACTGGTGTATTAGAGTGTGGTTGGCATGATCTTGAGGACCATTAGATTGATGGATGCATAGGGCTACTCACTGAGTGGTGAGGGGTCATGCAGCACATGGTGATGCCCAAGAAGACAGTTCAGGATGTGCGAGCAGGGAAAATTTTAAGGATGGAAATTTATCTTGAAGTTTAGAAACTTGGGTGAATCTCATAGCCCATGATATGCAATCTGTAAAAATTTTGAAAATATTTTTGTAAAAATATTCAAATTTATAATAATTTTATATAGTCTCTATATAAAATTTGGCGATTTTTAAGGTGAAATGATTTTATACTATAAAATTTTGATTAATCATTTTAAAAAAATGGAAATCAGTGAATATTTTTTCTAGAAAAAGCATGGAAAATTAGCCCACTTGCGAATATTAGCCCCTAAAATTTTCCGTGTCTGCGAGCTAGTGGAGCATATCCATTGGCTTAGGACACTCCAGATAGTGATTAGAGATAGGGGCATGTGGTGCCCACAATTTTGATTTTTGTAACATGTTGTGGGAATTCCAGATGTATTTAGAGTAGTAGACTCTAAACATGTATGATTTTTTTGATACATACTATGGATATGAATATTTTATATATGACGAGTATATGGTTCACCAATTCTTTTATTATTGTCTTGTATTAAATGCATGTGATAAGTTTCAATATATGATATTGTTTACAATCCTATCTACATAGTGATTCTAGGCTCTAGGTACATGAGTGAATGTAATGGATTCAAATTCATGCATTGAAAGCTTCACTCGTAAATATTTTCTAAAAAGTACATGGTTATTAAAACGATACACACTATTCAATTGCATGACAAGTAGTAAGGAATCTAAATGAACATGAAGATGAAGGATGAGATGATCAAGGTAACTGACTAACAAACCTACCACTGCATCATATTTGACCTGGTTATTGGTGGCGAGTCCAATGCATACACCATTGGAGAGGACCAATGAATGAAAAGGGGTAAAAATGGCCCAAGCTATTGAGGCTAGATTCTAGGAGAAGCGACTTGCACCATCAACATGCATTATATATGGTGGGGATGATGGATCCATATGAAAGGAGCCACAAGACAACAAATGAGATGATGGTGGACAATGCAAGCTACCTAAATGCATGACAGACATAAATACACACATGTTAGTGGGAGATGATATAGGTAAAATTTCTTGATGTAAAGTGCATTTCGGGGGTTAGGAAGGAGTTTGCCTTCGAACTCCTCTAGAAGGTATGCCCCCTTGCCCAAATCCTTATTAATGATGTAAGGTCCTAGCCATAATGAGTCAAACTTCCCATGACCAAGGACATCATAAGCTTGGTCATACACTAGAAGAAGATCACCTTCGTGGAAGGTATGAGGGCATAATTTTCAGTCATATTGGGCTTTTGTGTGTTTCTTGGCATCTTAAATGGTTTGCAATGCAACACAACGGTCTTTAGAAGCACGCTCAAGCATGATAAGTCTTTGTTCTAAAGATTGGGTGTGTCAGGTAGAAATTCAACGGCTAAGTGACGGGAGCAGATTTCACACTCGATTAGTAAGATTGCCTCCTCACCAAAAACAAGATAGAAAGGAGTAAAATTTGTGCCTTGGAAATGAACAGGCTGATTCGGTCATAAACCAGCTGATTTGACTGGTTTTGGTGATTGTTTTGGCCAAAATAGCCCTTGAACTAGATTTTTTTGCCCGATTTAACCTGATTACCTAATAAACCCACTAGTTTAACTGATTTCTAGTTTATACGTTCTGATTTTTAATACTATGACCGTGACTAAAAAAGTATTTAAATTTTGATAATTAAACTTTAATTATAATGATAGTTTTAAAAGAATTATTACAAAATTAATTTTTCTTAAAAAATTGTTTAAATTAATTTTTTTAATTTTTAAAAACTTATTATTATAAATTAAATTTTACTCATTTAAATTAATAAAAGTTTATTTAAAACAAAACAAAAGATAAAACTGATTATTCATTTACTTAAGATAATAAAGTAAATACATCTCTTAATCTTAAAACATTTCAAATCCAAAACCTTTTATGATGATGTTTATAACTATATCTCAAGTTATAGAGAGTTAAATTCATATTCACTAAAAAGTGAATTAAAAATATTATAAAATATTTGTAATAAATTTTATTCATTAAAATATTAAAAAAAATCATAATAAAAAAAATTATAATGCAATTGTTAAATTAACAATATTGTTATTTATAACCATAAATAGATTCATTGTTAAATTAACAATATTGTTATTTATAACCATAAATAGATTCGTTGTTATTATGGTGATGAAAATGTCTTTATTCTGATTATATCTCTTTCAATTAACTTGTTTTCTAAAACAATTTCATATCCAAATTAAAATATTTTAATTTCATATTTTAGATTTAAAACAAATAATTTATTAAGAATTTTGAATTATTTTATTTTTTTAAATTAATTTAATGTGACGTATAAACTATTTTAAATTGAATTGGAAAAAAAAAGTAGTATTATTAAAATTTAATAATTAAAAAATATTTAAATATATATATTTGAATTACCGTGTGTATATATATATGTGTGGTGGCTTCTTCCATATACTATTTGAAATTCACTTATTAGGGGAAAAAAATATTTGAATAAGTTTTATATTAAAAAAATATCTAAATATATATTTGAGATACGATGGGTTTGTTATATACATCTTATTTTGTAGGTAGGAAATTTATATTTTATTTTCTATGGAATTCGTTTATTGAGAAAAATAAAAATTTAAATAAGTTTTATATTATAGAATAACTTTGTATAAAATTAGATTCCTACCGAAATCAAGCTTTATAATTAGAACTATTTTTCTAATACGTGGCATGTCTAATAAGCAATAATTTTTAATAAGCTATTAGAGGTCAATGCATCTTTAAAACGTGACATGACAGAAACTTCCGTGAATGTTACTTAAACTATGAATTTGGCAACACGTCGTTGTTTGATATCTATATGGAAGCATCCTAAAATACTATTATCTAACAATACGACTCTAGAAGTTAGTAGAACTCTTAGCATATGGTCGCGTGGTTATCCTTTAGAACATGCAACACGACAGCTCATGAGTCATGCCCCATAATCTATAGATACCCTACACCTACTTGGTACAGCAAATCCATACAATTGATTTATAATAAGGAGCTGATTTATAATAAGGACCTTTGCTCAACTTAGTGGTGTGATTTGATTGCTAAAATTTAAAAGGACTGATATTAGCAAGTTTTTGAGTTGTATATAAGTTATGTGTAATTATTATAGGATAATTTTATTCATAATTTTGCGAGATGTAATATAAGAGGAGGGATTTTATAGCGGAAGATATCTAATCCAAATGGTATAGGGGTTATTTATCTATATCTGGGAGTGGAAGAGACACTCCTCTTCTGGATCTTCTAATTCCTTCTGTGGATATTCTAGGTGGCAAAGGTGGTGTTGGGTTCCACATAAATAATCTACTTCCCTTTGTCATTTCCCTTGTCAGGTTCTAATTGAGAGTCAGATCATGCATTTGATTTAGAAGCCCTCATCTCGTCCACTAGTGACTGTTTGGCCTGACACTCATTTGTGTTGTGAGTGGAGCTCTTGTGGAACTCACACAACTTTCCCATGTCCTTCTTCAGCTTCACGGTGTTGTTATTTGCTTGTGTCTTTGGTAGGTTGTCTTGGGCCACCATGCCTTGGCTTTGTCATTTGTTCAGCGGTTTGGGGGCACCTTTCCCTTTCTTTTGATTTGCAAATCCAAAGTCTCGCTTCTTCTGTTTGAATTTCTACTCAATCTTGGTAGCATACCGGTATGTCGTACCGAGCGAGGAGATGCTGAGGAACTCCAGTTCCTCCTGTATCTGTGCAGACAACTGTGGTACTTCAGCACCAAATGCTTCTCTGAATCTTTGATACCCAACTTTGTGCACAAGATATGGAACATATTTGTGAGCATATGGACATCTTGATCCCTTTGTTGCCACAACGTAGTCCATTGTATGTACCTGTACTCATAGCGCCCCACAAGATAATATTGTTCCTTGATGGCATCTCACAAATAATTCGAAGTGGGTACGACCGAGAATCGAGAGGGTTCCCCCTCATCCTTTTTCTCATAGTAGGTTTCCCACCAGTCCTTGACATGGGGGGTAGCTTTGAGGAGTGAAAAAATAATATTCCTGGTCAGAAAAGTCATGAACTGAGAAATATCCTTCTAATAGATTCAACCATCTCTCTACGGCGTCTGCATCTATTTGGCCCTCAAATATGGGAATGTCAAAGTTCACTTGTACATTAAAAGTGATTGCGCCTTGAGAGTGGTTGTTGGATGTAGATGCATTGCTGGTGGGTAGTCGTTAAAGGATCTGGGAAAATTTATCCGTCATCGTGTTCCTTTGTCTTTCTAGGGCTTCCTCAAGAAATATTTTGATAGGATCTCCTACTTCCTCATCTTTATTTTTGTCCCCGACGGGTGGTCATCAGCGTTTGCGAGGTTGATCTTGCAAACGTTCAACCAGATCGAGCCCTAACTCCTTATACCCTGACCTCGTTGGAGACATACAAAGAAGGATCGAAAAAGAGAAGACTACTCTGATACCACTAATCCAGATTTATTCATGAATGCAACAGAATACACATATAACCATAAATAAAAATATGCTACGGAAATAACCCTTCATTTCATTAATATCATAGAAGTGAAATTTTTTTACAGACAAATTGGAAATAAACTAGCTAGGGTGCTAGTAGCTTATCTCTGAGAAGAGATGTGGCGGCTACAAGCCTCTGAACTATGTTACAATGAGGCTCAAAGGTCTATTTATTATTGGGGCACAATGGAAAACCCTAAACATCAAAAAACCTAACCCTAGGAGATGAAGTGCCAAAACTATGGGCGTCATTTGGGTAAATTGGTACATCAACTTCTCCGGTACATAACTTTGGCATACAATCTCTGTTTGACACACACAATATCTCGTTAAAAAAATCTATTCGAGGACTAAAACTTTTTTTTTGTGAGAATTATCATAGCAGCTGTTGTGTTGCTTTTTGTTTTTCCAAAAAACATGGTTTAGGGCCTCAAAATGGCTCTGGAAGTTTAGGACCGAAAAAACTTCTAAAAATAGTAAATTGTGCTACAATAAAGAAAACTGAAAAACTAAAGGAAATAATGGTGGGACTCCAAATGGAATAAGAGGGTGGCCACCAATATCCACCTGGATCACTACTCCAACAAAATTCAACACTGTCCAAGCTCCCAATAAAACTCACAAAAATTCCAAATGAGATGTGTGAGGAAAATGAGGGGGGTGAGATCCTTTTAAAGGCTTGGAGAGGGTGTTTTTAGAGGAATTCAACCCTTACTTTCCCTCCAAAACACCCAGGAAGCTTCCAAAAAGAGTTTGTGTAGACTTGTCACCATATGCCACGACCTTGGCGATGAACTAGTTGGTTTGACCATAAACTGGCTGCTTCGATCATAAACGAGTCGGTTTGACTGGTTTTTGTGATATTTTTGGCAAACCAACCATTGAACTAGATTTTTTTTCCAAGTTCAACCGAGTTGCCTAATGAACTAGCTTGTTTAACCGATTTTTAATATTATGGTTGTGACTAAGAATATATTTAAATTTTGATAGTTAAATTTTAATTATAAATATACTTTTAAAACGGTTATTAAATTTTATTTTTTCTTAAAATAAAAAATATTTAAATTATTTTTATAATTTTTAAAAATTTATTATTATAAATTAAATTTTACTCATTTAAATTAATAAAATCTTATTTAAAACAAAAAAAAAATCATAAAACTTATTATTAATTTACTTAATAGATAAAGTAAATAGATATCCTGATCTTAAAACATTTCAAATCTAATTTTTTTTATAATATGATATTTATAATTATAACTCAAGTTATATAATGTTAAATTCACATTCAATAAATGTGAAATAAAAATATTATAAAATATTTGTAACAATTTTTTTTCATTAAAATATTTTAAAAAATAATCTTACTGTAATGGTTAAATTAATAGTATTGTAATTTATAATATAAATAGTTTCATTGTCATAATGATGAAGAATATGTTTTTATTCTCGATATATACCTTTATTCCCGAGAAGAATTTGGAATTAACTGTTTTCTAAAAACAAGTTGATGTCCAAATTCAAATAATTTTAATTTGATATTTTAAATTTAAAATAAATAATTTAATATGTAATACATGCGAATTTTGAATTAATTTATTTTTGAAATTAATTTAATATATTATATAATTGGAAAAAAACTTATTATTATTCAAATTTAATAATTATATATATATTCCGTGGCTTCTTCCATATACTATTTGAAATCCACTTATTTGGAAAAAAAAGTTTGAATAAGCTATATTTAAAAAAAAATATTTAAATATATGTTCGAGTTACGATAGGTTTGTTTATATATATATATATATTATTTTCTAGTTAGAAAATTTATATTTTATTTTTTGAGAAATTCGTTTATTAAGAAAATAAATAAATTAATAAGTTCTATATTGTACCATAACTTTGTATAAAATTAGGAAATTAGATTCCTAACAAGATCAAACTTTATAGTTATAACCACGATGCATGTCTAATAAGCTATCAGAGGTCAATGCATCTATGAAACGTGATATGACAGAAACTTCAGTCCATTTTACTTAAACTATGAATTTGGTAACACGCCGTTGTTTCATATCTATATGGAAGCATCCTAAAACACTATTATCTAACAATACTACTCTAGAAGTTATTAAAATTCTTAGCATATGGTAGTATGGTTATCCTTTAGACCATGCAACTTTACGCGACAACTCGTGAGTCATGCCTCACAATCTATAGATACCCTACACCTACCTAGTACACCAGATCCATACAATTTATTTATAATAAGGACGTTTGCTCAGTGGTGTGATTTGATTTCTAAAATCTAAAAGACATACATATAATTTTTGCTATTAGCAGGTTTTTGAGTTGTATATAAGTTGTCTGCAATCATCATCGGAGAATTGCATCCATAATTCTCTAAGATGTAATATAAGAGGAGGGGATCTATAGCAGAAGATATCCAATTCAAATGGTCAGTTCGCTGGAATTGTTTATTTTTTCCAATATTATTATTTTTTAATTGAAGAAATCGTGGAGTAGCTCACTCGTAAAAAAATGCACCACAAGAACTGAGAGATCAAATGATGGCATCCACTGAACTAGGATTAGCTGCTATTATAAAGGTAGCAAATGTCAAAATAACTCTCGGCTATTTCTTGGTGAAAAAATCGTCAGCAATTTACATGACACTGCAACTGGTTCTGGCACTAGCAGCAGCATGGATACGGGCCCAGGAAGAACCTCTGCTTCCAGCTCTAATGGTTCCGGCTTTTTTCTGTTATTTAGCCTTGGTGAAAAACAAACTAGAGCGCTTAGCTACATTCTCCCGCTGGTCCACGATGATTGTAGCGCTGCCCAAGGGAAGGTACCGGTGTCTAAGAAGATCCGGTGATGACATAAATAGGAGTGATTCATCTTCATCGCCATGTCCAATCTGTTTGGGGTGTATTGGGGACGACGACAGGGTTCCCATTCTTCCCAACTGCACACATTATTTTCACATTTTTTGCATTGATAGGTGGCTTCTTCTATGTACTATCACTAACTCTTCATGCCCTTTGTGTAGAGCCACTAATTAATTGTGCCCTCCGCTCTGATGCAGCCATATGCTACAAATACTTGGTCTGCTCAAAACCCCAACCCGAGGATAGCATCATGTATCTCTAACAACTTTTAGACACTCACTTTAATCTTAAAAAAAATCATTTACACGAAAGCTTTCTTATGCCAAATAATCTCGATTTACAAGCGGAAACAAGTTTTGTGGGACCTCGGATCACAACCCAAACCAATTTTCCATATGTGCACTTTAACATTAATGCTTTTACCTTATGACATTTCTCAATACGAAAGTTTTTACTTTTAACATTTATCACACATCGTAAAAATCATCACATTGTAGATCGCAAACTTTAACTCATTGCAATGTCACAATCACGTCGCCAATCTTCTCCACAAACCCTGTCCATTGATCTAAATCCAAAACTAATGATTCTCATCCATATTTGAGTTTCGTCTCATCGCAGATCGCATAAATTAACAAACTCCGCCAATCGCACATAACATACATCGCAATGTTTGCGATTTTTTGATTTCGTAAATTGCAACAATTACCTTATCTCATGTTGCAAGATTTAGCTTATAGCAATAACAAGGTTCATTCACCTGATTGCGATATGTGATAAAAATCTTCAAATGACACGTGGCTTATCCTATCATATGCGATATGTGATTGCATTGCATAGCAAACCCCACTTCTTATCACATCGCAATTTACAACATAGAAATTGCGATAACTTGGCAATAAACATAAGAATCATCGATAGCAATGTAAGATATTCCACTGGGATTGCGATTTAATCTGTACTTTCCATATCCCACTTGAGATCTGCAATAAGATCTCATCCCTCAATCTCTACTTCATCTCTGCGATATGATCCTAACCGTCCGTCATTCTCACTTCATTTCTGCGATTTGATCTCCACCGTCGGTCTTTAGTATTCACGCTTCGTCTAGATTTTAAAGGAAAATAATGGTTGCAGTTTTCAGAAGAATGTAGTCGATTTCTCCTCTTGTCTGGGATCTCATAACACAGAGATTCTCGAAATTAATCACTGTGAATCCACTTCTTTGTCCAGGGCGTTCATTCCCTCCTGAGCTTTATTATAGTTATTTAATTGTATCTCGAAACTTTCCCAATCGCTGTAATGCCTTTGCATGATGTTCTCAATCCGATCCTCCTCAGATTCACCTACAACACCTGCATTAGGTGAAATAATCTGATTATACACAATTTTATAATTCATTAACATATTAGGAAGTACCTCAAGTCACTACACCGGTATAAACTCATAATTGAGTTTTATATTCACAAACAAATATTTACAGTAATCAAACATTCTCTCCAAATGGCTTTCTCTCATTCCTCTCTCTCTATGCCCATAGGCTTACAATCAAATATCCTCTACTACCTATCTAAGAATATGGTCCCTTAATGCTTTTGAGGCTTAAAAATATATACAAAAGGGTCTGCAACCAATTCTGGTTCAGATCCTCAATCTTTGCAACTAAATCCTAAGAATCCTCTAAATCCACAACATCATCAACTTATTCTTAAGTCTAGGATTTATAATCTCTTTAAAATCTCAACTACCCCAAATCTCTCATGTTCTCTTACATTCGAGAATATTTACAAATATGCCTCACAATATTTAATTAAATCATATTCTAAATGTCTCACATAAAATCACTCAAAACATTGAAAATTACATTAATTAAACACTTAGGGAACCAACTGTCTTGAAAGCACAAGATCCCCTAGATTCTACTAAATGTACAAAATTTGGAACCATGATGCTCCTACATCAGACTCCCAAGGTAAAAAACAATCATGAACTCTATATCTTGTGTCTTCAATACTGATGGAATTCCTCCTGGATACCAAACTTTGTTATGTACTCCGTCTTTAGTTGCTGCTATTGTTGTTTGTTGTTGTTCTCCAGGTATCTATACTTTATGTTGCATTTCCCCACTAGCTATGCTTTCATAGTCTGCTGTTGTCTTTTCCTTCTTATTGTTGCTTTGTTTTCTTGTCGTTGTCTTGCTCTGAGACACCTTCATCATCAACTTTCTTATTCTTTCAATCTCCATGTCTAGTTTATCTTCTCACTACTACTCACTCTGCCAATTGTTGCTGCACTCTGTCCATTCATCTTCAAACTGTTGTTTGTTACCTTCAATTTGGAGTTGTTGGATTGTTACTACCACCCTTACATCCTTACCCTCTTGCTCACTATTATACTTAGCTTCTCCCAACTTAACAAACTCCTAATTTTCCCTCACAAAAATTTCATTGTTGTCTTCTATAGAAATTTTCACTCTACCTTCTATAATCGTTTTCACCTTTTCAGTTGCTGCTACATTGTATTACAAGACAATCTTCTGACTCTTTTCATTTCAACTGATAACTTCATCTCCATGATTTTCATTCATGAAAATTTCTTTTGTCTTCCTTCTTCAGCAATTCATTGTGAGTAGATATCTTTTGATTTTCCAACATTCTTCTTTGAAGGTCTAACTTTCTATATAACTCAACAATTTCAATTAGAGTAGAATTTGAAAAATTTACATAGTTTTCCATACCTTCACTTGTTGTTGACCAATCATTAGGTGGCCCTTCTCCCTTTGTTAAATATACACACATGTCTAAATAATTATGCGTAAAAATTCCAATCTCGTTAGGTAGAGTAAATACCTTTTCTTCATCATGATTTTTAATTGCATCTTCAATGTACACTTCTTATTTCTTTTGAACAATATTCAGTAATTGTTCCTTTTCTGTTTTCATCTCAAAAAATTCCTGTAGCTCAACTCCTTTGAGGTTCTTCAACCTCAATTTAAAATCCATTGTTTACTCAATATTTCTAAGCTCGTCTATTAACTGAGTATTCACCTGATGATTTCTCTTTTCTTGTAGTATGTGCCATTTGACCCTCTTTATCATTATATAACTATACCTCAGGTCTTCTCCACTTCTACGTAACATTTCCATCAATAACTCAAGATGGAATTTTATCGCAGCTTTCTCTTGTCAATATCCTCTTGAATCATCATCTTTGTGCCTTTTTCAATGGCATATTTGTTCTTGTTGTGGCTTTCCTCTGTACCTCTGCAATGAATTTCAATGATCATTGACTTCCCCTCCTTTGTGAACTTCATCTTGTTCACTTGTGAATTGCACTAAGCCTCTCTTTCTCAGCAAGTCTCTATCCCTGCTGCAAGTACCTCACCAAGCCCTCTTTCTTCTGAGCTCGGTCTTTGGTAACACTGGTTCTCTTTCTCTGGTACCTCTATTGAGAAACTCCTTTGCTCCTTGGCTTCTGCAATTCTACTTTATTTTTAGATAAAACTTGTCCTCTTTGTCCAACCTTTAGTTGGATTTTTCAAGTTCACTGCGAATTTTTCCCAGGGTCCTTCATTCACTCTGTCTTCAAGAATGCAACCGATTCTTCTTCTTACAACTCCTTTTATTGTTCTTTTGCTGAGATATTCCCTCTTTGTCTGCAACCTAAATTATGAAAACATATTCTCAAACCAGAGTTCAAATAAAAACATACCATATCACTTTCAAGATCTATGCATGATCTTGTGCCACAATTCATTTGCACTTTGAATGGACTATTATTTATTCCTTTGCCTCTGGTAATTATTTTCAAGAATATCAATTACTCTCCATATTCTTCCACACTTTATCTTTGTGTGTCTATTGCTTTTCAAATTTAGAATCTAATCCTTCTTCCTGCAATCATAATTTTATTTTGCACATACAATATCAAGAACACATCTATGCTCCAAATTTCTCCCAAAAGATCTTAATTCACTACTCTGATACCAAAAATGATGTAGCCATATCGCCACAAATACCCAAATGTGCATCTTTACGAATTAGTCTGCACAAAACCCGATGATAGGTTCATATATATCAAAGAACCTTTAGAAACTCACTTTAATCTTTAAAAAAAAAATCATTTACACGGAAGCTCCCTTATGCCAAATAATCCCAATTTACACGTAGAAACAGGTTTTGTGGGACCTCGGGTCACAACCCAAACCAATCTTTCATATGTGCACTTTAACATTAATGCTTTGCGAAAACGCGAAGTTGGGAAACACTTTTTGGCATGAGATAGAATTTGGGAGAAATTTTTAATTTCTCGGCCGAGAAAAAAAGTCAACTAAATTTCTCGGATGAGAGTTTTCAAAACTCTCGTCCGAGAGATTTAAATATTTCGGTATTTTCTCGGACGAGAGTTTTGAAAACTCTCGGCCGAGAGTTGTGGTCACAAAATTCTCGGCCGCAAACTCTCGGCCGAGAGTTTTATTGCGCAAACTCTTGGCCGCAAACTCTCGGCCGAGAGTTTTTAAAACTTTTGGCCGAGAGTTTTCCCGCGTTAAATTGGTTTAAATTTCTCGGTCAAGAGTTTTAAAAATTTCTCGGCCGAGATTTTTTCTCGGCCGAGAGTTTCTGGTCAACGAAAAACTCAGAAAACTTTGCAGTTTTGAGAAACCTGCAACTTTGGAGGGACAGAACACCTACAAAAACAAAATGTTATATGTCGGACCAAGTACCATTAGATTCGTCTCTAAATCTAGTTTTTGATGATGTGAGATTTATGGAGTTTCATTAAAAAATTCAAATTTTTATTAATTTTTTACTAAACTATGTCACTATGAAATTTCATTGTTCGAAAAATTGCACTGAATGAAAATTCAATAACTTTCAAACGAGGACACCAAAAAATTTAAAAAAATCATAGTGCACTTCCTCTCCCTGTCTACTTGAAAAGGGTACTCTCATTTTTCTTATTGATGATCACATTGAAAAGAAAATCAAAGGATAATAAAATGTACTGAAACATCATTATTTTTTTGTCTTCGTCCATTTTAAAAAATAATAAAAAATAGTGATTGGATCCGAAAATTACCAAAAAATAGTTTGTGCACTAGTGCAATATATGCAGATTATGATGCTATCGTTTTTTTCCAAAAAATGAATAACCTTCCCTAAAAAAAGTTAAGGATAATAAAGTGACTATTTATGTTTGCCTGAAAATTTCAAGTATATGCAGTTAGTAAACAACAAATTTACCCCTATATATGTCAATATTTAAAAAATATATATATATATCGGTATGGAGGTAAGACAATTCTCTACAATTATTGTTTTTATGTCAAAGCATAATTTGCGATAAAAATATGAGTTTAGTGGAGTTGAAGTTGAAAAACATAGAAAATTACAATTTTCAACATCAAAAAAGGGCAAAAAGTGTTTCCCAACTTCATATTTTCATTATTTACCTTATCGCCTTTCTCAATGCCAAATTTCTTACCTTTAGCATTTTATCACACATCGCAAAACTCACAATATCGCAGATCACCGATCTCGTCCACAAACCTCGTCTATTGATCTATACCGAGATATAACAGTTCTCCTCCATATTCAAGTTTCAGCTCATCGCGGATCACATAAATTAAGAAACTCTGCCAGTCGCACATAACATATATCCCAATATTTGTGATTTTACGATTTTGCAAATCACAGTGATTACCTTCTCGCATGTCGCAATATTTAGCTTATAGCAATAACAAAGTTCATTCACCCGATTGCGATATGCGATGAAAATATTCAAACTGCATGTGGCTCCTCTTATCATATGCGATATACGATTGCATCGCATCAAAAACCCCAGTTCTTACCGCATCTCAAATTACAACATATAAATTACGATAACTTGGCAATAAACATAAAAATCACCAATAGTGATTCGTGATATTCCACTGGGATTGCGATTTAATTTGGATTGTCCATCTCCCACTTTAGATCTGCGATAACATCTTGACCGTCAATCTCTGCTTCATCTCTGCGATATGATCCTAACTATCTGTCACTCTCACTTCAATTCTACGATTTGATCTCCACCATATGTCTTCAATATTCACGATTCATCTGGATTTTCAACAAAAATAATGGTTGCGGCCTTCGGAGGAATGTAGTTGATTTCTCGTCTTGGCTGGAATCTCATTACACATATTCTCAAAATTAATCACTGCGACTTCACTTCTTTGTACAGAGCGTTAATTCCCTCCTGATTTTTATTCTGGTTATTTAATCGTATCTCGAAACAATCCTGATCGCTGCAATGAATTTGCATATTGTTCTGAATCCTGATCGCTGCAATGCCTTTGCACGTTGTTCTCAATCTAATCCTCCTCAAATTCACCTACAACACTTGCATTAGGTGAAAAACTTTGATTATCCACAGAGTTGTATAATTCATTAACATATCAGGAAGTACCTCAACTCACTGCACCCACATAAACTTGGAATTGAGTTTTATATTCAAAAAAAAAAATTGCAGTAATAAAACCTTCTCTTGGCCTGATTTTGTTTAAAAATGGCCTTCTCTCATTCCTATCTCTCTATGTTCGTAGGCTTACAATCAAATATCCTCTATTACCTATCTAAGAATATAGTCTCTTAATGTCTTCGAGGCTTACAAATATATACAAAAGGGTCTGCAACCAATTCTAGTTCAGATCCTCAATCTTCTATTGTAAATCCTAGGAATTCTCTAAATCCACAAAATCATCAACTAATTCCTAAGTCTAGGATTCACAATCTCTTTGAAATATCAACTAACCTAAATCTCTCATGTTTTCCTACATTCGAGAACATGTACAAATATGCCTCACAATATTTAATTAAATCTTATTCTAAATATCTCACATAAAATCACTCAAAACATTGAAAATTACGTTAATTAAATACTTAGAGAACCAACTCCCTTGAAAACACAAGACCTCCTAAATTCTAGTAAATGTACAAAATTTGGAACCATGATAATCTTGCATCACGCTCATGCCAAGCGCAATAAATTTCAAGACGATATCACAAGTTCGTATCTGTGAGAAAAGCAAATCTTGAGAAATGATGACATTTCCTCCCTGTTTTGGGTGCATGATTTTACTTAAACAATGTTAAAATGTTTTTTTTTTCTCCGAGAGAGATTAATTACTTGTAAAAAATACTCACGCAATAACACTATTATGGTTTATTATAGATCCAGCAGTCCTTATAGAAAGAAAACATCGAGTTTAGTTCCCAATATTTAAAAACAATACGAAATTGCATGAATAAGAAAAGATTCTTACTTTTGGTGTGAGCTTGGATTGTCAATGTATGTAAAAAGAATTGATCGTATCATAGATAAACAATATAATAATTTGTTTCAAACAATATAAGTTAAGCAATACGAAATTAGTTCCCAACATTTAAAAACAATACGAAATTGCATGAATAAGAAAAGATTCTTACTTTTGGTGTGAGCTTGGATTGTCAATGTATGTAAAAAGAATTGATCGTATCATAGATAAACAATATAATAATTTGTTTCAAACAATATAAGTTAAGCAATACGAAATTAGTTCCTGTCATTTAAAAACAATACGAAATTATATGAATAAGAAAAGATTCTTACAGTGTGAGCTTCGTATTGTCACCATTGGTAAAAATAATTGATCGTATCATAGATAAACAATATAATAATTTGTTTCAAACAATATAAGTTAAGCAATACGAAATTAGTTCCCAACATTTAAAAACAATACGAAATTGCATGAATAAGAAAAGATTCTTACTTTTGGTATGAGCTTGCATTGTCAATGTATGTAAAAATAATTGATCGTATCATAGATAAACAATATAATAATTTGTTTCAAACAATATAAGTTAAGCAATACGAAATTAGTTCCCAACATTTAAAAACAATACGAAATTGCATGAATAAGAAAAGATTCTTACTTTTGGTGTGAGCTTGCATTGTCAATGTATGTAAAAAGAATTGATCGTATCATAGATAAACAATATAATAATTTGTTTCAAACAATATAAGTCGAGCAATACGAAATTAGTTCCCAACATTAAAAAACAATACAAAATTGCATGAATAAGAAAAGATTCTTACTTTTGGTGTGAGCCTGCATTGTCAATGTATGTAAAAAGAATTGATCGTATCATAGATAAACAATATAATAATGTGTTTCAAACAATATAAGTTAAGCAACCTGCTAAATGAAAAATAGAATCTCCCAAAAGCAATATCATGGTTGTGTATTTCTTTAATTTGATTCTATCGTGTAATAGGCTAATAATCAATCATAATTGCTATGCCACGAAGGAGAAAAATCACTATGATAAGTTGCAGAAGATAAGTTTAATTTTGAATATGCAAATAAACCTTAAAGTATATATATATTAAAGTTTATTTCTATATATACTTAGTGCAAATTTAATAATTTATTTTGATTGTAAATTTTGGAATCCAATTGGCAGCGAGCATGACTTTATTTCATATTTAGTGGATACAAAGAATATGTACATAATGATATTAAATATAATCTTATAAAATTATATTAATTTTTTCTTTTTCTTTTTTTATTGGGCATGTTTTGTTAAGGTCTAATTATGTAGTATAAAGTTTATTGGTCTAAATTAATACACTCACAGTAAGAGTTAGTGTGGTCTACGAAGGATGGGATCCACTCATGTTGAGTGTTGGTGTGGCCTAGACTAGATAAGTTCAGTGTAACTTAGGCTTCATACAATCTTATTGTTGCTACTCAAACCATAAATTAAACATACCATTTAGCCAATAAAATTATCATTTTCATTTTATAAAAAGATTAACATGAGTTAATTCCTCAATTTTTCAAAATATGTGAAGATTGAATTATTAATCTTCATATAAATTATATTAAAAAACATAATAAATATACATGTGTTAGTTTTTATTTTAATAGTAAAGTTTTCTTTGATTTTTTTTTTTATTAAATAAATGTTAAAATTGGATTTAGTTCAGTGTTGGGTTGGATTTTTTCAAAGTTGAGTTTAATTCAGTATCTACTCAGTTTTAATGTGAAATAGAAAAAAAAGTTTATATTTAAACAATGTGAAAGATAGTTTTATTTCAATTTTTTTATAAAGAATAAATTAAATTTTATTATTAAAAACTTATAGAAAATTTCCATATAATTGATTTTCATTATTAATATAAAATTCAAATAAAGGCAAAAAGATTTCATATAAAATTAAGGAATTTTATTTAAAACAAATTATAATTAATTAAAATAAAAATAATACAACTAATTACCCAACCCATTTGCAGTTACTAGGTCCTATGAATTTCGGGATTTTTCTTGCATATGAAAACCCAGATTTTCTTGCAGTTACAAGCTTAAAACAAAGTTTCAGTTGACAATGTTATCCGGAAGAAAACAAATTTAAAATATAACAAAAACGATAATATATATATATATATATATATATCCATGATTGATTAGCGCAATTGACTTGGATTAGACCTGCAATATTAATTAGGATGAACATTCAGAGGATTTAAAACTAAGTTTAATGTTTTTATAACATGATGAAATTTAACTTAATTTTAAATTCGTATATTTTTTTATGATTTCTATTCATGCTTTCGTGGGAAAACTACTTTAAAAAGTTTGAAATGGTTGTTCTTGTAAAACAAATTATGTTTTTTTATTATGAAAATAAAAGAATCAAATTGTTGGTCTTTTTATTTTATTTTATATATTTTAGTTTTGTTTTAAAAAAAAGTGATTCTTTTGGTTATTGATGAGGAAAGTGATTAGAGTATTGGAAGATTATTTACATTTTTGTTTGAGTGGTATGATAGAATATGGGTTATAAGTTTGAGTGGTAAGATGAAATATGATTATATTGAGCTTGTCTAAGTATTGAATTTATTATTTTTATCTATTTTGGAAGATAGTTATTAGTTAACATGGTGTGGTCTTACATTGATAAGGAACGTAGAGAAGTTATATCGGTCTTTGAATTGGAGGCTTTTGCATCACATAATTATTTGGATCATGACTATTTATTGTTAATTTTACATGTAATGCTCCTTGTTGAGTTGAATTTTATGTCATTGAGGTATATTGTTGTTATTTTGAGATTTTACGTAGAAATAAGCAAGATTTTTGGTGTTTGCATTAATGGAAAGGAAAGTTATTTTGAAATATAATTCCATTGTGACTGTTAGTAATGCAAGGGATTGGTTTGCACTATTTCAACCAAATCAATTAAATACATAAAAGTTTATTTGAATTTGAATTTTATATTATTTTATATAGAATCATTATTTTAATATATATATAAAAGGATAGTGATACATGTTAACATTTTATATTAAATTTAAAGGAAACAACATTTTAAATAACAATCTGAAAAATTATATAATAATATGATGTGAAATTATTAAAAATTTTAATATTTAATATGAATAAATATTCAAAAATTAAATTAAATCCTTATTGCATTAGTTTTGAAGTGAATTTTAGTGTTGGAATACATAATTTGCTTAGGAGGAATGCTTAGAGGCTATCTTTGTAAAGTTCATTGATCTCAATCTTCTATATTTTTAGTCCTTGCCACTGTAACACCATCTTCCCACATCTACATAAGTAACTAGCCAACTGAGGTAAATATATGATGAGAGGCTACTAATATGAGATTCAACCTCCTAGATGACTTTAAGTAAGTGGAACCTACAGAAACACCAAAAACACACCTTATACTACAACATTGACCTCCCCAAGAGGTAACCCACCCTCCCAGAGCCACGTTCCCTAAAGGGGAACTGATTTATGGCCCTTTTGAGGCTAAGCAATCGACTTATAAGGGCAACATAGTGGCTTTGGACCCTAGATCCCTGGGCTAGCCTTATCAAGGTAGAGGCTAAGGCATAAACAACGAATTTCCCATTTGTAGCTCTCAGATATGTGCCAAATTTTCAGCCTCTAAGCCCAGGTCACTGTAAAAGACTTCCTGTAACTTCAGGAGGGGGAAAATATAATTAAAACAAATATATCGAAGCAATCACATAAATTGGAACTCATATGACCCCACCCAACCATGACATGAATTTGGTCAAACATGTCACAAACAGAGCATCTGCAAGTATAAACAACATATTTAAACCAAGGGGTCTCTTTCTTATCGAAGAATGGCTAAGAAGAATTTGTACCCTACATAATAAGCTATCATATACTTAATTTCACCATAGATACATGGGATATTCATTTATAGGAAAAAACATGAGTAGAGCCATAGATCATCACTGGTAAAATACATGCTCATAACTAGCATATTAATAATAGAAATACAATGGATACAATAGAAGTAAAATCCATACATAAACTAGTACATTTTCATACCGAATACTGGAGATATGAGCTTTTCATTATGTAATGTAAGAACCAACCGGAGATGGGAATTCCACATTCCACCTGACCATGGATTGGCTGAGCCCAATTTACTTCAGCTAATCGCCCCCGTACCATATTCCAAGCATGAACGTGGGACTTAAACTGAAAGAACCAACGAGGGAATCCTGAGGCTAAACCACCTCACCCTCATCAATAAACATGTCATAACCAACTTTACCGTGATCTACCCCAATCACTAGGCCAACAAAAGCATATATATCATCGGCTTCTATCCACCTAGACCATGAGGAATTTTCTTGTCTCCTAGTCTCTTAGGATTTGCCACAACCCTACAATCTAAATCAGGGGTTAATATGCCCTAGACTGATAAAAACTATCCAGGTTTTACTGCAATCTGAGACTCGGGATTCCTATGCCTATAATGAAGAGTAAACCAACACCTCTTAGGCTTTACTGCAACCCACAGTCTAAATCAACGGTTAGTAGGCCCTAAACCGAGGCAACAGACGAACTAGTTCTATATCATTCGGGGATACACCTCAATCATCTTTGAATGCATCTAGTGATCTGCCTAAACCAAAACATGAGAACACCACAACACCATGGTTATCCGAAAATGGAAATGCTAGGCTAAATACATTGTCACACCTGGAAAAACCCATGCTAAGACATCAAAGAACCACATGCAATAGCATGCATGCCAAATCTAGCAAGGAAAATACACGTGCAAATCGATACCTACCAAGAATCTTGCTGTAGCTACTTGATTCCTCCTCCTCCTTGCTTTATCTTTGCCTTCTTCCTCCAAATCTCCAAGTATGCCACACTCACTAAGAGTGATCCACGAATACTCTAAGTGTCCAAGAGTTTTAGAAAGAGAATAATGAGAGAAAAATCTTGCAAACTGATCCTCAAAATCCTTTTCATGATTGATGCCTCTAATTTTTTCATTTTCCATAATTTTCCTTCATTTTCCTCCTCACATGACACCTATTACCTTTGACCTTCCCTTTCTCATACACTAAAAGGAAAATACCCTCTAGCAGAGGTTATAAAGGAGGTTTTTAGTGTTATAAAATTGGCTGAAATTGTCAAAAAAACATATGCTACCACATCTGTTTCTGGTAACAGAGATTTTGGTGGAGCTTTTAATGTAAATTCAACACAACTAAAAAAAATGGGCGGTGGGAGGTTATTACGGATGTTTTTTCATCGATGCTCTTATCAGGTTTTAATGCAGTTGTGTGTATCGGTAGACAGCGCACCGGGGATACGCATCGGGGCGGTCGAAGGAAAATGCACCGGGCCATTAAGGAAAATAATAGCACCGGGCCTGGTGTTGGTGATACAACTCACGTGGCCGTTCTAATTGGTCTTGGGATTTGAGCGATGCCCATAGCTCATATCAACGCGCCGGTGCGTATGCTTATATAAACACCCCGGTGCATCGTATCACACAAATGCATCGAGGTTTACAATTGGTATCGGTATTCGTGTGGTGAAAATATTTCATACAAATACACTGGCACTTATCGACACATAAACGCCCCGGTGTGTACTATCACACAAATGCACCGAGATTTGTAATTGTTTTCGGTATTCGTGCGGTGCCTATTAGTCATCCAAATGCACTGATGCGTACAGATAGAAAAAATGCCTTGGTGCATAGTATCACACAGACGCACCACAATTTATAATTGGTATCGGTATTCGTGCAGTGCTCATAGGCGATAAAATGACACTGGTGCGTATAGATACATAAACACGCTGGAGCATCGTACTGCACAAACGCCTCGATATTTTTAACTGGTTTTGGTATTTGTGTGGTCCCGATAGGTAGTAAAAACACATCGGTGCACTTAATAATACAAGCGCACCAGTTTTCATTTTGTATTTTTTAGAAACATCGACCTGTGGCAGTGCAATTATTGTGATTGTTTTAAATTAATTATTCATCAAAAGTCGACACATGTTATAACAATATTCATCTTAATTAAATTTTTATTAATGGATTTGAATGTCATGTTTAGATTAATTTGTTATATCATATCATAATTATTGTGGTTTTTTTAAATGCATTTTTCATCAAAAGTCGACATATATATATGTTATAACAATATTCATATGAATTAAATTTTTATTACTGCATTTGAGAATGACAATGGAGAACGCAATAGCGACAATAGAGAAAGCAATAGAATAAATTAAAACATTTTTTATTATATATATATAAGACATTCCTTTTCATTCAAAATGGGATAGTTATTGGTATCCCTTTATCTTTTAATTGGGACACTATGTCCATTACATTAAAGAAAATGTCTGATTTCATAGACATGTTTCCAAAAATAGTACAATGCCTTGCTTTTATATCCAAACTCAGTGATGATCATTCTTCAGTGCTTGAACTACTATCACTGCTAGAGCTACTTCCATGACGGGTTATTTTCAAAAATGTTTTGTTCACGATGTTGATTGTTCTCTTCTTCTTCACCTTCTTCCATCTACAAACATAAAAATAAATTGTAATGAGTGTATATACATTGGTGAGAATAATGAAAATTGCAATATTAAATAACATACATCAATGTAAATCGAAAAGAAATGACGTACCAATGGAAAAATTGACTCATAAAATATACACATTCTTTCAAAACCATGTAACATGCCATCTTTCAAGATTTGATCTGTTGGCGTAGTGCCATACTTTGTTTCCTGCAAGTTTTATACCCCATAAGAAATCATATATTTAATATAAAAGATTTTTTTTTTTTATTAATTATAGATGGAGCTAAGTAAAACAAGGTCGATAGATGCTTACAAATTCCACAATTAAGTTCTGATATGCCAACATATACGCACAACCCATATTTAAACCAATTTCAATCAATTCCTCTGATGGCTCTTCTTTGTATGTTAGCACCTGTTTGGAGACATTCAATGATGATTTTTGTAAAACAACTTAAAAATACAAAAATGAAATCTAGTTAAGTTTTTATAAGGAAGTAACAATTACTCACAAACTTAGATATCAATCCTTTTCTTCCTTGTCGTCATGTTTTATGTGCTGAATGGGTTCCATTTTCTTTTCTTTTCTCCAAGAAAATACTTGAAAATTAATATTTAATGCTAAATTGTTTATTTATTTTACCTAATGATAAAAAAATTCAATGATTACATATTACATTTGAAGCATGTTTTTGTTGAAATGGCTCCTCCCACAATGCAATTTTTTCCATTTCTTTGACCATATCCTTGTACACCTTTTTGGACATTCCTACTGGCATATTTCTGATATTAGTTGGTTCATCTTTTGAGATTTTCATAATCTTCCTAAAAATGTAACATGACAATAAACTATTTAATTTTCATATTGATATATGCAAAATAAGTATAACAAAAGTGATATTTATAAATAATTCTAGACAAACATCTAAAACAATATTACTTTTTCGTTCCTTCTTTTTCGTTGTTGTACGTTTTTGCTATTAAAATTTTGACATGTCCCATTGACCAATTCTCTGGAAACTCTTCTTGTAGTTTACATAAAATCTGGTTCTTGGAATCATTGGATTGGTTTTTGTATTGTAAGTGGAAAGAACGTCTATACATTCGTTCCACTAGATCCCTCAAACATTCATAAAAGTTTTTCCCCCTTTTGTTAACCTCCAACACCACTCCAGATGAGCTAAGGAGCAATTCATTTTCATTTGCATGTTATATTGTTTTTCTTTTCTTAGAACAACATTCCTTTTCTGAGTCGTTGGTCCCTGTAGAACATTAAACAAAGGTGAATTAATAGACTTTTTCAAACATGTTATCTAATAATTTTAATTATATCATTAATGAAAATTAAAAAAAGAAACTCATGTTGGATTGATAGTATTTTTTCCTTCACCTGATTCATCCTTTTGCAATTTTTCCATCAAGTTTATACGTTCTTCTGGTCCTATATCAGAAATAATCTTATCGAGTTTCATCATTTTGTGGCTCTGCATGATACACATTAAACAATACATATTATTTAAACTTACATATAGTTCAAAAATATTTTTTTGTAAAAAATTTACAAAGAACTTACCTTTTTTGCTTTTCTTGATGTGTTATCAGTATTTTTGTTACTTTATCTCTTGTCAGTCATTTCTTTAACAATATCAAACCTGTATCATATCAGTCAATAATATATTTTTAAATAAACTATCAACTTCTCAATTAAAAAAAAAATTCTCAAAAAACCGGTGCGCCATTCATGGTGAACGCACCGACGTCGGTGCGTGTATGTCTTTCCCACACACTGCAAAAATAGTATAATACATTGTACGTTGATCTATGTCAATAAGAAGCCTCGCGTTACATGTCAATGATAGCACTGGTTAACCATCATAAAAATAATAAAAATCGTCCAGTGTTAGTTTTTTAAGCATAAATCGGTGCTATATTTTACATATGGCGCACCATCAAAAAAAATATTATTTTTTCACATTACTTATCAGGTGCTCTTGTAAACAAGAAAGCACTAGTGCACTACCTTACATAGGGCGCACCGATAAAAAACCTATTTTTTTTTTTTTTAAATCATTCCAAGGCCCACATGGATTAGGATACGACTATGTTAATCGTCCCGTCGATTACATGTCTTAGGTCTATATTTAGCAATACAACCCCTATAAATATAAATTGAAAAGTATTAATTCTAAATCACAGAAAGAAGAAGAAGAAAAGGGAGAAACAAAAAGAAAGTAAGGTTTGTATTTTTCTGAAAGTTTTTTTTCGAAACTGAACGTTTGCGGTTCGTCATAATGTAATAGCACACCAGCTGCATATTTTTCCAATTTTTATGACAGTATGTTCGCGGTGTGTTGTGATAATAGAGCTCCTCGGTGCATTCTTTCAGACAGGATGCACCGAATTTTTTTTTTTAATTTACGCAAGGGCCGACATGGACTGAAATATGGCTATGTAGGTCAACCCGTTCATTGGATGTCTTAGGTTTATATTTATCAATATAAACCCTATAAATATAAATTGAAAAGCCCTAATTCTAAAATCACAGCAAGTGGGAGAAGACAGGGCAGCAACAAAAATAATGTAGCGTATGTTTGTAAAATGGTTTATTTTCAAAATAGTACGTTGTGCGGTGCGTTATAATGTAATAATGCAACGGTGCCATATGTTACATATGGCACACTGAGAAAAACATAATTTGTTTTTTTTATTTTTTATCACTGTACTTGCGCGGTGCGCTATGTTACAAAGGAAGCATCGACGAAAAAAAATGTCTTTTTTTAAGATTGATGCAAGAGCCGACATGGATTGAGATCTAACTATGCAGATCCTCCCGTTGGTTGCATGTCTTAGGATTATATTTAGAAATACAAACCCTATAAATATAAATTGAAAAATCCTAATTCTGAAATCACAGCAAGTGGGAAAAGAAAGGGCATAAACAAAAATAATGTAGGGTATGTTTGTAAAATGGTTTTTTCCAAAACAACACGTTTTGTGGTGCTCCATAATGTAATAGTGCACCGATGCCATATGTTACAAATGGCACACTGATAAAAGAATATTTTATTTTTTTATTTTTTATCATTGTACTTCAGTGGTGCACTAGTATAACGTTGCGCACTAGTGCACAACGTTACGCAGGGCGCACCGACGAAAAAAAATATGTATTATTTTTAAGATTGACGCAAGGGCCAACATGGATTGGGATCTGATTATGCAAGTCATCCCGTGGGTTGGATTTTTGAGTAAAAAAACCTTATAAATCTAAATTGAAAAGAAAGAGGGAGAAAAAATGGCAGAAACAAAAAGAATCTAGGGTTTTATTTCTAAAAATTGATTTCTTTTTTTATTTTTGTTTCTGAAAACTATAAAAAAGGTAAAAAACTATAGAAACAAAAAGTTAAAAAAATAATAAGATTTTATTTTGTATTTTACTTCATAAAAAACTAGAGGAAAAATAAGATAAAACAATAGACTTTGATTTCTTATTTCACTGGATTAAAAAAACTGCAGAAAAAAGTACAAAAAAACAATAAACTTTACTCACGTCATTTAAAATTCTATGGTGCAGGGTTTGAATTACCAAAGGTTTGGAAGTCGGATTGTCTGAATACTTCTATTCGAACTTATTTCCCTGCTCCATAGTGTGCTCGTGCTCTGTTTGCTCCAGGTATGTATCTTGAAAATCTCTTGCTGAATTTTTTTGCAAAAACAGTGAAATAATGAAAAGTGTTTAGTATTTAAAGAAATGTTTTATGAAATTAGATTTTCAAAAATATTTTGCCGCCCAATTTTCAATTTACCGCTTTTTTTTTTCACTTAAAGAAAATAGGGTTGCGATTTTTTTATTGTGGTTATTCGCTTATCAGTGCATCATTTAATTGAACCACACCGGTGCTACTTGTAACAAAAGCGCATCGGTGCACAAAATAAAGAACTGACCGGTGTGGTTATCTGAACAGTATGCACCAGAAATACATTTAGGTTTGTGCACCAAAGTTTATTGTTGTTTTGCTCAAATGCAGGGAGAAAATATCATATATTGTATGAAATGGACAATTCTTCAAAATCCAGCTCGTTCCATAATATTTCTCTAAGTCCATCGCGGAGTTCTCCCTATCCATGTGGACACGTAATATTTACTTCAGATCTGTTTTATTTTTTCACTATCTAATTGAATTTAAGAATTTTTTTTACCCATGTAGTTAATCATGCACAACTTAATTAAATTTATAATGTATACAACTTTGCAGGTTCATGCAGATTCATCATCGAGTTTAGATGCACAAAACTATATTCAAAGTATTTCTCCAAAACATCAAAAGTTCTGATCAAGAGCTGCATACCGCAAGACGCATTTAGTAGATGAAAATGGACAGCCGCTTCACCCTGCCAATTGTAACAATATTGCATCTTCTAGCCACAATCCCAGGACAATGATGGTAATTATAATTATAATTGTTTGGTATATATATATTGATTAATATGTAATTATTTCAACGTCAAACCAATTTATAATCACGCAATATTCTGAACGTGGTTACTAATTCATATCATAATATTTTTTACTAATCATGTTCAGTTTTTTTTTTTAATTATTAGGATTCTAGTGATGATGAACGACCTACCTACCATCTTCGGTTGCACCCCATGATAATTTAAAATTGAGAGAATACTGAATTAAGAGAAAAAATGGGAGAGGAACGATACCAAGAATGGTTGAATCAACCACCAATTCAATTCTCACTATGTCTAGATTCACCAATTAGGAATGACTATAGCAATATTAGTTATTCACAAGCTGGCAATGGAGACAATCAAATAGAGGCAATATCTGCACCGGCCTCCTGCTGATCCTCGGTAATATCTGGCATCATGCCCTTTGCATCCTCATCAAGATCCATAACTGGATTAGGTGGTGGTGGGGGCATCTCCTCACCATCATAAGAGCCAATGTATCTGATCTTCACCGGCCTCCTGCTAATCCTCGGCAATATCTAGCATCATGCCCTCTGCATCCTCATCAAGATCCACAACTGGATTAGGTGGTGGTGGCAGCATCTCCTCGCCATCATAGGAGCCAATGTCTGCAAAATATATACAAGTACACAACAATAATTAGACAATTTCAATACACAATTTAATAAAAACAAGTTAAAGAAAATGTTAGAATAAATTTAAATAAAACAGTAATATTACCTCTATCATCTAGCGCCTTATCATCTGTAAAGAGGATGTTGGCACACCCTCGCCAATCCAACTCCACATAAGGATAGGGGACCATAATGAAGGGATGCTCAAAAACACTGGCAAGCAACCCCCGTGCATCATCTGATATCCTCGCTGGAAACAGAGTCTCCTCCCTCTTGGGCATCATCTGCCCCCACATATGCATACATGCCTCAGTAAACGACCTACAAGGTTGTTGAAGAAAAGAAGGCCTCATCTCTGGAAACCTCTAAAAAAAAAAACAAAAAATCTCTGAAGAAAAATGGAAGCTGACCATCCCTTGTGCATGAGCACGACATCTATCTAATGTTATACAAAACTGCCATAAAAAAATGGCAGACCACCTGACAAGTTGTGGCTGCTGTAGTAAAAAATCAACATAATATAAAAGCTATAAATTAATGCATTACCCGTCACTGGTGTTGTGCGAAATGGTTGAAATGATAAGTGAGGGACACTGGACCTCCTCACGACCAAACGCACCAATATGTAACTGTCCTTCGGAGACCTGAAAATCTGAAAGAGACAATAGATCTGCTCCAATGTATCTCTGGGAGTAAACTAACTGACTCCCTGCCACACAGCCAGCTGGAAACTCGGGGAACGAGGGAAAATCCACCCCTCTCCTCGAAAGCCCTATAATAAAATATACATCCTCCTCAGTGGGCATGTACCATTGGTCGATACCAACTCAGAAAGCCTATTGCTGGGCATTCCACCTTCAGATAAGATGTCTCAAAAAACCACTATGGGAATTTAGGGAAGTAGCCTCCTCATAGAACTTAAGGAGACCTACCTACCTTAGGAGCCCCTGTGTCGCTGCTATAATAGGGCAAGGGTACGCATCTCTCTTCCTCTCTCTTACCTTCCACAAGCGAGCCATGTTATATTGTTCCGCCTGTTGTTGTTGTTGTTGTTGCTCCTCTTCTCTCCTTTCACATCTCTGAATGATTGACATATTAAAAACAATTTTTTAACTAAATGACACATGTATTTACAAATATATGTATATAAATATTTTTTGAAAAATAAATAATACAAGATTCGGTGTGCCAAAAACACAGTCATGCACCAGTAACGGTGCATCCCTCCATAGAGATGCATCAGCGATGGTGCACATAATGATATAAAAAGCACCAGGAGCGGTGCTCCATAAAATATTTTTAGCACACTGTTCACTAAGTGTGGTGTCAGGAGGTCAGTGCGTTGACTTCACTATATGCCTCTGGGCTTATAGCTAAGTTAACACACTACCCTCCTGCCATCGTACATATTCGTATGGTGCGGCCAGGAATCCGAGTGCATCGCTCTTTGTCGTAAAATTTACAATTACACGATGCGCCTTTGGAATCTGCCCCGGAACTGGTGCGGATACACTTAGCACTGGTTTACCAACCCGAACTATTGAAAATGTCAATTTGCGGTTCCGGTGTGCCAAAAATATTATGTGCCCCGGGGCAGATAATTTGGTCAACGCACTGGGTGGCCACGATTCAACATTGTCAATGGTGTGGCCTGGTAAATGACTGCACCGCACTTTAATTTTTTTTTAAAATAACACTGTGCGCCTCATGGTACTGCCCCAGAACCGGTGCGGACTCCTTCAGCACCGGGTGTGGTGCGGCCGGTAAATTTACAAGTAGAACCGCAAACCGGTGCGAGCCGAATGGCTCGAGCGCACCGCGTAATTTTTTTTTTTTTTAAATGGTTAATTTTAAGGTTTTTTCAAATTCTAATTCACTAAAAGGTTTAATTATGGAAAAACAAGAAAAATACCTATACATTTACCCATCAAGGAGACATATTGGATGTACAATTTAAAAAATAAAATTTGTCCATTGTTTTATAAAATTCAAGCTGGATATTGATCGCAATGTACAGCAGCAGTGCATGCAATAAGTGCAATGGGAGCATGGATGTCAGTGCGGATCAAGCAAGGATAACTTGCACTGGTGCTTGAGAGCTCTGTAGTGCTGACAAAAGTGAAAATGCGGTTTTTTGGCTGTAATTTTTTTTTTTTTATATTTAACCTTGTTCCGGTGCACGGGGTTTTTACTGGAGTACCAGTGCGTTGTCTTAATGCCGCACCGAGCTCTTTCTATTTTCGTTCGCTTTTAGGAGGCACCGCGGTGGCGTAACTGTAACACACTGGTGCGCTCCAGTAACTCGACGCACTGATAATGGTGTTCAGTGAACCAATGATTTTTGCAGTTTTTTGGTCGTAATTTTTTTATTTAACCCTATTCCGGTGTGCGAGCTTTTTACTGCAGTACTAGTGCGTTTCTTGTATGCCGCATCGGGCTCGCGTGCTTTTAGGAGGCACCGGGGCAGCATAAAGTTATCACACCGGTGCTCTACAGTAACATCATGCATCGGTAACGATGTCTGGTGAACCAATGATTTCTGCGGTTTTTTGGCTGTAATTTTTTTTATTTAACCCTATTCCAGTGCGTGCGGTTTTTACTGGAGTACTGGTACATTTCCTATATGCCACGCCAGTCTCTTTCTTTTTTCGCACGCTTTTAGGAGGCACCAGGGTGGCATATTTTTTAAGCACCAGTGCTCTATAGTAATATGACGCACCGGTAACAGTGTCTGGTGAACCAATGATTTCTGCGGTTTTTTGGCCGTAAAGTTTTTTTATTTAACCCTATTCCTGTGCACCAGATTTTTGCTGGAGTACTGGTGCATTGTCTATATGCCGCACCGGGCTATTTCTATTTTTGCGTGCTTTTAGGAGGCACCGGGACATCGTAGTTTTAAAGCACCGTGCTCTACAGTATCATGACGCACCGGTAACAGTGTCTAGTGAACCAATGATTTCTACGATTTTTTGGCCATAATTTTTTTTTTATTTAACCTTATTCCAGTGCGTGGTATTTATGGGGACCCCCGTGCATTGACACATCGGGGTGTGGGGATGTCACACAGTGAGGCTCTACAGTAACATGACACACTGGAAATGATGCTCGGTGAACTAATGATTTCTACAGCTTTTTGGCCGTAATAATTTTTTTTAAACCCTTTTCTAGTGCGCGGCATTTACGGGGATCCCGGTCCGTTTCAGTCATTCGGAACCGAGACGTTTATGTTTCGTGTGCTTTTTATGATGCACCAAGGCTGACGATGTGACACGCACCAGTGCAGTTATTGAATTAAAAGCACTGGGAGGGTGTGTACAGAGCACATTATTTCCTGTGTGCCAATGTTTTATGCGGTTTTTTTGCCGTAATTTTTTTTATTTAACCATCCACCGATGCGCGCGTTTTGTGGGCACCCTGGTGCATTTCATTTATTCCACATCGGGCTGTATCTGTGTGGTCGACATGTAAAGCACTGATTCTCTACAAAAATAAAACGCACTGGGTGTGTGTGGATGGAGTGCACGGTGTCTAGTGTGCCAATTTTTGTAATGCACCAATGCTTTGTCATATTGAACGCACCAGTGCGATTTAGGTTGATAAGAGCATCGGAAGAAATACAGCCGCAAAAACCTCTTCCTGCCAACCTCCTCTAGGATCCTCCCCTAGAAACAGACGTTTGGGATATTTTTCTGTGGGGTTCCTCAAAAACATCCGCTAGAGGGTCTTTTCCTTGTGGTGATATTATCCATTAATTTCATAAACAAATTCTCTAAAAATACTTTTTTCCTCTTTAATTCCTTTTCCTTTGCCTTTAACAATTTCTTTAGCCATAATAAACAGAATCAACACCCCCTTGGACATGTTTCCCAAAATAAAACTTGGAATAAGTGTCCCATTAATCGTGGTTATTATTTTTAACATCTATTACATGGATTTTTCACTAGGGTTGTTACAACTGCAGGTATAGCTAGGACTATTGTAATTGTTACAACAAGATTAGTATTAGTTGATCTGTTTGTTAGTCTTACTAATTAAGACTAACCAATTTTTTTAGGCCCAGACTGATTTTCCATCTTATTTGGTCTCTTCCTGAGGTAGGGAGGACAAAAACTTAAGTTATAATTATTAGTTTTTTTTTTTTACATTCTCGTAAATGCTAGCTAACCTAACTCAAGCATTAGTCAAGGACAATAAATTCTAGCTGAGGAACATGCTTGTATATAGTATGCCTAGTAAAATAAACGTCTTTGATAAGCAGCAACCCATATCACATGTCGTTGGCTAAAACAAATGGTGGTTGCACATCATATTAGGGGAATTTTGAGGTCTAAAATGGGCCTCCTAAGAAAAATTTATAAAATAAAATTTATAAAAGCCAACAGGATTCAAGATGATGATTTCGACCATGGGGGATGATTCACCATTTTTTAAGTAAAAGGGTAAAAAGATTAAAAAATAATAAAATAATAAAACTACTTTTTCAACTCGTATTTTCAACTTATCTCCCAAAGTGTTTACTCAAATTTCAAGCAGGAATACTCGTTAGATGTAAAATTTAATTCCTCATCCGATGAGTGATCATGTTGCATACATTCGATGGACCATGCTATGCAAAAAATGATAAATACATAAAAAACATGATTGCAATCACGTTTTTCATGTATTTCTCGTTTATCATGTAGAAGGGTCCATCAAAAGTATGCAACATGGGTACTCCTTGGATGCAGAATTAAATTTTGCAACCAATGAGTACTCCCTCTCGAAATTTGAGTAAAAAAAATGAGAGATAAGTTGAAAACACAAGTTGACAAAGTAGTTTTTTTTCTTTTTTCCCCTCTAAAATTTGATGATGTCATCAAATGTTGTATTATTATTTCCACTACTATTTTATAATTTCCTTAGGAGGCCCATTTTATACCTCAAAATTTTCCTAATACATGCCGCTAGACCACATTGCGACTGCATGTACTAGCCATGTTGGATGTAGGGAAGAAAAATCTAGTAGATCCTAATCGATATCCAAACCCTGTAGAGAGGCTGAATAAATTTGCATAAAATTAAGAAACATATGACCCAACAACTAATATTTTGTGTGAGGAAGTTCTGTGACTAAACAAGCTTTGCAACAGGGAGGAAGGCCATGCGAAAAAAACTTGGTGATTTGTTCAAGGATGGTGATACATTCAAGGGCGGGACTATTAGTGGAAGACCCTTGCTCACGTTGTTCGTTTAGGATCCATAACCCTTGATTGTCCTGCTACTATACCTGCAGCTCCTCGTACATCTTCCCTGCATCTCTATTATAGAATAAGTGTTATAAAACATGAAAAAATAGGGAACATGCATGTATCTAGGAACATAAATGTATTTGGTCACATGCTTTAAGCACACTAGGTGAATTTGTGAAACCCGAACCTAATTCGGTTAACCAATGCGCCTTCCTATGTGGACATTACATGGCTAACATAAACTATTTGAACACCTGCATCATAAATTATTTGAACCCCTACATAATACATTATTGTTAGTCACTACTAACGAGTCTTGAAGGGATCCCCTCCCCTGAGCATATATTACACATGATTTCCCATGAGTCTGGTTTCACACAACGACAGAGTCCACATTCTTCTCAATTGCAGCTAATATTATCACATTTCTTGCATGGATCACTGGTTTCTTCCATGTATTGTGAAGAGCTACTGTAATTAACTATGACCTCTTCTCATCCCAAGCGCAATAGATTCCAACAACACATAACAAGTTCGAGTCTGTTAGAGAAGAAAATCCTCAGAAATTAATCTGAATGTGGGAAAATTTTTTATTTCTATGCAAGCTCCCTCATCAATATTAAAAATATGTTCAAGGATCGTCTCATTTTACCACTTGTGAAGGGGTTTATGTGTGTAGTTTCATGTGTTCTTGATGATCAAATTATGAGTTAATTAATAATTAAAAACTCACGAAAAACAACTAAAATTCATAAATATAACTCAAAGCAATCACATAACATAATGGATGATAATGGAGTTCACGCCCCCTGGGCTACATCTCAATGGACCCGCTTTAACTAGCTAGGCTCTCTTGGGATTATGAGTCAAAAGTCTGATTAAAAGAAAAATTATTGGATTTTTTTGACTACTCCTTTGGCTTAAGAACACTCAAATACCTCAAAAATGACTATTCAATCTCTAAATTTAGTTACCATCTCCTCTAGGCTAGACCTCAAACCCCGGTGGCCATGGGATTTTTTAATCTCCAAAGTGACAAAATCACCTTCATATTTTCTCCAACGCCTCCATAAATTGTACCACTGTATTCAGAGCATCAAATACACCAAAAATTGACTATTCACTCACTGAAATTAGACTTCAGCTCATTTGGGCAAGGCCTTCCCCCTTGGTGGCGTTAAGCTTCAAAATTCTTCAAGTGACCAAAAACACTTGTATATGAGCTCGATTGCATCTAAAAGTTGTTCCAATGGATTCAAAGCATGCCAATCTACTAATAATGACTATCCTTGAGAAAACAATTGTCAAAAATTGACCAAGATAGGCCTCATTAATGTTTTCCCTAGATTCTGCCTCTAAATCTGGAAAACTGCTAGTTAAATCCACCAAATCTAGAAGTGGCACTAAATTTGGGGAATCCGCAAAAAATCCTGCCATCTTTAACTACAAATTAATTATTTTATATGCATCTTTAACTACCAATATTGGCGCAGTAAACCGCAATTAGCTGGGCATTGGGTTTAGGTCTTATGCTAAGAAAATTTTAAGGATGAGAAATTATTTTGAAGTTTAAAACATTGGCGAATCTCAGTGGTCCCTAATATGCAAAATAGAAAATGTTTATTGATATATTTGTAAAATTATTCAAATTTATAATGATTTTCTATATACTCTATATAATGTTGGCGATTTTAAGTTAAAATAATTTTATATTTTAAAATTTAGGCGAATCATTTTTATAAAAAATAGAAATTGACGAATATTTTTTTTAGAAAAAAACATGAAAAATTAGCTCACCTGCGAATATTAGCCTCTAAAATTTTTCATACGACTCTTATGAAGTGCAGTCATATAGAGGAGAGCTAACCCACTCCTCTCTCCACCATCAAGAAATGCATCTATTTAAATGAAATTTCCATGCATTATTTTTGAATGAATATTAGATTGGCACATTGGTTAAAAGGTTGTATATTTTGGGTGGAGGTCACGGGGTTGAACCCTGACCTCCACCCCATACATTGTGTTTGTCCACCATACAAAACCCACGAATTGTATAATACGTGCACCATATAATGACCAATGTTTTTTCCACCAATTTTTTTTTCTCTGGACCTTTGGAATAATGCTCGGTATTAAATATATTCCATCTTATAATGTTTACATCACATAGTTTGATAAAATTTGGAACCAGTATGGTATATGTATAAAAACCTCCACCGTGTAATTCGTTTGACATAAGCCACCACATAGTTTAGTAAACATTTCCATAATATATATGCCTCCACGTAATGTTTTAAAAGTTGGAATTTTGGTTATAAAAACATAATATATATGGATTTTTTAATATAATAAAGTTTGTAACTAAATATATATAATAATATATATAATAATTTAATATAATATATGATTAAATAAAGTTATATAAAATATTAATATAGTATATATATTAACCAATTTTAATATATTCAAAAAATTAATTTCTAGCGCATAAAATTTCATGAATTCACATTTAATTTTGGAGGGCATTGGGCAATTTTTACTTTCACAAATCAAACTAGCGAATCCAACAATGACACTTGTCATAGTCCAATTGGGCTAAAAACTCAAGAAGATTCTTTGCATGCTAACTAGACTATCATGTCATCAGTTGTACCTGTTTTACAATATTTTAAAATTTTTTTGGATGTCTTGAACAATGATCAGTACACCATAACTCCTTCATCCAAGCTTGGTTTGCAACAAAATGAGTTGCATTGGATTCCTCATGATAGGCCAGTCGTTGTTGTTCTATTTTGGTGCAATTCTGAACACTTTCATTTTTGAGCTAATTTTTTCCCCTGATTCAGATTCTGATTACTCCTTCCCACTAACATGCTTTTGGACCTACAAAAGTTGGTTATCTCATGATTGTTGAACACTCTTTTATTTCCAAAGTTCTATCATCTTGATTCTACTTGGAAACATTCACCTTGACAACCTCCTGTCCACTGACATGCCTTTCCTTGGCTTGAAAATGGCTTGGCTCTTCAACCATTGTTCTCATTTTGCTGCTGACCCAATCCAATGCTTAATGGCTGCTTGTTGATATAACACTTTTTCTGTACCAAATCGATTCCTTGGTGCCTTCTCACTGAGAATCATGTTCCTCCTTTGCACAATGACTGAACTACAACAAATAGCTTTCACCATCAGTAAAAATAAGAAACGAAATGACCATTCTCTTACCTCCATGGTTCCAAATTCCACATTTGGAAGAATGCATTCACCATCTCCTTCTTTTCTTGGTGTCAACACATAAAATTGTCTACAATGGTTGCAAATTTTCTTGACATCTTGTCACAAATACACATGCAAGAAACATAATTTGACGACATATCCTCTTGCTCCTTCAAAGTAACAAAATTCACATCATGTGAAATTCACCATGTACTCTCACATCTTGGTGTCAAAATTCATCGATTAACACAAGTCGACAAAAAAATGCCTCTTCAAACAACTGACTCTCAAGTCAATCATAAGCATGTATAACAACTTGACGATTATTTTCCCAAAACAAAAAGAATTTCACATTTCATGAAACACTTTGTCAAAATCTCATTTTCATATTTGGAGACAAAATCAACTCTTCCAAGTCGATATGACATGCATGTAAGACAGAATCGACCAACACATGTCGACACTCATGCATGTGCAAATGATCAATGCTCTCAAGTTGAGAACATACATGTTAAACAAAGAAATCTACCAACACAAGTCAATTACTCATACATGTTCAAGCATAATGAAACCATCAAAATTCCACTGTTCATACACACAAACTCTCATGCATGTATACAATTCTTCAACTCTTTCATAAGTACAGTCATAGTATAGGAACCCAATTCATATGTACATATAGTTAAAGATGAAATGAACAAATTTTGTTGCAATAAAGTAAGCCAACATACTCCACTTTCAATAACCTTCTTGGTGTAAACATGTAACATGAATTCCATTGGCAATGAAATGTATCCATATCAAAAGGCATGCAAAGCCTTAATTGGATAAGAAATCTAACCATCTCTTAACAAACCATTTCAATGGAACTTCTTTCAACTGCACATCATCATCATATGAATCATATTGACCCACATCAATTATGGAATTCTCTTTTCCATTCTTTCCATTATCTTTCTTCACCTTCTTCAAATTTTGTGGATAAATTGTTGGATACAAAGTCCAACACTTGTCTAGAAGATGACCTTGCTTATGGAAATGAATGAAAAATAATTGCTTCCTATTTTCAACATATCTTGCTTTTTCTTTGGCTTTCTCCCTCCTTTGCTTTAAAATTTTTCTATGCATGGCTATCTTCTTCCAACGCCTTGAAACATTATGGTTATCCAAACCATAAAAGGAACATGCAAACTTTCTCCAAATCTGAAGTGAGAATTTGCCATGTTTATCATAATCAAAAGCAAGATTAAAAGAAGATTTATACGTTGGACATTCACCTTTGTCACCTTCTTGAGGAGGTGAATTTGATGAAGTAGTATCTTTCTTTGGAATACACACAATGCATTCAATGACTGTAGAAATTTCAACATCCTCTTGTTCGTCATTCTCATTAGCTGCATGCTTATGAGCATCTTCTTGCAAAGTGGGTGTAAATTTTTTGCATTGCTCATGAAAAACTCTTCACAATCTTGAGGTAATGAACATGAAATTAAAGTCCTTCTTGGAACACCTTCATGTGCCTTTTTGGCTTTAGAGCTTTCTGCATCATGTTGTTCATAACCAAAACCCAAATACTTAGGCCTTTTCTCAACAACATTTGGCTCAACAATGCCTTGTGCATGTTTTCCCAATCCTCTACCTTCATAGCCCATCTTCATCAATAATTTGGACCCTATTCCTCTAGTGTGTCTTTCCAATAACCTACACATTCATATTGATAGTAAATTGAAGATAAACTTTAATTGCATACCTCTTTTTTAAGCACATGCTTGGGTAAGGCTTCCTTGGCAACATGGAGTTGAGATTCCAATTTCATGCATCCTTTTAAGGTTCTCATTTGAGTCTCAATCTCATGTATATTTTCAAGAAGCTCCTTCTTCTCCTCCTTCATGGAAATCAACTATTCTTGAATTATTTTTCTCTCCCTCTTATCTTCATACATCTCTTGCATCCTATCAATCATGATGTAGAGTTTCTGCAACATCTCTTTATCAAAGAGTTTCGCTAAGGACGATTGACTTGAAACATCACTTAATAAAGGTGCCATCACACATGCAATGCATACAAAGTTTATTTTATGTGATTTTAGCAATTGAAGTCTCAATCTTGACCATCTCCTTCACACATAAACTTGGAAAACTGTTAAATTTTCCTTGTAAGAATTCGACAACCAATAGCTAAAGAAAAATTAGCTACCGTTGGCTAAAATGAGCTAAAATTTTTCTCTATTACCAACTTGATCTGAATATGTGAAAAACTTGTTACTGCTATGCAAGCTCCCTCATCAGCATTAAAAATGTGTTTATTGTCTCATTTTACCACTTGTGAAGGGGTTTATTTGTGTAGTTCCATGTTATCTTGATGATCAAATTATGAGATAATTAACAATTAAAAAAACATGAATAACAACTGAAATGCAGAAATATAACTCACAGTAATCACATAACATAATGGATGATGATGGAGTTCACCCCTCTTGAGCTACATCTCCATGGACCTGCTTTAAGTAGCTAGACCCTCTTGGGATTATGAGTCAAAATTATGATTACAAGCACCAATATTGGTCTAATTTATTTTCTTACTATTCCATTGGCTTCAGTACACTCAAATACCCTAAAAATGACTATTCAATCTTTGAATTTGGTTACCAACTCCTCTAGGATTGACTTCCAACCCCAATGGCCATGGGCTTATTTAATCTAAAAACTCACAAAATCACCTTCAAATGTGCTCTGACACCTCTATAAGCTATACCTTTGTGTTAATAGCATCAAATACTTCAAAAATTGACTATTCAGTCACTGAAATTTTCCTTTAGGTGATATGGGCATGGCCTTCCCTCTGGTGGCCCTCGGCTTCAAAATTACTCAAGTGACCAAAAAGACCTATATATGAGCTCCATTTCCTTTGCAAGTTGTTCCAATGGATTCAAAGTATGCCAATATGCTAATTATGACTATCCTTGAGCAAAAATCGGTTGAAAACTGACCAATATAGGCCTCATTAATGTTTTCCCTAGATTATACCTCTAAATATGGAAAACTGCAAGTTAGCTCCACCAAATATGAAAGTGAGGCTAAATTTGGGGAATCCGTCAAAATTCCTACCATCTTTAACTACATATTAATTAGTGGGTAAGCATTCTTAACTATTGATAATAGCACACTAAACCGCAATTAGTTGGGCGCTAGGTTGAGGTCTTATGAAGCGTGGTCATGTGGAGGAGGCTAGCCCGCTCTTCCTCTCCTCCGCCATCGAGAAATGCGTCTCTTTAAATGCAATTTCCACACATCATTTTTCGATGAATATTACAGTGTTGCATTGCTTAAAAAGTTAGATTGTTTGAGTGAAGCTCATAGGGTCGAGCCCCGACCTCTACCCCATGCATTTTTTTTTTTTTGTCTCCCATATAAAACCCACTAACTTTATAAAACGTGCACCATGACCAATGTTTTTTCCACCGTAATGTCTTCTCCTTAAAAATATGTCATACCTTTGGACTAATGGTTTGTATTAAATATATGCTATCATATAGTGTTTACACCACATAGTTTAATAAACTATGGGACCACTATGGTACATGTATAAAAACCTCCACTGTGTAATTCGCTTGACATAAGCCACCACATAGTTTAATAAACATTGCCATAATATATATGCCTCCACCTAATGTTTTAAAAGTTGGAATTTGGATAATAAAAATAATATAAGTGGATTTTTAATATAATAGAGTTTGTAATTAATATATATTAATATATATAATAATTTAATATAATGTGTGAGTAAATAAAATTATATATATATATATATATATATATATATATATATATATATATTAAAGAAGTTTAATATATTTAAAAAATTAATTTTTTGCATATAAAATTTCATGAACTAACATTTAATTTTGGAGGATATTGGATAATTTTTATCTTCACAAATTAAACTGGTGAATCCAACAGTGACACTTGTCAAAGCATTATTGGGCTAAAAACTTAAGAAGAATCTTGCATGCTGACTGCAATGTCATGTCATCATTGGTACCTGTTCTGCAATATTTTAAAAAAAAATTGCCTATTCTGAACAACGATCAGCAGACCATAACTCCTTCATTCGAACTCGTTTTTCAACGAAACGAGTTGCGTTGGATTCCTTGCGACGGGTCGGTCATTTTTGTTCTATTTTGGTGCAATTCTAAGCACTTTAATTCTTGAGCTAATTTTTACCCCTAATCGAGGTTCTGATAAGAAATAGAGGTGTTTTCTCCCTTGTTTTTGGTGCGTGATTTTTCTTAAACATCCATCAACAATTTTTTTTTCAAATAGATTAATTACTTGTATAAAATATGCATGCAATAAAATTATTATGTTTTTGTACAGATCCATGAATCCTCATAAAATTAAAACATCAAGATTAGTTCTCAATATCTAAAAATAATAATGATGTTGCACGATTCCAAAAAAATCTCACTTTTGCTGAAAGAAAACCTGGGATAAGAAAACTAGCAGGTCAACTTTCCTTGCCAATGTGTCTAAGAAGATCCAATGATGATATAAATAAGGGTGATTTGTTTGCATCGCCATTTCCAATATGTTTGGGGTGTATTGGGGACGACGACAAAGTCCACATTCTTCCCAACTGCAAACACTATTTTAACATTTCTTGCATTGATCGATGTGTCTTCTTCCATGTACTGTGAATAACTCTTCATGCCATTTGTGTAGAGCCATTGTAATCAAATGTGGCATCCTCTCATGGAAAGCACAATAAATTGCAACACCGCGTCACAAGTTCGAGTTTATCAGAAAATAAAATCATGTGAAATGAAAGTGCTTTTGGGTGCCTGATTTTGCTTAAAAAACCATCATTTTTTTTTCCAAGGGATATTAATTACTTGTATAAAATAAGCACGCAATAAAATTATTATGAAAGAAAATAAAACATTAAGATTAATTCTCAATATTTTAAAGTAACTAGCCTAGATCCATCTTAACTCCGGATCTATCAAGCGCCAAGAGGGATCAAATATCTCGAGGTGCAAACTTATATTTTGAGTGCAAAACTTGAGGAAAGGTTTGCACCTAGAGAGATTTCATCTCTCTCGGTGCTTGATAGATCTGGAGTTAAGATGGATCTAGGTTGGTTTTAGTTGTGTGGAACCAAGGAAAATCTATCGATAATATGAGGAACATATGATTAATTTTATCAATAATATGTAAATACATATAATATTAATATAACCATTTTAAATATGCTAAATATGTCTCGGATTTATTGAGTAATTTTAATTTTAAATTTGGTTCATTACCTCATTTTTTTGCGATGATAAATATTTTAAAATAACTTTAATGATAAAATAAAAATCTTGAATTCAAAATGAAAATGTAATAATATTGAATGATAGAAACTATGAATAATAAGAATGTAGTCAATTTCAAATCGTCTTCATTCTGATCAATCTCAAACTATTTTCTTCTACCATTCTTATTTTCACCCTTGTTAGTTTTGTCATCTTTTCATATTTATTATATGAAAAGGATAGTTGCAATCGTAAACCATTTCAATATTTAGCTCGATTTTTTGTAGTAAACATCATACCTTGTCTCTCTTGCTCTCCAATATTAATAGGTTTAATTACTATAACACAAAAATAAATGTACATTGTCAATAATTTTTTGTGCTTACATTGAAATCATTACACACTATTAATCCATTGACTTTAAAATTAATGTACCATCATACATCCAATTACATCAAATCAGAAATCAACATATACACTCAAATCAATGCATCTAATGAAAGAAATCAAATAATATTAGAAAACAACATCTACACTGAAATCAATGTATCTAATGCAAGTAATCAAATAGGATTAGAAATAAACATCTACACTCAAATCAATGTGTCTAATGCAAGTCGGAAAATAGGATTAAAAACCAACATCTACACTGAAATCAATGCATCTAGTGCAAGCAATCAAATAGGACTATAAATCACCATCTAAAATCAAATAAATGCATTTAGTGCAAGAAATCAAATATGATTATAAATCATCTACATTTAAATCAATGCATTAGTGCAAGCAATCAAAGAGGATTTGAAATCACCATCTACCATAAAATCAATACATTTAGTGCAAGAAATCAAATAGGATTATAAATCATCTACATTTAAATCAATGCATCTAGTGGAAGTAATCAAATATCATTAGAAATCAACATCTACACTAAAATAAATGCATCTAGTGCAAGAAATCAAATAGGAGTCTAAATCACCATCTACACTCAAAACAATGCATCTAGTGCAACAAATAGTCTTCCCTCTCTCCTCTCTCCATTGATATCTATATCTCCCTCTGTCTCTCTATGTCAACCCCAAAACATACACTCTCTTTCTCCAATCTATTTATCTATCACTCCCTCCTCTCCCTCTCTCCCTCTCCTTCTTCCCCTTCCCTCCCTCTCCCTCGCTTCTATCTCTCTTCTCTCCTAATATTCTTTCTCCCTCTCTCCATCTTCCTTATCTCTCTCTCTCTCTCTCCACCTTTCACCCTCTATGTCTTTATTCTTACCTCCCTCTCTCACCCCCTCCATCTCCATCTCTATTTTCCTACCTCTCTTTACTCTCTCTCTTCATTTCTCTCCCACCTCTCTCTCTCTCTCTCTATCTTCACCTTCCAACTTTGTTACCATATGCCTCTTTCTCTCCTTCTCTCCCCCCTTCTCTCCATATCTCCTGTTTTGCCTCTTTATCTCACCCCCAAACATATACACTCTCTCTCCATCTCTCCCTTGTCACTCCCCCTCTCTCTACACTACTCACTCTCTATGTCTTTCTTCTTCCCTCCCTCTCTCCCCATATATCTACATCTCTCTATCCCTCCCTCTTTCCCCCTCCAACTCCATCTTTCTATCCCTCCCTCTCTCCTCCTCTCTTTCAAGTCCCCTCTATCTTCCTTCATCTCTCTCCCTTTCTCTTCCCCCATCACTCACTCACTCACTCTCTCTCTCTCTCCTACAATCTCCTCTCTTCCAACATCACTCTCTTCCTCTCTCTTCCTTTCTCTCTTGCCTCCTTCTATTTGCCCCCCCTCGGGGCTCTCTCTCTCTTTACACTCCAATCCTCTCTTTTCCCCAACTAATATATGTCACTCTCCAACCATGTTACTATACCCCTCCATTTCTCCTTCTCTGTTCTTATCTCTCCCCTTGTCTCCATCCCTCCTTTTATGTCTCTTTAACTCACCCTTAAACATACACACACTCTCTTTGTCTCTCCCTTTTCACTCCCTCCCTATGTCTTTCTTATTCCTTCCCTCTCTCCGCCTCCAACTCCATCTCTCTATCCCTCCTTATCTCCTCCTCCTCTCATCCGTCCTCTCTCTCCCTTTCTCTCCTACCTACCTCTCCCTTCCCCCTTCTCTCTCTCTCTCTCTCTCTACCCTCCAATCCTCTCCCCTTCTCCCTCCCTCTCTCCTTATCTCACTCCCACCTCCATATTTATGTCTCCCTCTCCCTCTCTTACCCTTCTCTAACTCTCTCACTCTTCTCCCTCTCTCTCTCTTCATTCCTCTTCTCCCATATCCTTAAATTTATCTCTATCTCTCCCTTGTCACTCCCCTATTTCTCCACCTCTATCATATGTCATGTTTAAATTTAATATTGTATTAATCTAAAGTTATTAAATTTAATAATATTAATATTGTAATGTATTAATATAAATAATAGATTCAATACTACTAATATTATTATTATTATTATTATTATTATTATTTTAATATTAATGTCAGAGTTAATAATGTCTTTTTTTGCATGTTTAATCATAATTTGTCCCATGAGCTTCACGTAAATAAAACCTCTTTTTGAGTTTTTGTACATATAAAGTGTTTTATGGAGTAAATATAAAAAGTGGCTTTATTTATTTACCATACCATTAGTTTATTTATATTCTTATTTATTTACCATACCTCCTAAGTAAGTATAAAAATAGATTTTATTTATTTACCATACTTATAGTTTATTTATATTTTTATTTATTTACCATATATCTTTTTTGAGTGTTAGTAAAACTCTTCATATTTTAAATTTATATTGTTTCAATTTATTTTTAATGAGTTTTTAACTGTTTATTTATATGGCTATGTAAGTTATTGTTTAAGCCGACATTATTTAAATTTTATTTTTGAACTTTTCTGTTTTTTGGCTTCCGACATACTTATACATATGCATCATACTGGGCAGTAAAATACACCTTTTCTTAGCGCAATAAAAGTTCACAATTCCAAAAAAATCTTACTTTTAGTGTCAGCTTACCTGGTCAACGTGTATTTTTTTTATTATCCTATCATAGATAAAAAGTATAATAATTTTTCATGGCTTGGTTCTATTAAAGATAAAAAATATGCTAAATGATAAATGGAATCTGCCAAAAGAAATATCACAGTTGTGTAATTCTTTATTTTGATTCTATCATGTAATATGTTAATTATCATCATAATTGATATCCTATGAACTTAATGTTGAATATGGAATATAGTTTAAAGTATATATATTTGTTACTAAGTTTAAATTTTGATAACTTATTTTGATTGTAGATTTTGGAATTCAATTGGTACCCAACATAATTTTATTTCAGATTTAGTGGATACATAGAACTTGTACATAACCATACTAAATATACTTCTATGAAATTTTATTAAAAAATGTTTTTGCTAGTTTTTTTGGTATGTTTTATTAAGGTATTATGTAGTGTAAATTTTATTGGTCTAAATTATTGGTAGAAAACCCAGTCATAAAAAGTGCTAGTGTGCACTGGGGAGGATGGGATCCACGTGCTGGTGTGCACTGGGTAGGATGGGATCCACTCATGTTGAGCGTTGGTATGGCCCAGACTAGATAAATCCAGTGATGCTAATCTCTAGTGTAGTCTATACCTAATATAATCCCCACTCATGTTGAGTGTTGGTATGAATCAGGCATGGATCGAGTGATACTAATCCCTAATATAACCCAGACCTGATACAATCCTATCGTTGCTACTCAAATCATAAGTTAAACATATCATCTAGAAAATTGACTTGAATTAATTCTTCGAAATATATAAAAATTAAATTATTAATTTTCATAGAAATTATATTTAAAAACATACTAAATATGCATGTGTCAGTTTTTACTTTACTTTTCTTTTCAACTCTGTTTTTCTTATTAAACAAGAGGAGTTGCAAGAAACAAGTCCCTGCCCTATTTAGTAATCACATTTGGGATAAGGATATATCGACTGTGACTAATAGGTGAATTTCCATCCTTTTGTTTTACTAGAGAACAAAACATGAAACACGAAAAAATGTGATGTTTCTGGATTAGCTGGTGATGTATTTGAGAACAAAACATGAAAAGAGAGAGAGTAGGCAGGGCATCCCCCGCTGTCTCATTCATTCAATTAGCTCTACATCGTGAAAAAAAATAAAAATAAAAAAATAAAAAAAAGGCATGAGCTATGGGATTGATTCAAGGTCAAATTGACTACTCCGGGCTTTCACGGGATTAGGGTTTATTCAGAAAAATGAATGCTGAATAAATTGTATAAATGAATTTCATGGAAAAAAGATAAATAGATGCTCAACAACTAGTACTTGATGGAATATCAGCATTTCCTCATCGAGTTACAGAATTCACAGCGAAGGTAGAATGATAACCAATAGCTATATCCTTGTGTCTACTTATAGTTTTTAAGCGTCAAGGGGAAAGTGACTTAATAAATTTTGTGTTTGACTATAACATGTATTTCTTATTGGTTCCTGCAGAATGTATGTGCAGATTTCATGTTGGTGGAAAAAGAAATTTGTAAAAAATTCAAAATTAAATATAATAACAAACATGAAGGTAAATATAGAAAGTTTTCTTATCGGTTCCTGCAGAAAGTATGTGGAGATTTCATGTTGTTGGAAAAAGAAATTAGTAAAAAATTAAAAATTAAATAATATTTAACAAACATGAACGTAAATATAGAAATGTAAAACTTTCTGGTGGGCACATAAGAAACATAACATAAAGTTAAATGTAGAGAAATAAAGCTGCATGGTGGGCATGTGCAGATGCAGGCATCCCACGTATCCCCTCTCTGGTTTTTTGAATAGTTGGTGCAGGAGATTTAATTGAAACAACCATGTTTCACAGTAAATTAGAGGAATAAAAATTCAAGTAAGCTTCACTATCTGAAAAGACCACTCGTGAAGAAAAGGAGGTAGGCACCCTCTGTTCGATCTGAATCTGGGTCTCGTTCTTCACCACCTGAAACAACTAGTTATGGGTATCGATCTGGGCCTTTATATATGGGAATTTGAAGACTGGAACTACTGAAACCAGTGTGGATGCTACCAGTGTGAAAGGAAGCCCACGTCTATAATCTCTAACAATAGGTAAACATTTGTTATTTTTTAATAGGTAAAATAGCATCAACTTAATGCCATGAGAGAACATGACAACAGTCAATTACTTCTTCATTCATTACACGGAAGCTTGAATTTGTTGTCACAATAAAGCCTTAACATTAGCAGACATCAAAGCTATTAGGTAGAAGCATTGGTCGATATAGCTACTCAGCCACTACAACAAAAACCAATTAAAGGTGATTGCATTTTTAGTTTCTTTTATAAACAAGAATTCGTATTCTTTATATTTAGATTTGTACAAAACAGAACCAGAATTCTTATTATGTACGTTTAGATTTGTATAAAAACAGTTCGTATTCTGAATATTCAGAAACCAGAGGAATTAGCTAACCAATAATTTGAACTTGAACTTGCATTGAATAAACTGACTGCATTGTTAGAAATCCCTTTGGTTGTAAGATTGCTTAAAAAAACATTTATAGAGTGGCACGAATAAACTAAAATTGCAAAATATAAACCGACTGCATTGTTAGAAATCCCTCTGCCTGTAAGTTTGCCAAAAACAACTGAAATTGAAAAATATATTACAAATAGATAAGGAGATGAAAAATCATGAGATTACCCAAATGAAACTTACATCGCCCGCATAGGTAGGCCTACCAAACTGATGAACAGAGCCTTCGATAGAGAAACTAGTTTGGGTTTGGAAAAACACTCTAGCTTGGTAAGGTCCTAGTCTTACCCGAGCTCTAGGAAGGTAAGGTCCTTAAAGGGAAACCCAGTCCAGTAAGGTCTTGATCAACCCGGTCAGTAAAGTCCTGCCCCCTTATCTAACAGATATGATCTATTTGGTTTACTGCCTGCCCATTCGCATTCATTTTAGTGCCACCTACAGGAAAGTCACTTTTCTATATAGAAAAAGAAGACCGGGGTGAGGCTCCATTACAACAGCAAAGATATATCAAATTAAGTCAATTATTTCTATAAAGTGCCTCCACCAAATGAGTTCAAATTATGCTCGAATGACCCGAATGATTCATGAATTGTGAGCCCTGGTTGAAAGACAGAGCCTTGCTTCCAATAAATTGACGGCAAGGAGTCGAGCTCTTGCAATCAAGCTCCTCCAATGGATACTAGCACTAGCTTGTTCAGGGGAGGGGGGAAGGCAGAAATCGCGCATTCATATAAAAACCCTAGAAAGAGACCACAACTGCACAGAGCATATAGAGCCTGGTTCCTGTGCTAGCTCTGCTTTGTTATACATTTTGATCGATGCCGTTTCATTACACACCACACCAAGGGCGTGTAAACAAAAACCACACCAAGGCATGCACACAACCATATGGTAGGCATGCACACATCCATCTATTATGTTGTGCCATGTCACGAAACACCACACCAAGGCACATGGGTACCACCGTCGGAATTCTCTGCAATCTTGTTACAAGTCTTCTAATTTATAAACATGAAATGTCGATGAAAATGCCAAACTAATGTTAGCATTAATCGATTGAAACTAAAATTCTGGAGATCAAATGATATTTATCCTAACTTTCAATATCATCTTGCCTCGATATGAGGCCAAATAAGATGTCTAAGTTGTTGATTGGTCATAATAATAATTCAGAGAAGATCATTCGTTGAAAAGGAGGTGTTTAAAAGTGATTTATAAAATATAATTTTAAAACATTAGGTTTATTTGGATTAAACAACTTGATTCTTGTGTGGAACTAATAACAAATCTCAAAAATGATTACATAAGTCCCTGCAGCCCGAAGGGGCAGGGACTAATAAAGGTTAAAGTTATGTTTACTTCACTTTCAGGTTGGCTTTTTTAATTTAGTGCCCAATCATTTTTAATGTGACATATAAGAAAGTTTATATTTAAACATTGTGAAAATAAATTTTATTTCATTTTTTTTATAAAATTTAAATTAAATTTTATTATTAAAAGCTTATATATACAGAGAATTTCTATACAATTGATTTTTAGTATTAATGGTTTTGTTTCAATATTAACTTTTTCCCAAAAAAATAGATAAATAAATATATATATTCTTAAATTCGGTAGGACTTGCTATTTTCTATTTATATGGGCAAGTTGCAAAAATATAAACATCAGCAGTTGTGGTGCCTAAACTTGTCTCAAAGAAACCGGGTCTGTTGGCCACCTTAATGAGTTGAAAGCTAACCAGAATTTATATTGTTTTAACCGATCAGTAGCAGCTAGTGCTACTCTACTATGACCATAGTATTTACATATAAAGCAGCATTGATAGATCCTGTCAACAAAATGCATGCAAAAAAACAAAAAAGAGAAGTAGATTTGACATCAGATCAAATAGGAAAATCTAGATTATTGACAAGAAATCCTGAAGGTTTTGCATCCTGAAGAAGGCGGAGCTGTTGCTCCATATTTCCAATTCTGAAATTTTGTTGATGCTGGATCTTTACCATCTCATGCATCTCCTGCTTCAGTGAGTGAAGTTTGAAAAGAACAAATGAATAAGATTGAGTTTCTTTTTGCTGAAGGCTTGCAATGCCTCTGGCCAACACACACTTCAGTTTCCAGTAAGTTTTCACTGATTTTTGAAAGAGGGATACTATGCCCATAGTATTACCTGGGTCCAAGATGAAATCCATACTTTCTTGCTGCTCAATGATATCTGTATCTTTTGCTTCAGAATCCTACTCCCAATCTTCAATTGTTGCTTTGATATCCTCAAGGGCAGAGGTCTCGAAGATGGTAGCTAGAGTTTCCACGGTTTCCACATGAGATTTATGCCCTCATGTTTCAACTGGAGGGGTTCGAACAGGATGATGCCTAGCACTCTGCCCAGATTTCCTCTGAGCCATAAAATCTGGAAACATAGATTCAGGTAGGGGATAAAACCAAGATTGGTAGAGACTATGGAAACAAAAGAGAGACTTGGCTATTATGGAATTAACCGATGAACGTTCCAACCAAGATATAGAAACAAGGCCGAAGTCAGAGTTAAGGCCAGACAACTAGGTGGTTATACTCTGTCGCAATGTGAGTACACAGTGGCTGAGAGTAGAAGTAGTTACCCCATACGAGTCCATACAATGTCGTAATAGAGAAATAAGATAACTAAAAATTTGTAACCCTGCAAGCAGAGATGCATAATAAATACCATAACTATGAATACAATGTGATTTCGGGCTTCTAAAACAGGTAATAACAGTAAGATGTCGAACAATGAGAATAATTTCAAGAAGAAAATCCATCACAAAATCAACCAGGGTACCCATCACGAAAGCAACCAGAATAGCCAGTTGTGAGGACTCTACATACCAGAGAAGCCTGAAGCACTTGAAACAACTCTGAATAGATCCAACCACCGTGAAATTAAACAACCAGAGCCAGAAAGGAATAAACAAGAGAGTTTGTAGATTGCCACAAACAAATAAATCCCGGTGCCTATAACGATTATGCAACCGCCTTACCGAGTAAGTGCATGGATGACAAGTATTGATAAACATCATGTCCATCGGAGGTGGGAGTACGTTGCCTTAACGCTATCTGACAAGGAGTTAATGCCGGAGGAGTGTACATTAATTGCATGTACAGGCTATCCCATTTCTCTAACAAGCACCTCGATTGGGGAATATATATATATATATATATATATAATTTCATATAATTTTTTTTTTTAATTTACTAGTTTCTTACCATTTTCTATTTATTAATAAGAGAGAGAAAGTTGCAACATATCATGTGGCTTCAACTTGTTTGGAAGAAACCAAGTCTGTTGGCCACCTTAAAGCATTAAATTCCATCCAAGATTGAAATTGTTTCTTTTGTCTACTAGCCGCTATGTCCATTTTACTGTTTAAAGCAAAGTCTATTCGACAACATGAAAAATAAAAGCTCTCCGCAAAAATCATAGAAACTTAGAGCATCATATGTTAACCATATTAAGATTCAATTGGTGTTGGGTCTTTTGTTGTTGAGACCGGCATGTCGACTTGCTGCATTTGTTGCAACTGCCTTTCGATTCTTCCAATGCGAGCTGTGGCATGATACTGTGAAATCCTTATATCCTGAATTTCCTTTTTAATTTCTTGTAGAAGTGAGACCACTGCAGGACTGCCTTCACTTTCCTGTAATATTTGGAGCTCTTTAGCCAGCACACATTTAGTAGTCCAATATGTATGGATGGATTGATGAAGAAAGAGATAGTCACCTTATTGTGTTCCCTAGGTCAGCTAAAAAATCTGTGTTTTCCTCCTGGGCCTCTATGTCTTCTTCCTTACTGTTACTTTCTCTCTCCCATCCTTGTATTACATTATGAATCTGTGGAGGATTTCGTGTAGAGTAAACTTCAAAGTGATTCTCTATTATCTCTTTCTTCATCCTTCTTCCTCGTTTTCTTAACTCAGACATTTTTTTTGAAAGCTTCTGCTTTCCTTTGTCCTTGGGCTGATGCTTTACTGATTGCACTTTCACCATTGTTTTCCTCGGACTGAGGAGCTCAAACAACTACTGAACTAAACCTGCGAATATTGTCAGAGTGCCTATAGAAGGTGGTATATTAGAAATAGAGAACCCATGAAATTCAATGGGTCTCCCTCCCACAATGGAGTAAGCCATGAAGATATGAATGCTTATCATATTACAGAGATAGGTAATTAAACCTATATGACTAAAGACCATATTGGTTGACAAAAGCAACTGACCGGGCTTATCATTATGACTGTAATTCTCCCTATCTACCATTTCACATATAGAATTTACCAACCTGACATGAATGAAAACTAAAGTTAAATAATGATGGACCCAATTTCTCAATTTACGGGTTTTGATATCCTATCTACTCCGGCCATAATGGACAGAGGTAAAATGATAGATGCCTTTAGGTTTTCATGGAGTTGCATGCAGGAGGTTTCATACAATTGAGATAGGCTATGAGGGCTTCCGTGACATATCACAAAGGTATGAAGAAGATTAGCCAAGAGACTCTGAAATAGTAGACGCAAAAGAAAAACCTATAGGGGGTTCTCAAATAGGGCTTAATGGCCTTCTGAGGGATAAATAGGTTCTTATTTTTTAGCATGCTATAGGTGAATTCATTCCCAAAGATTACATACATATTCCTGAGATCAGAATGATAATTTCTCCTACCCTTCCTGCAACTACACCGATGCATGTCCTCTACCATTTCTATACACAGACTAGCTCCATTGTTTTTACAATGCATGCGTAAATTAATGAGGATAAGAACTAGAGCCATTACATACCACTGAACCTAAGAGAGTGACAATTGCTGAGTTAGTGTGGCATGACCTATAGATATTCCTTTCGATCCTCTAAGAATTTTAATTCCAGGAAGAATGCTCTACCATCGAGCCACGTCTATCCTTAACCTCCTCTATTGTTTTTTCCCATGTCTCTCTGACATAGATAGTTGGCATTCCTCTGCTGCCATAATGAACCAGCATGCGGAGGTACCATCCAACTCCTTCTGTAGGTTTAATGAATGAAGGCAGGATGGGACATGCCATCACGTGCCTTCATTTGCCAACCATCCGCTACCTATAGAGTTAAATTTGTCACTGGGCACTCCGATTGGGGGTCTCGGGCTTTGGTTTTATCTCTGTATATAATGATCTATAAGGAGTGTAACTCTATGTCCTATATCATATCTCCTTGATACAGATCTAGTTGTCACCCCACATTGCTACATCCGTAGTTCGCTAAATAGTCTGCAACCTCATTTCCTGTTCTACAGACATGCGAGGGTATTAGATAACCAACATCTTGTATGAGTAAGACTATCTCGTGAATGAGACGTGTTGTCCTCCAAATTTTGCTTATTTTCTCCTAGGGCGTCCCTTGCTACATCTTTCTTAACACCCCTATAACCATTTCTCAATCCCCTTCAGCAATTAGACAATGGTAGTGCTCATGAACTGCTATTATAAGTCCCGATTTGACTGTTGTTAACTTAGCTTCATTATTCATAGAAAATCCAATGTCCACTGCATAGACCCTGCAAGCTATTCCATGATAATTTCCAAATATTCCTCCTACCCCTGCTTGGCCTATATTTCCTTTTGATACCCCATCATAATTGAGTTTAATAAATCCAAATTGTGGTAGTTGGAAAAATATCACGTGTTTTTCCTCGTAGGCTTAAATTTCCATAATGCGTTTGCCAACATTTGTGGTTTTAAATTCAACTTGTCTAGGATATGGCCGTCTGTTCTTGTTATCTTCTAGTCTTCTTCTGTCCATTTCTCTACCAATATGGTCTCCCAGATATTTTCTATAATTCCTTGCCATATTTGATTTATATTTCGGGCTTCTCCCTAAAATATGCAATGATTTATTTCTTTCCAGATGCACCATAGTATAAATCCCATTGCTAGCCTCTAAGCTCTGTTCAGGACTTCACAATTGTATCCCCCTTTTCTCCATTTGATGACAGTCTCATTGATGCTTGTGTTATCTCTGTCTTTTTTCTGGAATAACATTGTATTATTTCGCCATATAGTCTCTACCATTACACAGGTATTTAGTAAATGTTATATGGTTTTTGCTTGCCTGTTACACATTTGACAATGTGAAGGGCCATGCATTCCTCTCTATTGCAATTGTTACTAGGTAAGTATATTACAATGACTTAGTATCCAAACGAAGTGTTCCACTTTTGGCCAATGTTTGAATGACAAAAATTTTTTCCATATTGGTACTGCTATATTGTGAAGATTATGTGCTTTGACGTAGTATCCTTCCTATATGGTAAACATGTATGTACTTTGATAACCCCATATCAGTATATCTTCCCCTATTGTTGTGACCAATTTCCTAGTTTTTAGTTCCTTTTCAAGGTTATTCCATTGTATTGTCTCTGGGGCTTGTCTCCAATGTCTTTTTTCCTTCCATTTTCTCCATTGTTTGTCATCTTGTTGGTACCAATAGTTATCAATCGTTCTCTTGTTTCGTAAGTTTGTGAACATAAAGAGTTCCCCAAGGTCTATTCAGCTAAATATTTTATCCCTCTGTTGCCACGAATCTTCCCAAAACAGAGTTGTCCTTCCTTCCCGTATTTCCCAGAAACTATGTTGCCTAATTAGATCTCTATTGATGGCTGCCAAATTCCATATATTGGACTCTTTGGGGGTGATTTCTACTTTCAATTTTCTTGCTAATGTCCTGGGCATATCATATTTTCTCTCCAAGATCAATTTCCAGAGATCCTAACCTCCTTGTATCCATATCCACCACAATTTCACTCCCATAACCTAAATTAACACATAGGGATCTCGTAGGTCTAGACCACCTGCTGTTTTGAATTTTATAAGTTTTTCCCATGAGAGGAGAGCCCATTTATGAGCTTCTTGAGCCCCTTGAAAAAGGAATTTCTTGAAGATCTTCACCATATTATTGCATATTGTTTTTCGGGTGGCCTGTCCTGATAGTTAGTAAACCGGTATAGCTTGAAGAACGGATTTCAGCAATATTACTCAACTAGTGGCATTTAGGGCATAGAGTGCCCAATTTTGTAGTCATTTCTGAAGATGATTGAGAAGTTCCTTCCATCTTGAGACTCTGAGTGAGGTAGTGCTTAGCGGGAAACCAAAATATTTCATGGGAAATGAACTGACGGTGAAGCCTAACGTCCGAGAAAGGAATCTCTCTGTTGCATCATTAATATTGAAGAGATAGACATTTGATTTATCATTTTTGACCAGAGTGCTTGATGCCTCCATGAAAGTTTTTAGAATAGTTAATATAGACTTTGCTTCCCTGAGAGATGCCTGGAAAAACAACAGGATGTCATGTACAAACAACTGATGCGTGAGAGTTAGATATAGTTCGCAGAGGTTCATTCCTTTAATATGCCCTCTTGATAAATGAGATTTCATTAATCGACCAAGACCTTCAGCTGCTAATATAAACAAAAAAGGTGAAAGAGGGTTCCCTTGACAAATACCTCTAGATATATTGAAAGGGTGAGATGGGACCCCATTCAGGAGTATAGATAAATTAAGGGATGAAATTAACGTCATCAGCCATTGTATCCATCTATTCGATTATATGATTTAGAGAGGTCAAGTTTAATTAACATACCTTTCACTTTGATTGTGCGTAAGGAGTGAGTTGCTTCTTGAGCTATGACAATGCTGTCCAGAATTTGTCTCCCCTTCACAAAGCTTGTTTTCTCTGGAGATATCAAATTGGGGAGGAGAGGCTTTAGTCTGTTTACCGTAATCGTCGATAATATCTTATAGATGACATTGCACAGAGCTATTGGCCTGAATCCTGCAGGAGTATTCGTATTGTCCTATTTTGGGATGAGAGATACGAATGTAGCATTGATAGCTGGATATACATTTCATAGTCGCCTAGATTCCTCTACTATTTCCCAGATGTCATGGCCCATGAAGTTCCAAATAGCTTTAAAGAATTCTGGTGTAAATCCATTCAGACCATTTCCCTTATTCTTGGGCATGTTTTTAACCACTTCTTCTACCTCCTCCATGGTGACTTATCGCATTAGGACTAGGTTCTGATCTCTGCTAACAAGAGATGGGATATTACTGGTTATTATATCAATTGTTGCCTGTCGATTATGATCAGTTTCTGTAATAATATCTTTGAAGTGATCTACTAACATATTTTCCATATCTTCATGTTCTAGTACTTGATTTCCATTTTAATATTTTAACAAAAAGATTATATTATGTTTTCTCCTTTGAATCAATGTTTTGAGGAAGAATTTTGTGTTTTTTCCCCTTCCCTAAGCCATTGCACCCGCAATTTTTGTTTCCATAGAATTTCTTCTTGCTTGCTTCATTATTCCAGTTGGCTAATTATATTTCCTTCATCTAAGGCTAATGTCTCCATTCTGTCATTTAAAATCATTTGCTGTCAAACATTCTTCATCTTTCCTTGCAGTTTTTCTTGATCATGTTGAATATTGCCAAACTCTGTTTTGTTCGATTTTTTCATTTCTATTTTAAGTTTTTTCAGCCTGAGTTCAAAGGAGTACATTCTATTTTTGCCTTGAAATTTGTTAGTTTTCCACCATTGTTTAGCTTTGTCCAAGAATGTGGGGTCTCTTAACCAGAATAATTCAAATATGAAAGGCCGGTTCTTCAGACCTTCTTTGATATCTATTTCTATGCTTATCGGCCAATGGTCAGATCCTAGCATGGGGAGAATATCTGCTTCATAATAGACATCTAAGCTGATTAGAGCTTCAGAGGCAAGAGATTTGTCCAATCTGGATGATACCTAATTTGTTTCTCCATGTCTGTCATTCCAAGTGAACTTTCCATTCACTGTTGGTATGTCTACTAGCTTGAGGTCTGTAATTAATTCCCAAAATAGTTCCATATCCAAGTCTTCTCTCCTTATTCCTCCTTTTTTCTATGAGTATTAAGATCAGATTGAAATCTTCTCCTAGCAACCATAATTTCTCCTGATGCTTGTTACTAAGAGCCTGAATACTATTTAAAAATGTCTCTCTTTCCCTTGGAATTGGAGGCCTGTAAAGAGCTGAAATGAGTAATTGTTCCTTTGTTCCCACTTTTCTAAAGCATCTTTTTAGAATGCGAGGTAGGCCTATCCATCCTTCTACTATTATCTCTGCTGGATTCCATATAATGGCTATACCCCCTGCCGCACCTCGAGAATCGATAGCCATAACCTCAAAGTGGGGTTTGAACAATTGAAGTATACTCTCTAGCTTTTGGCTCAAGACTTTAGTTTCTTGAAGCATCATTACTTGTGGTTTCTCCAATTTTATTCTGTCCTTTAGATATCATTGTTTACCTCTACTATTAAGGCCTCTAATATTCCAGGAGATTACTTTCATTGGTTAATTTTTGGTATTTGTTGGAATACCGTTGTTAACATTATTATCTTCCCCGTATTAACTAACATTTCGCCTACCAGTTGTATTGAATCATGTAGTTTCCTTGTTCCTTTTCTCTTACTCCCTTTTTGTTGGGGAACAGATCCTTTATAAGAAATGGTCTCAGGAGTACTTACTTCTTTTTGCGCTTGAGCTATTAGATAGTGTTCAAATGTTTCTTTGTATAGTTTCTTCTGATCTTTTGGAATGAATCTATCATCCAGGTTTCTGCATTCATGCAGTAGGTGCTTTAAGACCCATTCTTTAGAGCTTAAATATTCTTTATTTTTTCTATGTCCATTGGCGACTGTTCCGTTAAGTTGTTGTCTTCCACTTTGTTGGGTTTTTGCGGTGCTTTTCTGTTTGCATTCGTCATTTTTTGGGTAACCATTCCTTGCCCTTGAACTGGGATTTCCTCCTCTGCATCCGAAGTTTCTCCTTCTTCTTGTAGAAATTCGTAACGGTTTTGTGGGTTCTTCTGGTTAGGCATACTCTATTGGTTTTCATGTTGTTTATTATTCCTTTTTTTGTTTGTAACTATTGTGAAACCATCTACTCTTTCCAGCACTTGGTCTGTATTCGTTGTTTGTCGGTTTGGTTATTGTTCTGGAATATTTAATGGACAAGTTTTTATAAAGGTGGCCATACTCATGGCATCGGCGACATATAAATGGAATGTGTTCATAATCAAGAAGCTGTTGCCATATATTTCCTTCGTATTCCATTTCAATGGACTCTAGAAGTGGTTTTGAGATATTCATATACACGCAGATTCGAATAAAAGAATTATATCGACCTCGACGTATTGTTTCTGCAATTTTCACAAAGCTTCCTAGTGAGTTGCAAATACCCTCAAGAATATTCACGTCTTAGAAATCCATTGGAAGGGCGAAGAGTTGTACCCATACCGACATTACCAAAAAAATTTCTTGGTTTGGATTGTAACACTTTTCCCATTGTCTGAGAAAGAGCCCTGCATTATTGTAAAAATATGGCCCTCCTTCAAAGATCTTTTCTTTGTCTAGGAGATTGGTAAGTCTAACTGTGAAAAAACCTCATGGCCCAAATTTCAAATCAATATGGCCTTTGGGCTGCCATTTTACCCATATCCATTTCATTAAGTCTTTTTCTGTTGGCTAGATTCCTATGAATTTATAGAAGAGGGCATGGTCCTTCATATAACTCTTGTACTCATCTAGTTTGTTAGCACGGATGATAAATCTTGGTTTCTTCATTGCCCGTGGCAGAAATTGGCCGCGTGTATTAGATTTCCACTCTGCCCCCAACACCAGACCTGCGTTCTGAGTGGGGCCCCCATGGGGGTTTGCTTGCCTACTACTCTATTCCCCTGCAGTGATATTCCTGTAGGAAGGGGTGGGACCCCCTCCTGACGCTGCAGACATGCAATCTCTAGGCGCAGTGTAGCTTGGTGTTCCTCTTATAGTCTCTGCAACTCTATTCCAATGCCCTAAACCCTAACGACGTAACAATTTTCTTGGATCTCGTTCCATCTGTAATCTTTAAAATTTCATATAAAATTTAAAAAAATTATTTAAAACAAATTATAATTGATTAAAATAAAATTGGTTCGACTAATTACCCAACCCATTTGCAATTATTAGGGCCTATGAATTTTGGGAATTTTCTTGCATATGAAAACTCCCTATTATACAAGATTAAAACAAAATTTCAGTTGACCATGTTATCCAACAGAGGGCAAAATTAAAATATAACGAGAACGAATATATATATATATAAAAGCCTCCATGATTGATTACCGAAATTGACATGGATTAGACGTGCAATATTAATTAGAATGAACATTCAAAGGATTTAAAAGTAAGTTGAATGTTTTTATAGGACATGAAGAAATTTAACTTAATTTTAAATTCCTACATTTGTTTATGATTTCTAATTATGTTTTTGTGGGAAAACTATTTTAAAAAGTTGGAAATGGTTGTTTTATAAAACCAATCATGTTTTTTATTATGAAGATAAAAGAATGAAATTGTTGGTTTTTTTATGTTATATATTTTAGTTTTGTTTTGGGAGAAATTTACTCTTCTGGTTATTGATTAGGAAAGTGATTACAATATTGGAAGATTAATTACATTTTTGAATGAGTGGTATGATGGAATACGGGTTTGAGGTTTGAGTGGTAAGATGGAATATGGGTATATTGAGCTTCTGCAAGATATTGAGTTCACTATTCTTATCTATTTTAGAAGATAGTTATTAGTTAAGGTTTTGTGGTATCAAATTGATAATTAATGTAAATAAGTTACATTAGTCTTGGAATTGGAGGCCTTTGCATTATATAATTATTTGGAGAATCAATATTTATTGTCATTTTTGTATGTAACGCTTCTTATTGAGTTGAATCTTATGTTATTGGGATATTTAGAATTACTATTAATTTTAGATTCTACATAGATGTAAGTGAGATCTTTGGTGTTTGCATTAATGGAAAAATAATTATTTTTGAAATAAAATTTCATTGTCATTGTTATTAGTGCAATGGAGCAAGGAAATTTTTAAGGATGAAATTTTTTCTTAAAGTTTAAAAACCTAGTTCATAATATGCAATCTGTAAAATGTTTGGAGATAGTTTAATAAAATAGTCAAATTTATAATAATTTTATATGGTCTCTATATAATTTTTTGACACTTTTTAGGGTAAAATATTTTATATTATAAAATTTGGGTGAGTTAGTTTTAGAAAAAAATGGAAATTAGCTAATATATTTTTTTGAAAAAGTATATAAAATTAGCCTACCTGTGAATATTAGCCCGAAAATTTTCCCTACAAGGGACTATTTTGCACTATTTCGACCTAATAAATTAAATACATATAAATTTTATTTCAATCTTATTTTTATATTATTTCATGTAGAATCACTATATATATATATATATATATATATATATATATATATATATAGATATATATATATATATATATATATAGTTAGTCATACATGTTAACATTTTATATTAAATTTAAAGAAAACAACATTTTAAATAACAATAGAAAAATTATATAGCGATATCATGTGAAATTATTAAAAATTTTAATATTTAATATGAATATATATTAAAAAATAAAATGAAATCCTTAGTACATTAGTTTTGAAGTGATTTTCAGTATTGGAATACATATTTTTCTTAGGAGGAATTATTAATGGCTATATGTGTTAAGTTCATTGATCTCAATCTTCTATATTTTTAGTCCCTCCCACTGTAACACCCTCTTTCCACATCTACCCAAGTAGTTGGCCAACCAGGGTAAATATATGACAAGAGGCTACTACTATGAGATTCAACTTCCTAGATGACCTTAAGTATGTGTAAATGATGGAAACACAAAAAATACACCTTACAATGTAACAATGACCTCCCCAGGAGGTAACCCAACCTCCCAGAGCCATGTTCCCTAAAGGGGAACTGATTTCTGGCCCCTTTGAGGCTGAGTCATGGGCTTGTAAGGAAAAGGTAGCAGCTCTGGACCCTAGATCCTTGAGCTTTCTTTTCAAGGTAGCAACTCAGGCCTAAATAAAAAATTTCCCACTTGTAGCTCTGGGATTTGTCCCACATTTTCACCCTATGAGCCCAGGTCATTGCCCAAAACTTCTTGTAACTTCAGGAGAGGGTAAATAACATTGAAACAAGCATATGGAAGCAATCAAATCATCTGGGACTCATCCAACCCCACTGTTGGCTCGAGGGGTCCTGACCCAGGTTCATTGGTTAAGGTTTGCCAACAAACCCCTATACTACTGGCCTTTTTGGCAGTGAACTACTTGCGCAGGTCAAAGTCTCATCCGAAGTAGTATGGGTGGGTTCTGAAAATAGGTTTCCGCACCCTAAGAAAGGATAGGTAAGGTAAGCAGAGCTGTGTCCGGCTTTACGATGACTAGATTGCCCACTACAGAGCCGGATCTCCTTCGCATCCACATGTGCAAGGTCAACTATACTACGGTGCTCAATAAATTATATACTTCTAAGATAGTAGCGTAGCATTGTATAAAACATAATAAAATAGATCCAGATGCAGTAATAACACTTACACAGTATTTTCGTAGCTTAACATAGAATATGCATAATACAGTAATCACCACAGATTCGCATAAATAGTACACATAGATTTAGTTACTCAAACAACCTCTCTTATTCATAAATCCATCAATTCCTTCTTACAATACCCAAACCAACCTGCGCACATAGTAGCAGGGTCTACACACTGTAGGACTCTGGATCTCTGCGCACACAGCCAGCCGGAGTCCTTTCCCCAAAAACCCAAACAGATCTACCAAGCCACAATTCGCATCAAGAGCTCATCATATTCCTACCTTACAATCCAAAATATTCCTCTATTTATAACAATCTAGCCTAATCTTTCCTATGGTTAGCAAACCATGGTTTGTGGATTCCAAATCTACCCTTTAACCCATTAAAATGCCTTTCAGGGTTTTGTCCCACCCCAAAACCCCTGTGCTACATTAAATATAATCAAAATTATACAAAATTGGACCAGTTTCATAGCTTGTATGATACCCTATTCCAACAGTCCCCCAACACAATCTTGTGACTCGTCCTGAGTCACTCCAGTGGTGCGGTCTCTATCTATGCATGTAAGGTATTGATGGCTATGATCAGCGGAGGTAACACTTCTTGACTCTAGGCAGCAGCACTTTGTGCGATGTCTACAAGCTTCTGGGAGGTTAGTTCTTCAGTAGCCATGGTAACCCACTCTAATATCTGGATGAACTGCGTGATTGCGTCATGAGCACCCTGTGATATCTGGAAGGTGGCATCGCCCCATGGCTTCAAGTGCTTTGTAATGGTATTCTTCACTCTTCGGAGATCCATAATCGTGTCTCGGAATTCATTTCTAGTCTTCAAGAGTACCAGACGCTCCGTTGGGACTAGGGTGGGCAAGGTAGCTTCAATTTGATCAAAAGAAGCTTCCTTCTATCATAAGTCCTTCTTGATGTTCTGAAGAACTGGGTTGAACTGGACCGTTGTCTAGAGCTTCATGGCCACCTCGAGTAACTGAGTAACCAGAGTAAGCTGTCCCCTAATGGTGTCTGTAGCTTCAGTTACTAGTGCAGCATGCTGTGCTCGTACCTCCCGAGGTGTGGCAGGTTGTACTGGGTCCTGTAACGTGGTGACCTGGAGGGCTATTTTGATCTTGAGGGTCTTTATTTTGGTTCAAGACGCCTTTAGTACTGCAACCAAGCCTTCTATGGTGAGCTCCTCTGGGACCTCTGTGCCGAGCTGGTGAACCACCGATTCAAGTTGCGTTGTTTGCGATATAGCAAGGGAGACATCTTCTTGCTGTGCGGTCCATTTGCGATGATGGATCTCTTGAAGGACAGCGGTGTGTAAACCATGTAACGTCTTGCAGGGCAGCTGCGCCAAGTCCGATTGTAGTCCCATTGTGATTCGAAGGTGGGCGCTGACCAGAGTAGTGCTAGGCAGTGAATAAGCATGGCTTTCATTGGCGGTTAGCCCAGTACTGCTGGTAGGGTGAAGCGTATCCCTGTGCTTCTTTGTACCTTGGGGGGATATAGTATCCTTATTAGTTATCCCTATCATTCGCGGGACTAGCTGCAACATGGTTGTGTTAGCTCGCATAGTGATCTACGGTAGTTGCATACCATCTTGCATGGCTGCTTCCGAGACCACCCGGCTGGAGCCTACAATTATCCCAGGGTTGGAAGGGGAATTAACTTCCATCATATAGCTTTGACGCCAGTCTGCACAGGGTGCGAAGTCAATTTTCCCTTCAGGGAGCCAGAGGGAAATGAGCGCATCAATCTCGACGTCCCCAGACCCTCTCAACATAATGGCTGTAGGCTCTGGACTGGTAGGCACTGATGCATCCGTGGGGTTAGGGGCTGCCATAGCAACATAAGGAGGGGATCCTAAATTTGGAGACTTGCAGACAACAGAAGTAGGTTGATCGGGTATGAACAAAATGCTAAAAGGCTAGAAAATCAAGCAGCAGAATAACATATTATAGAGATGATATGGAGCCTTGATTAGAGTTATCCTTTCTCCCTTATAGTGCCCGTGGCTATCCAATGATAGAGTGAATCTAACTTGGAACTTACCATCAAGAAAACGGTAAAAATTCACCATAAATTGTCACATCAATTGCCAGCCGCTTATGTTCCATAATGGTAATATTCCATTTTTACCACAGTTCAGTGTTCTGAATGTCATCATTCGCACCCGATGGCCTTCCCACGGATCTACCGACCTTGGATGAAGCATCTGTACTACTTGCACATCCTAAGTTATAGTCGAGGTCGGGTGTGTTGTAATGCGATTCTGGCATAGTCTAAATGACTTGGCAACTGTGCGCATTCCGTCTAGTGCCACGGTTGGGATAGTTCGCGGATCATCCTTTCCGTCCATTGGGCTGAGGGTGTAGTATTCAACCATGTGTGGTACCGGTGTTCCCCAGGATTCGTATGGGATGTACGGGTTTGGGCTACCCTGAGTCAAGGTGTCAGTGGTCTGCAGAGCTGCGTCGAGCACTCATGTGCCATCTACCACCCTAAATGTTCGTAGAAACTCATCTCGCAAGTTCTCCCAATGGCGAGTGCACTGATGCAGCTCTGCATCTAAATACCATGTAGCTGGATGTAGTCCTATAGCATGGACAAACAGGTGGACCCGTTCATTTTGGGGTTCTGTCGCACCATTGTGTTTCCCATGTGAGCAAATATATGCGTGGATCTTCTGACCCAAGGAACTTTTGGATTCATTTCCCAACTGGAGCTTCAAATCGTAGGATCATCTTATCCCTACACTCTTCCCAATCGCGGAATTCCTCCCCATGCGTATCCCACCAACGCGCAGGTGTTCTGTGCAAGGCTATCTTAAGGCACCCTAGCCTGCATCCCTTAGGCACTTCTACCTCGAATGCGCATAAGAATTCCTTAATGTTACCTGAATCCCCAAAGTAGGGTAGGTCTCTTACCTTGGAGGAGATGCAGCAGAAGTTCCTGGTGACTCGAAGACATTGTAGTGATGATACTTCATGCAACCGGCCTTGCCAATTCTCTAGCTCCCCATCGAAGTAAAAAAATCATTCACTGCCCTTTTCCCAGCAGAGTACTCCTTCCACCATGGGGTTAATCCAATCTTTGTCCTACATAGTGAACTTGTAAAAGTGATCCACTTCCTCCTCATCCCGCGCTGGCTCTGTATACCGTGTGCCTTCCGCAGGATTTAACGGTACTATTACGCATGTGTCGTTATTTTCAAACACCATGCTGCGCTTATTGAGATTGATAACACCCCCCATATCTATAGCCCAGTCTAATCCTAGAAGCACAGGGTAGGGGTCCACATCCTCTACGATTTCTATTACCTCAAAGTCATCTTGGGCCTTTAATCCTGCAATATCTACCATGACTTTTGGTATCCTTCCTAGAGGGATGAGCTTCTGTTGATTCTCCATACGCAACTCGATGGTTGACCATTCCAACTTAGGTTCTCCCATGCATCGCAATGTCTGTTTGGGTAACACATTCGCATCTGATCCAAGGTCTAAATAACCTGATCCATCTCATAGTCACCAATCTGCGCAGTCAGGCGCATTTCTCTTCCGGTGTGTTTTTTATACCTGTATAGTTTGTGCACATCCTTGGTCGAATCAGGTCGCGCTGTGAAGCTATTCATTAATTCTTGAAGGTTCTCGACAACCCTTGGGTTATATACCAATTTTATACATGTCTACAGAAAATGCTCAACCCCCTCATCTGTCTTGGGGTGTGTTGGTACTTGTGTAGTAGTTGCTTTCTTCTGAGCGAAGTCCTAGTCAACTATGGTCGCCGTCTCTTGTCCCTTTTTCATATTAGATCCTTCTTGACAAGTCAGAGGATACTTGGAAACCTCTTCCTTTGGTCCCTAGGTGACCATCCCACTACATGCTATGACGTTCACACTTGGGTCTATGTTCCTTAGCTCAGATTTAACTCTTTGCACATTCTGCGTAGGGGTGGGCTGTTTTTCCTGCATTTTGGCTATTAAAATTGGGTAATATTCGATCACATGGTCTAGCTGTCTACAATATTTGCAAGATTTCCTTGTAGGATTTGGGCAGTCCCTTGTAAAGTGTCCTACTTCCCCGAAGTTATAACAAATTAGCTTCCCGCGTCCTCGACCTACGCTTCCTCCTCGACCTCCCCTGCCCCTTGCTGGAGAGCCACCAAAGCTCGCGGGAGATATACCTGACACAGGGTCTAACTGTATCCTATATAAGCTCCCTCGATCCATCATCAGGTCGTAAGATCGACAGTTCTGCTCATCGTGTCTTACCGACCTGTAGAACCTGCACCACTATTGCTTCAGTTCTGGAACATACACTCCTAGATGGGGGTAATGGCTCGTATTGTGCATCCCTGCAATGCGACAGTCATCGCACCATAACACAGACCTGCTTGAGCCTGGACACAGTAAGTTGGGTTCTCCATTTGCTCCTGGGCGGACCAGACTAGGTGCTCTTGCCTGCATGTAATCTGCCAATAGAGGGCACTGATCCTTCGTATGGCCAGATACCTGACATCGTATGCACCATAGATCCGTATTGGCTCCTTTTCCAAATTCCTATCACAGGGTCTCAGTATAATAGACCCTCTGTCATACTGAAATCCGTGATCATTATAGTCTTGTAATAATTTCATTTTTCGTTCGGTGCAACGCATCAAATAATACTTCACATTTTCATCGTTGTCAATAGGTGCAATTACAGCAAAAACATCTCCTGCACAATAAAATAAATTTAACATTTAACTATGCATATTTAAATTTATTTCTAGATCTTTAAATCATTAGAAAGTAATTCAAATGTTACCTTCTCTAACAAGATCATAAACTCGATCACCATCGAATGATATTGTAGTTTCCTCTGATTGCATTTCTTTAAACATTGCAACAGACATTTTTCCCTTTGTATTTAGCTCTGTATGTTTCCAATCGTTCACATACATTTGGTTTTCACAAACGTCATTGGATTTTGTGTTGTCTATGCAAACATCACAAAAACAAGAATATTTTCTTTTATCCAATGCAAACACATTTCTGGACAACTTTGCTTGAATTGAATGCAATTTTCGAGTCCCTTTTATTGTTTCAACCTCATTTCCAATTGATCTATCTATGTATTTGATTCCAATATGCCAGAAAAACCTTTATATGGAAAATTAGAAAAATAATTTGTAAATATGATATCAAAATACAATTAAAAATAATCATTGCATGATAAATGTACAATGTGTTTAAAATTAGATTTCCAATATAAATTAAATTGAATGTACCTTCGCACTTCTCTTGATGGGTTAATCTCATGGCTTAGAGCAGTGTTGCACCATTGAACAACTTCTTCAGCGTTCACAAGTCGGCGTGCAGAGTGGTTCATTTGATATCTTCGAAGTACTCGTTTTATGCATGCCCCTACACCATCATGTTCTCCTTTTCCATGGCCAGTCTCAAAGAAATTCCAACAATGTTTAATGCAGGTTTTCTTATGAAGACAACACAACCAAAAAATGATCGTGCAGATTTGAATTGAGCTGCGCATCCATCTGACCATATCCAATGTTCATTGAATGTTATTCCACGATTTTTCAATGAATCATAAATTCTTCCAAAATAATGTTGTACAAAACATGTATCATGTGTACAATCGTCATTGATATAAAAGTGATATTATTTAATGATATGTCGATTTTCACTCGTGCTTTCTATATGATCGACATTTTGTTCAGCATGTCTATATAGAATATGGACGAGCATGGAGACTTGGTCAGAGTGATAGTATTCACTCTGAATTTCTTTTTGTGGAACAAATGTGTAGTTTTCTGCAAAATCAATCACTGACAAAATGGTTCCTGGTGGAAAAACTTCACGAGATTTTTTTAATTGCAAGTCTTGCCATCGAGCTCTATGGGAATGCATGGTGTATTTGTAAATTTCTGCTTCAAACTTTCTCAAAAAGTCTATTAGAAAAATTTCGTCTTCTCGTAATTCGATTATTTTAACACTATCTGCACCTTGAATCGATGTACTGGTATATTCATATCTCTTCCATTTCACTTTCATGTTGGACAATGATTGATCATTTATATCAATACGATATTTGTTTTGAAATTTAGTCAAATTTCCACAATCATCGCATTTTTACCACCAACACATTTCTTTTTGTAAAATAGTTCATCGCTTTCTCTTTCACATAGAATTTGAGATATGAATTCACGGATAGTGGAAGGAGGAGGTGAATCCTTCCATAATGTTCTACCGAAATCAAGGAATGTGTCATAATATAACTCAAATTCCACATGATAACGGCAACAACAAGTGTCGCATACGGTGATAGGTTTTACATAACATGGTTTTTGTTGAACAAAAGCACTGAGTGAAACATGAATTTGACGATTCTCTTCTTTGAACTTGTTGAATAAATCTATTTGAGTGGTTTCCAAGAGATGTTTTTCATGTTCTTCGTATTGATTTCGTGCTATTCTTCTTCGCATCACATGTCTTGCAGTTGGTGAAACACGCGAATTGTTCTTCCAATATTCATATATTATTTTTTTAACATCTTCTCCAAGTCTATCTTTGTATGGTTTCCTACAAATAGCTATCCAAAAAGCGAGTTCATCATTTAAATCTATTTGCAGTCAAAATTTTCGATGTTTGTGCGGAGTTTTTCGCGAGGTTCCCAGTGCTTGTGCCATAGATGTTATCAAACGATTCTCTCGAGTACTTGGTGAAACCATTGCCATATGTATTCCTCTACGTATATTTGAAACATCTTTATCTCTAGATCTCTTAATTGACTTTATAGCACTATTCATATTTTTTATCACCTCTTCCTTCATTTTTTTATCTTTGGTTGATTTTCGAATACCCAATATTGTCGTCGCTTCTTTTAATTTCCTTGATGATAGGAGACCTTTCAACATTTGAGCCTGAACTGTCACTTGCTCATTTAAGAAATAATCTTTAAAAATGCAGTCGACACGAAATCATATAACATGGTCAGGTTTTTTATCTCCATATGTGTGAGTGTCAACATTTTCTAACATCTCATTATCGATAGTGATTTCATCTGTACATATTCGAAAAAATAGTAAATATTCAATAAATCACTAAATTAATAAATATGTCAATACATATTAGGAAAATTTTAAATATATCAATAGATCATAATATTTACATTTACATACCCGCTTCAATTTCTGCTTGAGGTTGATTTTCTTCTTCAATATTTTGAGGAGTATCTCTGTCTGTTCACATTAAACAAAATATTTTTCAAATTAGGTCATCAAATAAAAATTAAGCTTCACATTTTACATTAGAAAATTTTTAAATATATCAATAGATCATAATATTTACATTTACATACCTGCTTCAATTTCTGCTTGAGGTTGATTTTCTTCTTCAATATTTTGAGGAATATCTCTGTCTGTTTACATTAAACAAAATATTTTTGAAAGTAGTTCATCAAATAAAAATTAAGCTTCACATTTTACATTAGGAAAATTTTAAATATACATCAATAGATAATAATATTTTCATTTACATACCTGCTTCAATTTCTGCTTGAGGTTGATTTTCCTCTTGAGGTTTATTTTCCTCCTCAATATTTGAGAGGGCTTCTAACTTTCTTTTGCGAGATTGTCTCGTCTCTTCTCTACGTGCCTCAGGGTCTCCTTTTCGATCATATTTTCTCGCACAAGTTCTTCGATTTCCCATGATAATAGGGTATGAAGTTCAAAAAATTTCCTTCAAAAAATTAGACAATAACTCAATTACAAAAAATATCACAAAAGATTTAATTTTAAAAAATTAAGTGTAAATTTTTCGTAAAAAATACACACTCCAATCCAAAAAACAGACTTTAAAAAATTCGAGAGAAAAATGTCTTATAAAAATGAAAATAAGTTCAAAAAATTTACTTCAACGCAAAACATGTACATACCTCCAAGAAATTTCTTTTGAATGTACGCCTAAGAAATTTTTTACAATTTTTGCCAAAATCACGCCGCCTCCAAGAAATGTCCTCAAAAAAAATTCTGTAAACCCAAAATTGTAAAATCAATTTGGTTCCAAGAAATGCTCTTAAACTCAAACTTTGAAGAAAAGTTTTGAACCCAGACCAAGATTTTGTAAAATCAATTTGCTTCCAAGAAATGCTCTTAAACCCAAACCTTGAAGAAAAGCTTTTGAACCCAAACCAAGAATTTTCTTCCAAAAAATGCTCTTAAACCCAAACCTTGAAGAAAAAATTTTGAACTCAAACCAAGATCTTTGTAAAATGAGATGAAGTGTGCGAAATGTGTGAAAATTGTGAATCATTTCGTGGCAATTTATATTGACGCGAAATGTGTTTTTAGTAGGGGGCTCCACAAAAATTTCTGGCCGACGGAGAGTTACACAATAGTTCGGCCGAAATTTTGATAAAAAGTTCTCAAAAGTTCGGCCGAACTATTAAGACGTTAGATTTAACGACTCGTAAGCATAAAACATAGTTCGGCCGAACTTGGACTAAAATTTCGGCCAAACTAACACGTCACCAATTACGCAAAAAACCAGGCTCTGAAAATGGTTCTGCAACTTTGGACGTATTAAACTCCATGAAAGGTTGTTAATTAACTGTCGGAACCAAGACAAGCATTTTTAGAATTGAATCTACTTTCAGGAAATATAACTTTTATGGAATTTCATAAACGATTATTAATTTTAATTATTTTTCTAATAAAATAGGTGCAAAAAATTTCTGAGGGTCATTGTGATTCAGTGAAATCAAAATTTTGTATCTCCCAAAATACATTGTAAAATAAATTGAAAAATTATAGGGCATTACATTGGTCTGTCGTCTCTAATGGGTAGCTTTTAGATTTTTATTTTATAACTCATATGTTAAGAAATTTCTTGCGACGCAAAACATATCCAAAATATGCAGTTTTTCATATTGGACCAGTTCAAAAAATTCTAGTAATTATGATATGCATCCATTGGCTTTGTAAATATGACAAAAACAAAATAGACTCTGTCTAGATTATTGTAACACATTTTGTTTTTTCAAAAACACAAATTTTCAATGAATACAACATTGCGTCATAACATGACTTCTTATGAATCCTTTGAGTGTTAAGAAACACACACTCAAAGAAACGCTAAGTTGACATATCAAATCTGCATAAAAAAAATTCACAAAATAAGTAATAGAAGGCTAACAAAATTTCTCACAACTTTTATTTTTATTGCAAAATGAAATTCTACACAGAAAAATTGTTATAGTTTGCAGAAAGTTGAAGAACCGAAAAAAATGAAATTTTTTTCTGAAATAAGGGCAAAAAGTGTAACCCAACTTCACATTTTCACCCAAAAACTAACATTATTGTAAGTAATTGCCACATACCCATATCCTATTCATGAAAATGGGATATAGTTTGTGTTGTAAATTTAAATTAAATTTTTATGTCACCACTTAGTTGATTTGTTTGTAGATTGGATTCATATATTCATGAAGATAGTGGATACCAAATAAATTGAAATGTCATAGGAGGTTATAATTGTATAATCATTCCATTAAATATTTTTGGCAGATGTTAAAAGACTTAAAAAAAGCATTGTAGGATGTTATCATAATTTCCTTAGAAATGTCTTCATTTATAGTTAGGGGGGGAATAATCTATATAGAAGACCCATGGTGGATAATACTGACTTATTACTTATAACCCATCTAACTAATCAATGTTGGCAATTCTGGAATTTCAATACAATGCATTCCCCTACAAGCAAAGCCTGGACTACAACTAAGTTTGGGGTTTCGATCTATCTTGAAAAATTATTTATATAGCTATATGCAACATTGATTTACACTTAACCTAACAAGACCATTTTTTTCAAATAAATATAAAACCCTAACAATCATTATTTTGTAAGCTCATAAATTATATTACCCTGGTAATATATATAATACATGTTACAAAGAGTCATCCAGACTATCTCTCATATGTATAAATGAAAACTAGACAGAGGAAACTAGTTAGGGTTTATAATTAAGTTCATCAAAACCATAGTTTATGTTGGGTGTGACCATTCTCAATGTTATCATAATTACAAAATGTGGCAATAAAATTTGTGAGAACCAAAATTACATCAAAACATAGAACAATAAAATTGAAATCTATAGAGATTGTTGAGCCTACTAATAATGACCTTTCGCCACATCGATGTCATGCCATTAATAAAAAAAATTAGAATGTGTGGGGTTTCTAGGGTGTGGTTGTTATTTATGAGGATGAAATGCCACCTCCATTGATTTCATCCTCTCATCCATAATATGATACATTACATGGAGCTCCTCCATCTAAAGGAAGATATTTTCTCTGCTCTCGATACGATCAAATAAGAATTTTCCCAAAAAATTATTTATGTTCTAGTACAGATCAATATTGTGTGAATAATAATTTCTATGAATCTTCGCATTCCTAAATCTACATCCCAATTCTCGACTTCCACCAATATCTCATAATTTAAAATTTCATTCCTTTTGTCGACGAAATATTATTCAATATCAAATATATCTATTTTTTTCAAAAATGTGGCGTGTTCCTTGTAGCAAGTGGTTGAAGCTCGGACTGGGGCCTGACCTCGAGAATTTATTATTGGGCCATGGGCCCCTATACATCCTCTTGAGCATGTCATATCTCTAGGAATTTTTGATGATTGGTGAGAGGAACATATGAATCAAGAAAATAAGTTGTGTGGAATCAGAGAAGTGGGAGACATTAGGTTTTAAGAGCGAGGGAGAGAGTTGTGCATATGAGATAATAAAATCGATAAAAATATAATTTATAAAGAGAGGCTAACAAACCAACCAATAGAATATCACAAGTGCATGAATAAAAAACAATATGCTTGAGAGAAGACAATTAGAGAGAGTGAGGACTGCTTGCAACTTGAAAAGTGTAGTCCACTAAGATGGAAACCAAAAAAAGAAGTGGAAATGGACAACTATAAATTGAATCACGAAATATTCAAAGATAAAGGGGCCACACCACAAGGGTCTGGTCCTTCTAGATATTTAGAAACCAAAGCTCCCCCTACAAGGATTTTTCCTCCTAACACCTTGAAAATGATATATTAAATAAAATCCTTTTTTCCCTTGAAAAGAAAATTCATAAATAGTTTTGTAACATTTTGTATGAAATTTTGGAAATTTCATAGATAAGAGTAGAAACCTCCATTCTTTTTTTCAGTAAGTGAATTCTCTAGATTGATTAACAGTTCATAGGTTGGGAGATTGAATGTGGAATCAATGCATGAAGAAAACACTTCACTTCCCTCTTGCAAGAAGAAAATTGAATGTTGACGCCAATTGTCCCTCGATCTTCCCTTCAAAATATGATCCTTCCTTAATTACTTCATGTTTTATTTTAAGGATGGAATTACTATTCTTCATGGAGGTTCGGGCCACCCCCATCGGGGTAGAATTATAACAATCCATAAACGAGTTTGAAATAGACCATTTATACAACATGCTGAAGAAGATGAATATACTTATTTATATTAAAATAATCCACATGGAAACCAAATGTAAAGGAGATATTCAATAGCCATCCTTATGTATCTCATAAATATTTCACTTGCAAGTTATTTTATGTAATAAATAGGGTGACATTATCCACCAAATATTCACCTTAACCTCAGCTCATCATAATAATATGAACATATGCCATAACTATACATTTATTATCAATTTTCATATGCATTAGCACTATAACATCCCCCAGTTTCCCTCTAGGGCATATTACTACCTCTGTAAATTGATTTTTTGAAAATTTCCCCTTGAATTGGATTCTAATAACATCATAATAACATTTTTCATGAGTTTCTAATGCATTCTACTATGCAATGCTATGATGTATAAGACATAAATGTATATTACTTGATTCTGTTTAATTTATTTTTCATATGTAAAACGTGAAAATACATAAAGAAATGACAAAATATCCATAAGCATTAAAATAAACAATTATGTTTTAAGGGAAGCATCGACTAGCTATACACCTCAACAATTCCACCTAGACATAGACTATGCTGCTCATAATCTCTTAGTAGTAGGTCACCCTTGAGTAGTATGAATGTTGTCTAAAATGCTTCTACACTAATGCACACTAGAATGCAAATTTGAGATTCAAAGAAAGGCTAAAAAATAAACAAATATGATCCCAAAAGTAAAATCCAATTCAACCAGCAAAGAGAAGAAAATCTAAAAATAAAAACACTCCTCAAAGAAAATAGACCCATAACCTTAAAACAAGAATTCACAAATTTTCCAAAACTCAAAAGACTACAAAGAAAAAAATAGAACAAAAGAGATAAAAAGAAAATGTTTTCCTTTTTCTTTTAAATATTTAAAGGACCGAAAGTTTAGAAAGGGAAAACAAGCAACAATTTCAAGACCGATAACATGATAAAGACTCAAATTACACTAGTCACCAATGATCACAAAGATAAAATACTAGAGCGAAACAAGAGACTTAATCACCTCAAATAATTTGGCCAAAAAGATACAAAAGATTCTAAAAATTAGAAAAATTCCATAGGACTGAAATCCCTCATTCATCCAAAAATCACAAGCCCCTTAAGAAAACAGGAAAGGGAAAGAAAAATAAGAAAAATTCTAGGTTACAAAAGAAGAAATTCAAATATTGAACTATAAATAAGTTTAATAGCAACAAGACCTATTCCAGAGGCACATAGCTACTAGACACTTCATAAAGAAGAGTTGGAACCCAACTTCAAATTCAAAAATATCCAAAGACTACAAACCCTAGGTTGACATAGGCTTTTCCAAAATAAGATGAAAGATACCAACAACCGTAGACACCAAGGTGATTCCAGGCTTCATAAACATCAATAAATCATAACGAAACTTGGTCAAACCCTTTGATCAAGTCCTCAAAAATGATTTTTTTTGAAATGGTGTGGAACCTGAAAAACCATGTAGATATCATTTTTTGGAATCCGGTGCAAGTCGTTTTGCAGAAAACCGACACCATATTCTCCCAGAAACGTGTTATGTTTGTTTTCCCAAATAGGAAAATTTTAAAAAAATGGAGGCTGAGAAGGAAAAAAATTGCGCCAGTGGTAGGCTACCACATGGCCTTTTTTGGTTAGCTGAAATGTAATTTTTTTAGCTTCTCAGGCTTCACCACTTTTCCATTTTTTATTGGCTGTTGGATGGTGTAATTTGGTTGGTTCAAATGATGGTCAACCACATGCTTCCATGTGGCCCAACCAGAGGCTGCCACATGGCAGCATGAGAGGCCACCACATGGCACCATGGGAGGCCACCAAAATTTTGTTAGGGGCGAAGCAGACTGAGAACGTGTCGAACACCAGACCTCTTTCCAACAAAATATGCTAGATACCACTACGCCAACTTCATTTATTAATATTCCATGGTAAAAAACATTATTTAAGGTTTACAATGGTAGAGTTTGTGGGGGAAGTAGGCTAGGGCTTAGCCCCGCCCCCCATATGACATATCACAAAACCAACAGAAAGAACCGGTGGTGGGGAGTTAGCTGCATAGTCCACCGACCATAACTGCCCACAGAAACTGTCCATGTGACCACCTTAATTTAAACACCAACGGATTATATAATTGTTCCAAAAATATATATATATATATATATATTGATTGTTTTTTAATTAACCATAATGTATATAGTTTGAAAAGTCGATTTTACGTGCTATTATGCATTTAAACTGTCCAAAAATTTCACCCAACATCCCTTCAAATTTTCACTCCATCAGTCGAAAATGAGGAAAATTTGTTTGACCTGTTTGAATTTTTTGGAATTCATGGAGCGGTTAGTGCCAAAACTTGGAGAGTTCATAAATTCTTAAGGTTTTGGCCAAATTAGATGCAGAAAGAGGCTAGACAGGAAATTTTGGTTATTCTAGAGTTGATAGAACATGTTTCAGATATTTTTGAGTATTGTAAACACATGTAATCACACTTTGGAGCATAATAGAAGAGGGCCAAGTAGTTTGAAGTTGGACCAAAGAGACGTAGCCCAGACGAGGTGAAATCCTTCATAATATTATGTTGTGTGACAATTTACCGTGATGTTAATGTATGTTAGATGTTGTTATTGAGTGTTTTTTTTATGTTAATTTGCTCATTAAATTCACATAAAAACACATACAAACTCATATTAAACTTGCAATTAACCTCTCAATCCTAAAGAACTTTATTTATCTTTTGAATTGGATATTAGCACAACAAAACTAATATTCCCATTTGAATCAAGTTGGTATCAAAGCAATAGGTTTTCTTGTGCAAGGAGGATTAATTTATTTTTCAAGTGCTTAAATGCTTACAAGGTTGAATATCAAGAGAGGATAAGGAAATCTTGTGGGTGCAAGTTCTCAAATTGGAGCAAGGAGAAGGAGGTCAGAGTTTCGACAATCTCCACCTCAAATTTCATCTCTTGTTATACATGATGCTTGAGTAATCATGTCACATGGATGTGAAGGCTTTTAGGAAGGCTTTCTTTGGCATGGAATAAAAAGAAAAAGTCCTCTAAGAAGAGAGCACCAGACTGGAGGGTGAAATATATAGACCTCCAAGTGGAGAGTGTTCTCCAAGAGGAGGAGGTAATGAGAATGGTGATAAACCACATCCTTCTCCACCATCATCATCCTTTTCCACAACAAATCTTATATAAGAGGCTAGCTAGAAAGTCCCTTAGAGAAGGAAGATGGCCAAGTCTGCAAATTTTTTCCACATGATCATGAGGATGAGGTTATATCAGCACCAAAGAACGAAGAGATGAAAGAAGAAAGACCAAGAGTCCAAGAGGACACCTCAAGGATAAGGAAAGAGTTTAAGATGATATTTGTCCCTCAATCTAAAATGCAGCATTGACATGCAATTTCATTACATGAAAATGTTAATTTAAGTTCTTTTGTAGCCTTTGAAAGTCATAGCAAAGACATAGGAACAAAGCTCTTGTCCAAGATTGGTTTCAAGGGAGGAGGCCTTAGAGTGAAAAATGAGGGCATTATCCATCCAATTGAGGCAAAGGAGAGACCTCAATATCAAGGTTTGGGATATGTAAAAAAGGAAGAATGGTATTACAATGATATCTCTTGGGTATCTTGTTCTTTTCTTCATAAGAGAGGACATGAGGAGGAAAAATGTTGGGATTTGCATCCCGAATTGGTACCAGCTTGGTTTCAAAAGAAAAAGGAGGACATGAAGTGCATAAAATATCCAAAGATATATGAGCAAGTTGAAGAAGAGACTACGACAAGTTCTTCTTGCCATTCAAGTTCCTCACGTAAAAATAATAATCCAGAGGATAACCATGAGAGGTATAAGTGTCCCATTTATTCAAAGTCTTTTTATGATGAAAAATCACATGATGATTTGAAAAACATGTTGTGTAATACTTTTCCGTGCACTTTATGTCATGCACCTAACCATTATGTAGCTAAGTGCAACAAAAGGAAAGCATTATTCAAGAAGGTGGGTATGTCAATTAGAATTAAGACCAAGAAGGGAAATTATCATCCAAGTTTAGAGACATTTGCACCAAGAGAGGCTCACCAAATTTTTTGCAATCATTGCAATATTAAAGGGAATTGAGGTCGAAAAGTGTGGAAATTGCATCCAAAAATGCATCCTAACAAGGGCAAGAAATTCATGCAAGCACCCAAAGAGGTAGTGACAAAGGAAAAACTGGTGTAAGTTGTGACCATCCATGAAGCGACTCAAGAAGGAAAACAAGTTCAAGTAGAGGGTTTGTTCACCTAGTTGGGTAAGAAATGGATGGACTAATTATCCAGTTGAATATCATAAAATATTTTTAAATCACTTGTTTCATATCCCCACATTTTGGATTTTTGAAAAAGTGATGTTTGTTAATAAATAAATTATATGCAATAGTGATCTCTTTGGCATTGTTATGCTATTTTGGCTTAATGATGAGTCAACTTGTATGGGAATTTGGGAGTCAAATTTATTCCATATTGTAAAATGAATTTCTATTTGTGGTCATTTTAGTAAGCATCATAAATTTTGGGATCAATATTTGCAAAACATTCCATATTTTACAAATTTGTCAAGCACTCATTTAAACAAGTATTTACAATGTGAATCTTGTTTGGGTTATTTTCTAAAGTCTTTTTTTATTTTATCCTTGGTAAAAAAAATTCAGCAAGAATGTTCTCTTTATGACATTGGCATACATTGAATGTCAAAAATGAAAGGTGTAGAAATACCAAAGCAAATCCAAAAGTGGTTGAAGAATGGAATCACTCGACCATCTCTTCTACCATGAAGTGCACCTATGGTATTGGTGTCGAAGAAGAATGGAAATGAGGGGAAACAATAGTGGCTTTCATCAAAGAAGAGTTGTTGAAGGAGGTATGTGGAACAAGGAATTTAACATCAAACAAGGTTTGCTTGAATGGCTTATTATGTTTTATGGTATTTTCCATACTCATACTACTCTCGCGCATATGAAGCATGATGAATTAGAACCATTTCTGGATGTGATAGTCCACTTGTATGACATTGTCATTTTTAGAAAATTCTATTATGAACATGTCATGTATAAAAGAAAAACACTTTATGTCATAAGGCATTAAAATTTGTTTTTTTTTTTTAAGATGTCAAAGTATGAGTTGGGTAAAACTTCTTTGATGTAATTGGCCTATAATGTCAGAGGAGGTAAGTTGAAGGTAGACCTTTGCAATTTTGACACCATTGTGGATTGGTCAACGCCCAATATGGTCATCTCGATAAGAGGTTTTTTGGGAGCAACCCAATGTTGGAGGAAATAATTTTTTAATATTTCTTCTATTGTAGCTCCTTGGCATGCATTGACATGTCTGAAAAAGGTCTTCCTATGGGGTGAAAAACAACAATAGGCATGTGATTATTCTAAGCAAAAGATCATTTCAACTTTATTTTCTATTTTAAACTAGACAAGGTCATTTTAGTTTTAGGTTGATGTAAGTGACTATGCCATTTAATTTCATTCAAAAAAATTTAAGGGTGTAATGATTAAGTTGCATTGATTAAGGCACTTTCATTTGATGGGTGTTCATCAACAATTCCACTTGCTCAAAAGGTATAAGCGAAAACTTTATTGATATGAATTCTAGGCCTATTATTTGGGTAACTATTTTACTCAAGAATAATTTTTTTTACATGAAATCTATGTTCAAAAATATTCATACTTTCAAGATGTACATTCAAGCTTGAGTCAGGTAAATCAAGTAGTGGAATTTGTTTACCATTTGCGTCATAATTTATTGTGTCATATTGGTAAGAAGGAAGTTTCTTTTGATGGTGACATGGAAAAACCAAATAAGATCATTTAAAAGTTTCAAAATAGTACATGGAAATGGCGAAAATAGTTGGTCAAAGGTCGATAGAAGTATAAGGAAAGACAAGCTAAAAATCGCCATGTCGATCATAGTGTTCGAGGTGAGAAAGTTTTCAAGCTATTAAAGTTTACTTTGATTGAGGATCGAGGTGGGAATAGATTTTTTTCTTAAATGAAAACTTTTTGTTCTGAAAATTCTGGTAAATTGGAGCATGATGGTGTCTACAACAACAATATAGGGTCTCCAAAATCAAGGAAAAAGACCAGTTTTCATGAAAAGCTCAAATTGTTGAATTCAGGAAAATTCTAGTGGATTGAGACTAGAAGGGTTATGGGGTTGTACACTCATCCACATGCTCATTAATGAAAGAGAAATTGGGGTCCAAAAGCTTCCATTGGGGAGGTGCGATCAGCTGCTCAAAATTATTCTAAAAAATGAAAGTTATTGAAATGGTGTGGAACCTGAATGACCATGTACATATCGTCGTTATGATTACGTCCCAAATAATTTTGTGGAAAAATGACACTGTATGCTCCCATAAACGTGTTCTATTCATTTTCCCAAACAAGGAATGTTTCAAAAATGGAATCCAACAAGGAAAAAATTTGGGCTAGTGGTAGGCTACATTTGGCCTCTTCTGGTTGGTCGAAATGTAATTTTTTTAGCCAGTTAGGATTCTCCACTTTTCCATATTTCATTGGTTATTGGATGGTGTAATTTGGTTGGTTAAAATTATGTCAAACCACATGTTTCCATGTGGCCCAACCGTAGGCCACCACGTGGCAGCACAAGAGGCCACCAAAAGTTTGCGAAGGGCAGAGTAGACTAGGTGAGGGATGAACACCCAACCTCTTTCCAACAAACTATGTAAAATGCCACTAATCCAACTTCTTTTCTTAATAGTCTATGGTCAAAAAATTTATTTAAAGTTTACAATGGAGGATTTTGTGGGGGGGGAAGGGGGCTAGGGCTTAGCCCCGACCCCTCATATGACATATCATAAAACCAACAACAAGAACCGAGGGTGCGAAGTTAGCCGCCCCGTCTGCTAACTGTAACCAACCACTGAAACAGTCCATGTTACCACCTTAATTTAATTTCCAACAGATTATACAGCCGCCCGAAAAAAAGAAAAAAAAATTAAAAAAAATTATATTAATATATATTTTTAATTAACCATAGTTTTTATGGTTTGAAAATTAGATTTTAAGTGCCATTATACATTTAAACTGTCTGACCATTTCACCCAAAATCCCAGTAAATTATCACTCTGTTAGTCGAAAATGGGGTGAATTTGTAGGACCGATCCATATTTTGGGGAATTTGTGGGGTGATTAGTGCCAAAATTTGGGGAATTCATAACTTCTTTAGTTTTTGGCCAAATCCAATGCAGAAAGAGGCTAGACATGAATTTTTTGGGATTCTAGAGTCGATGGAATACGTTTAAGATCTCTTTGAGCATTGTGAACACATGTAATCAAACTTTGGATCATAATAGAAGAGGGCCAAGCCATTGGAAGCTAGACCAAGGAGACTTATCTTAGAAGGGGTGAAATTCTTCATTATATTATTTTGTGTGACTGTTTATGGTGATGTTCATGTTTTTTAGATGTTGTTATTCAATGTTTTATTTATGTTAATTTTCTCATGAATTTCACATAAAAACACATAAAAACTCATATTCAACTTGTAATTAACCTCACAATCCTCAAGAACTTTCTTTATATTTTGAATTGGATCTTAGCACAAAAAAATTAATATTCCCATTCAAATGCCCCTTAGCAAAAGGCAAAAATGAACAAAGTGATTTTTCAAATATGTATGTGACTGTTTAAATATAGTTTCGCGTGTATACATGGATGTGTCTGAAGAGACACACATATACTCAGGCTTATTTAGAAGAAACAACATATATACACAACTGTATATAATAAAAACTATGTATAAGTGGAAAACTAAGGAAAAATGAAAGGAAAGGACGAAATCCAAAATATCAGGATAAATGACTAGATTAATTAAGACTCAAGAAGGCTAGGAAAACCAGAAAAAAAAAACTAAACCTAAATCAAATAAAAATAACCCTTCATTGAAATACTTGATGCTATTCCCTAGTGGAGCAGCCAATTTTGTTGGCAGGAAAATTTTCCTAAGGCAAGTATTGAAAGCCTCATCATAGAAAAATAATATAATCAACAAAGAACACTCAAACAAGCATGCCAAACATATGAATTATCAAAGTTTGATTTGGATACATATCTGAAGGTCCTACATTTCATGATGTTCCTATAGGGTCCAGGCTTACAATTAGATCACATAAGCATATATATAATAGCTAATTCAATGTTCATACATAAAAAATATGTTATATAATCACATATAAACTGTTATGTGGGAAAATCCTCTCTACGAACAGACACGATCCCTCTAGCCCTAGGATGGGTATAGTAACAACAAGGAACAATTAAAAGCCTAATTTTCAATATTGTAAATGCATGCAGATCATGAATAGATCACCTACCTTGGTCTGATGCTATTCCTCATTTTAATCCTTCGATACTTCGCGCTCCATAGTCATATCTTCATTATTGTTGGTGCTTGGTTACTTGCATAAGGGATCAAACAACAAAAAACGTGAAAGCATAACATATATATTGCATATATAATGTACCAAGTTTATCAAGGAAAAATAAGAATCCAATCATAAATTAAAGACGATAATGTAGAGAATGAATCAATTGTATTATATTAAAATAGAGAGGGGGAGTTGCAACTTGTGCCTTGATGTCGCAGCTCTCCTTCGAAAGGTACAGATCTAGGCACGTCTCAAAAGTGCCCGTTTCAACTTGATGTGAAGGAAAAATGTCTCAACTCTCGATTTATACCTATAGAAACAAATATCTCTCTTGTGTTCTTCAAACTCTATTTTAACTAGTAGAGCTATGGCAAAATTTCCATTTCATAGCAAAGGAGGAGGGAGCATGGATCCACTTAAAGTGGGGAAATGGGTTATCCCTTTGGGTGGTTCCAATTTTATAGGAACAAGAAGCCCAAATGGATAAGATTGACTCTATCCTCAGGAACAAACAACTGTCTCTCCATGATGAGTCTTCTATATCTCAACGATTCACTTCCATTTTTAAAAAACTTTCCAGAAGAGGATCAACATGGGTATGATCCTCATTCTAGCGTCAATTGGCACTAACCTAGACCAAAAAAGAGCCATCGGTGAGAGAAAGACATTGATATGGTGTGCCACTCCAGATAATCATGTTTTTAAGGAGCTGCTTCAGGAATGGTCAAAATAGAGTTTACTCATTGTGCTGGAAGGGATATGATGGCACATTTTCATGATGGAAAATAAACACAGGGGTCACTGTTAGGGGTCTCCAGGTTCAGGAATAGGGAATACAGGGATAGTGAAATATTTTACTGTAACATATGCCCCTAAAGCATGAAGGCCCAATGAGAGTGAGGGGTGAAATTCTTTATGAGTATGTTCTAGGACATAGACGCTACCATCAGAAAACCTGTGCAAACAAGCACATATATACATAAACTAAAATATCTAAAATAATCACATGCCCTGAGGTATGGATGCAACCATCCATAGGAGAAATCATGAAACAGGATATGAGGTATGGTCATGGCTATCCAAATAAAGAGGATCACAAATATAGACTCAACGTATGATCGCAACCATCCCAACGAAAGATTAATGTGTACAATCATGAATAATACATATCGCCTCATAACATTTGCTTTATTAGATAAAATGCAGGGTCTTGTGCTCTGTCATGACCTGATCAAGTACAAATTCAAGCATGTGAATAAATGAATTGAATTCAAACATGCAAGGAAATTTCCTGATTACCAGTCAATGATGTAAATCCTTAACAGGCATGAGAGAAACCACCAATGATGAAAATCGCTCTCAAGGTACCAGCAGTACAATCCATGAGATTTTATTAAGGAGTTGATGTTGAAAACTCATGGAATCACCCGATTGAAGGCCAATGATGTAAGCTTGTCATCAAATATGAACAACCTTCCATTAAGGCATGAAGGCTCTAAGGTACTCAAAAAGGGTTCTCTAGATCAACTTCCTGGATAATAGGATGAAGTCGACGGGAAGTGATCCATTGAAGGAGGTCCATAATGTATCCCACATCATCGACATGATATGAAGGCAACAGGATAATAATGAAAGTGATCAGAGAACCAGGCAATGAATGAGACATAGAAGGAACTTCTCTTGAACATATCAGAGAATCGACTCCCGATTTTGGCAGTATTTGAATCAAATGGAATTAGAGGTCATGTTTTACGAAAATGGTAATGGCATGAGAGGAAAAATAGATTTCCAAATCCCATGGAGGAAAAGTGGTGAATGTAGGATATCCCCAAACCGACATGAAACAGAGGATGTGTCATATTCAAGATTGGCATACTTCCAACACAAATAATTAATGCTTTCCATTTTCCCCCACCATTTCTGGCGAGATTTTTTATACAAGCTTGAAGGGGATAGCATATTCTTGTGATATAAATTTTTCCTTCATACAAATCCATCCTAGTACATTTTATGAGCTCTAGGAAGGAGGAACTCGATGTCGTCATGATGATGGATCTAATGTCGTGAAATTTTAACAAGCCTGAAAAAGGTGGTACTCGACATCTTTTCATGTTTAGAGAGTTTGAAAAGAGGAAAAAAGAAAACTCCAGATGGCCCTTTTCGTAAATAGTCCCTCATAACCGAAAAGGTAGAAAATGAATTGTGAGAGAACCTCTTAGTCGTGATTGAATAAGGTATTCCTTTTTCATAAATAATTTATCCCATCCCGAAAATGGGCTAAACGTATACTTGGTAAATGACGTTCCATGCACTTTAATGAGCTCAAAACGACAATAAATCAACAATCTTTTTATGTTTAGAAAGTTAGAAAATAGCTGAAAGATGATTCCAGGGGGGTTACTTTTTAAGTTATTTTTAATCGAGTTTGAAAATGTAATAAACCAAAGCTTTTAAATATGTCATCCATGAAGAAATTGACCCTTTCACTACACAAGAACAAACCCATAAACTGTTTTCGAGGTAAAAATATTAAAATATTATTAAAATATGGTAAAAAACCCTAAAATGACATTGGGCACTTATAAAAAATAGAGAGAGTAAAGAAAATTTCACTTTTCACTTTCAAACTATTGAGAAGGTGCTTTTACCCTCTTTTACCTCAATTATTTAGGAGCATATTGCAGGAGATCTCGGAGGTTGATCAACAAATCATCAGTGCAAGGTAAGAGGCGCTTTCCTTTCCTACATTTCAAAACTTATTTTACTATGTTTCATGGAATATTTCAAATTTGGTGAGAGGATTATAAATTGATGGACGTGGTGGATCGGTGCGGGTACCCCATGTCGGGATCATGCCAGACTATCATTTTTAAAATGGGTAGGGTGTTGATCGGCGCTACTATTTTTAAAACAGTCGTGCCACGTGCAGAGCGGAAAAACGTGCAAAAGTCTCTCAAGAAAAGTTATTTAAGCCAAATTTTTTAGCCTAAACCCTAACAAGAAACCATTAGAATGTTGTTTTAAGGGAGGAAGAGAAATAAAGCATGGTGATCGAATGGAAATAGAGAGACCATGAAGAGGTTGAAAGAGTAGCCATGTAGAACAGGGAATACATGGATGCATTGAGGAACTGCAGGGTCCTCAAGTTCTTCATGACCTCCATCATAAGAGGCCAACTAGATATATTACAATATTTAATCAGTATCTAGGACACAGATCGGGAGAGATTTATTCTTGGTGACCAGGAACTTGAAATTGAAGTGGCTGACATCTACTTCATTTTTTTTTACAATCGACGTTTCGAACCAATCCTATGTGGTTCATCATCAGGATAGATCAATGAGTTTTGTCAGATCTCAACCTAGGATATAAATAAAGGAGACTAAAAGTGAAGGGATGGAAAATGGGAGGCCGACCTTCAATGATAAAAAGTAAATGAAAATTATTTAAGCAATATTATTAATTAATATATTTTTAATAATAATCTTTAAATTATTAGTTAGTTGTACCTACTTAAAAGGTCTTTTATAGTTAGGCTGGAATAATAAAAAATAAAAAATTATTATCTAAAAATTACCAAATTATTTGCACTTATAATTATATTTGTTAATATAGTTATAATTAATAATAATTATCTATACATATATTTTTATAATTAATATATTATTAACTAATATTTTTTTAATTAGATAATATTTTTTTATTTATTATTATTCCAGCCTAACTATAGAAAGCAATTTAAGTAGGTATAACTAACTAATAATTTTATCGCTATTAATTAAAAATACATTAGTTATTAATATTTCTTAAATATTTTTCTTTTACATTTTATCATTGAATGTCGGCCTCCCATTTTCCATCCGTTGACTTTTAGTCTCCTTTATTTATATCCTAGGTTGATATCTCTCAATACTCATTAATCTATCTTGATGGTGAAATACAGAGGATTGGTTCGAAACATCAATTCTAACAAAAATGGATGTGATAAATCCAGAATATTCTACACACAACACATATTGTAGAATCCCTAAATCAACAATCTACTTCATTACTGGCCTCTTGCATAGAGGGGCAAGAACACGATTTTATGGAGCCCGAATCATGGGCGAGATCATGGACATGCTCATTGGGAGAGCATGCTCTGAGGCAACAAGATATTCAAGCGGAAAGATAGCCATAAGCATGGTGGTCGATCTACCACTCAAAGTAGCGCTATATACCATCACATGTGCGACTGGGGCACAGGCACTACATGAGGCCACCAAGGCTCAACTACAGACTGTGGTGGATTGCATGGCACCCACCATTTTCAACTGGTGTGAGGCCGTGGTGGATAATATGAAAAATCATCTCACGAAGTGCAAGAACAGTAAACTAAATAATTTCGGGTATGGGTCCACTCTGATGACCATCTTCCTAGAACGAGTACCATTATTCCAATACCATGGAGTAGGGATAGAGGTACCATTACCACGAGAGCACCGACTGATGAGGCGAGATGAGCTTATGCCTCATGGAGGAGGTGGACAGTAGATGTCTTTCAAACATGCCTTATTTACATGGTTGAGGCATGAACTAATCGTCGTGGAAGACTGTCCATACTCTGGGATGAATTTCTAGGGCGACCGTGGTTTACCACTTCTAGCAGATGATCATTGAGATGACAGAGGTAAAAACATGTTTTTGTTATTTTTTTCATGCTTTTTATATATATCTGTGTGTTTGTATGTGTGTTGATATGAAACTTCGTGTGTCGCAGATGTCGAACCACAGAGGCCAGCAGGGATGTTACTGATCGCTAAGAGGGTGGAGAGAGACTTCAAGGGCACTTAATATGTGGAGGGAGTAGATCCAGAAGAAGATATTGCACATAACCTGGATACTTTGACTTTTAGGATTCCAGAGTATGCCCATATGGGAGACATTGCCCACCAGTACCAGCTCTTGGGTCATAAAGATGATTGTTACATGGAACTTCAATGCTTCTCATTCAACTGTCAAACCAGGGAAAATCTTATTATTTCAAGAGTGTGAGCACAGTATATGCAAGTGATATCAAAGAATAGATACTCTACCTTATCATAGAGAGGACTATCTAATTCTCTAAGTTCAATCAATTTAAATGGAAATGGAATTATAAAATGTTGTTTAACTATTCTATCTAAGTAAGTACAGAAAAGAGAAACATATGATTGAACAACAGTCTTACTGAATTGAACAACATCTACAATAAATTGAACCGTAATTGTTTATTTATTTTTTCAATGGAATTCTCTTTTAAATTAAATATATGACATCTTTTCGAATCATTTAAAAAATAGATACCTTGCAATAATAATGAAAGGATCCAATTTTAGGTATATACATAATTGAATAGCAGTCATGCTAAAACTATTGAAACACGAATAAAGCATTAGGAAATGATGGAAGCATATAAATAACTATGAAATTATTGAATATAAGAAAGAAGGTATGAATGACAAATGATTCTAATGAAAGAGAAAGTTGGAGCATCTTATGTTCACAATTCAAAAAATTAAATGATATCTCAAGAAATTTATTAGACAATTGAAATGTAAATTCTGTAATTGAACGTATAGCACAGATATTAGCATAGAAACTCCCAGGGCTCAGCCCAAACCACCAAAAGTCTACCGCTACGAAAAAATCAGAGATTGAATATCCAAAAATACCAAAACCTTTATTAAGATGAAAGTTAATACATTGATAGAATTGGACAATTATGTCCTGATACATCTATTACAGAAGAAAGTCTCTCTATGATCTCCCTATTTTGTTCATTTTCAGCCTTTTAATGGAAATTTCAGCAGTGGTAATGGTTTTTTCCATACGCAATCTTTCTGCTTGTGGATTTCGTTTGAGTTCTTTAGATATGGAGGTGCCTTTCTATCTTCCACCGACCCATGGGAGTCATCATGATTCCATTAGTCTATGTCTGTTAGCTGTCTTCTAGTTATCATTGCCTCAACTGCTTTGTTTCCCTGTAAATAAAGATACAACAAGTCAATTTCTCGTTTTCAAACATCCCTTTTACCATTAATTCATTTTGTCCTGATTATACATTAAACTTTATTTCCTTTATTGTTAAGATGAGGAAAAATTCATAAGGGCGCATAACAATTCGTGGTAAAGGTAGGGTGAAAACATACCTTATTCTCAGCCCAACATACTACCCCACTTACCTATTCGCAAGTCCTCATGCAAACAAATGATTGAGGTGTAACTGGCTCAGAGAATAGGTATGGTAGAGTTCTTCTTTATACGCTCTGAAGCCATGTCTCCGTCTAATTTTTGCAAAGGCAGCGTTTGTGGGCCCTTTTGGCAGCTTGTAATCATGATCATAACCCTCAGAGGGTACCAAATGAGAGGGCATCTGTACCTGCATCCTATCCATGTAGGGCCAATGTTGAATATCAGATTGTTGTATAAAAGGAATCTGGAGTCAACCACTTTGAAGTTTCTGTAGCCCAATGGATCTCTATTTTTCACATTATTCATGGAGGCCATCCACCTCTGTTTGGTTGTTGCCAGAGCTACCTCCTGAATGTATTTGAAATAATCTCGCCCATGTTGCATAATGTCCTTATGTATAGGACCCATTTTAGTCATTACTCCCTTTCTCTGCATGAAATTCTTATGTTGGGTGAATAGATGCAGGGGTCTAGTAGGCTCCCCTCTAACCCACAGGTCTAGGCCATGCTCCCTCTTCTGGAAAATGTTGTAGGATTTAGACCACCGAGTCTGGTTCTTATCAAAAGAGAGGAAAGCCTGGAACTAAATGTCTCCTATAAAGGGGTTGGGATTACTGTCCCTATCGTCCTCGAGGAAGAATTTGTGCATGTATAGCTCACACAAAAGGTATTAAACCTTCTCATTTTGATCATTGCATCAATGGATGAATTCCTCTATGGTTTTAAAATTCATGGGCTTCCCTGACCTAATGGTATTTATCTTCAGTAATAGATACAGTTCTACTAGAAATAGGGCATAGTTGGTGGCTAGTGCCCTGCATGTTAGCACATCAGAGTACAGAGAGAAAACCATACTAGTTTTCTTCTTGGCTTGTTCCACCTGATCCTGTGCTCTCTTTACTTTCGCCTTTTCTTCTCTGAGCTGAGAAAATGTCTCATCCTCTGTTGCAGAAGGGTCTGTGAATTTATTTAACAGTGCTTGATACTCTTGTGCAGGTACTACTTCCTTTCTACATTGTGCTAATTCATGTTGTGTTAGAATTAATTCATTATGTAATGTCTGATTGGTAGCCTTTTCCACCAGAGGAGCATAGGCAGGTGCTTTCTCCCTTTGGGTTTCCTTTTCTTTTGTAAATTCTAGCCTAGTCTACACAGAGGCTTCAGTAGTGTCCACTAGGTCAGTCCGTACCTCAATCTCAGCAGTGTTTGCTAGGTTAATTTTTACCTCAACTTCAACAATGCCTATCAAATTGGTGACAAACTCAATTTGGGTTTCTATGGTGACCAATTATTTCTTAGGCTTTCGAGCCTTGCTTACTTCGTTCAACTATTTCCTCAAATGTTTTATCATTTTCCTTAATCTTTTGTAGGTTCTGCTCATTTTCTTCAAATTATTTCAGCTAAAATCTCTTCTGGTCTGGTTTTGGCAGGGGATGGAGGAGCAGAAACCTCGTTTTTAGAAATGGTGGTTCTAGTTTCAAGGTTGTCAATGATGATATTTTCTACCTATACTCCAGAGTTTACTTCTGCATTAATGTCCCGACTTAGTGATATATTATTCCCTTCAGGCGTTAGAGGGTCCATTTCCATGATTGCATTTTGTTCTAAGGAGATGGTGTCTCCTGAATAGTTTTTAGATTTGACTACCCCTTCTTCGTGCTCTTCCCTCTTCACCCCATCACTCTTAGGAGGAGATAAGACCCTAAAAGCCTGTGATTCATCTTCATGGGGTAATACTTCAGTGTGTCTAGAGCTACCAGTAGTCGCAGATTGATTCAACTGTTCCTCTTGCTCCTTAGCTTGTTGATATGGGCTTCTAGTTTCATTGTATGCCCTCATTTGCTCGAGGACTTGAGCCATATCTTCCTCATAGTCTTTCAAGGGTATGTTTTGAGGACTTGAAGGTTGTGTATGGGATGGCCCTACCTCCTCTAGGAATTACGAGGTTTCTTATTGTAATTGTAGTCTTTCAGATTGTCTTCGCTTCCTTGCTTCTGAATTCGAAGCACATGTCATTTTCCATCTTGCTCCTCTAGGTATGTTCACTCTAGGGAGCTCAATTTCGGTCCCGACAGTGTTTTCCTCATGGAAATGCACGACAAGGTTAACAAATCTGTCCCAAGATGTATGATGTTTTCCTAACTCATGGATGATAATTAACTTGATTAAACCATGGTGGCTGACGACTGCTTGAGGGTTGTTAGCCTTTCTCATTTGAACAGTAGTGTTATGTAATACATAATTTAAGAAATAAGGCAGATAAACTGAAATATTTTGTTTAAGAATAGCTAAGAATTTGAGTTGATGAGGATTTACCACGTCTTGGTATCCATCACATGTGATGAATCTCTAGATGAATGCTGCCAATTCCTGCCATGGTTATTGTAGGGAGGCAGTGTTAATCTCCTTTCCTTTCCATTCCAATGGTTCTCCTGGATCTTGGTATGTTGCGATTTCCTCTCATAGGAGGTGTTTTTCAGTCCATATTTCTCCCTCTGTTGGTATTCCGGAGACTTCAGTAATAATATCCTCTGTGACTAGTATAATCCTTCCCCCAAGTCTGGTATGTCCCTCCTGTAGGTTCTGCACGAATTCAACTACTATCTCTGTGTCAAACCATTGCAATTTGTGTGAGTATGGTATCGAGCCAGCTTGTCGGAGAATGGTGCGAGTTGCGTATAATATTGGGAAGGTCATAGGTTCATTCCAGAGAGACATTCCTCCCATGACTGATGCGTTCTCTTGAGCTAATTTCTTCCTCTATCTGTGTTTCCTTTCAACCTTGTTGGTTAGAATAAACACATCATGCAAGAGAAAAATAAATTGTAGCCTTCTGTCGTAAATGTAGGTAACCTCATATCGTAATTGAAATGATATTTTGGTCTGATCAGGGTATCTAACGGAATTTGTGCAGGGAATTCGCATGCTTAACATTTGTGGATATTTACACCCCCTCTATCGAAATAAGGGCATTCACGTCCTTATGTAGAAGAGATATTTACATCAGGGAATTTTGAGGTCTAAAATGGGCCTCCTAAGGAAATTATAAAATAATAGTGGAAATAATAAAATAATATTTGATTACATCATGAGATTTTAGAGGGAAAAAATGACAAAATACCTTTTCAACTCGTATTTTCAACTTATCTCTCAAATTTTTTAATCAAATTTCTAGCGGGAGTGCTCGTTGGATGAAAAATTTAATTCCTCATCAAAGGAGTACCCATGTTGCATACTTTTGATGGACCCTGCTATACCAAAAATGAGAAATACATTAAAAACCTGATTGCAATCATGTTTTTTAATGTATTTCTAATTTTTCATGTAGTAGGGTCCATCGAAATTATGCAACGTGGGTACCTTGGATGAGGAATTAAATTTGGCATCCAACGATTACTCCCGCTCGAAATGTGAGTAAAAACTTTGGGAGATAAGTTGAAAATACGAGTTGAAAAAGTAGTTTTATTATTTTATTATTTTTTAATATCTTTACCCTTTTACTTATAAAATGGTGAATCATCCCCCATGGTTGCCATCATCATATTGAATCCTATTGGTTCTTATAAAGTTTATTTTGGTTGTACATTTTCTTAGGAGGCCCATTTTATACCTCAAAATTCCCCTAATGATCAATCATGAATGCATACGGGGGAAAATCTCAGGGATCAATAATCATAGTCTGTATGTGAGAAAGGTGTCTGTGGCCTTGGAGTTCAAGAAAAGTGGAGTTATTGCAACAATGATGAATGCGTGTGGTTTAAATGTCAGAATTGGAATTTATCATAAGTGTGTCCCATGCGGAAGTAACCGAAGAAGGGAAGAAAGAAATACACCAATTATTATGATAGGATGTCCTTATTTAATGGTATGGTGTGATGGAAGCGTGAATGTGATAGATAATGATTGGTGCCTTCATCTCGTAATTCAAACATGAAATATAGTTTATTTATAGTTACTTATGCGGTAAAATAGTATTATCACTAATTCGAATAGTGGATTTATCTTGGAAATTGATGGAAATAAGAGATAAGGTATATATAAGAGTAATTGGCTATCATTAGAAAATACTTTCATACCACAAGCAGAGCCACTGCTACCAGTAGGCATTCATAGCCTCGACAAGGTAGCTATTTTAACCCAAAAAATGAGCGAGAATCCTCTATGTAAAAGTAGATATTTTGCCAATTTTATGGAGAGATCACCATGCTAGTATTGTGGCCAGATAGTCAAGGTGACACTCACTATAGATGTAATAGAGTGATCAGGCCAGCTCGTGATGAGACCTCTTGTCCTTCAAGAAGTTGGAGTTGCCGATAAGGTCATTACACTCGTGTGTTGGTCATTGTGGGCATGTCACCTACTAAACCCTTTTGATCCTGGTAGGCTGGCTCATGATGAGACCCTATATTCTCTCTTAAAAAATTGGATATAGACATAATACTTCTTTTTGAAAAGTAGGAATTTTTCTTTGTTTTATGAAGAGACCAATGTGCTGGTGTGGTAGCCATATAGTCACAGTGCCATTCACGGGGATTGTAACAGAGTGATAAGTACGGCTCGTGATGAGACCTCCTGTCCTTCAAGAAGTTGGAGCTGACGAGAAGGTCAATACCCTGGTGTGTTTGCCATTGTGAGTATGTCACCTGCTAAACCCTTATGATCAGGGTAGGCTGGCTCATGATGAGACCCCCTATTCTCTAAAAAAATTTGCATGCAAACATAATATTTATCCTTTATACATGAAGGGAGGCTCATTAACTCCTTAAGAGTTAGGGATGGTGTGAGAAGTAAAAAGAATGCCAATACAATTAATACTCCTTATTCCTTTCACAGAGAAATACTACTCGAGAGCATAGACAGATATATCATTATAAGACTATGTATTGTGTGATAACATGTTTGAACAAGAGATGTATTAGCCCTTCATTGCATAGATGTACCATGTCAGCTTCCGGAGTAGACATTTCCATTAAAGTTTCAAAGGATCATCATATTAGTAATATTACTGCTTTTCTCTTCTTCAGGTGCCAATTCTCACTCAGAAATGTGTTTCACAATTGGGGTGTGGGCTGAGGAGTGGTTTTTGTGAGGAGAGATCATCAAAAAGAAAGAAGGATCATGCTCAAAGAGGGGGAAAAAATCAGATGTTAAATTCGATTAAACAGCAGTAAATAACCACCCAAAAACATGGTTGTTCAATCTAATTGAACAACAACTATTCAATTTGATTGAACAACATCCATTCAAAGATTTGAACAACAAAATAAAAACGCAAACGACATGGTTGTTCAATTTGATTGAACATTAGCTATTCAATTTTTATTGAACAATAGCCGTTCAAAGATTTGAACAAAAAAACAAAAAACAAAAACGACATGGTTGTTCAGTCCAATTGAACAACAGTTGTTCAATTGGATTGAAGAATAGCCTTTAAAATATTTGAACAAAAAAATAAAAACGCAAAAACACATCTATTTAATCCGATTGAACAATAGTTGTTCAATTGGATTGAACATCAGTCGTTCAAATATTTTAACAACAATAGTAACAACACAAAAACATGGTTGTTCAATATGATTGAGCAAAAACTATTCAATTGGATTGAACAACAACCATTCAAATATTTGAACAGCAACAGTAAAAGCGCAAGGGGTGAGGAAGGAAAATGATACAATTGTGAATGTGAAGAATGTACAACAAATTAAGAAACTTAAAATTGCAGGGAAATTATATACAATATTTACAAAAGGAAGTAGTAAGCTCTCATGTATTTAAAGTAGTGGGGTTACCACCCTCTTCTGCTAAAACTTGGATAATAGGATCGTTGTGTACCTGCTGGCAGAAAGACTCCATTTAAGGGGTTTTTGATAGAGGTGCACTCTATGCCCATTAACTCAGAATGTAGAACCAGACCCATCTATGGTGGTGAGGGTGAGGATACCATTTTTGTGTACTTCCTGGATTTTGTATGGGCCAAGCCACCTTGTTTGTAACTTGCCTAAAAAATATTGGAATCTGGAGTCATAGAGAAGGTCTAATCTCCTCTCTAAAATTTATTCTTTTTGATGAGGTTGTCATGTCGCTTAGCTCGTTGTTGTTGGATGATTGTAGTGCACTGCAGAGCCAATAACCGTATCTCATCTAATTCATTTATTTGCTGGAGTCTTCTAATATGGGCCTCCGTCAAGTCCAGCCCTACCTCCTGTGTTGTCCTTAAGATATTTATCTTGAACTCAATAGAAAAAATAGGCTCTCTTCAAAATAATAGATGATACGAAGAATATTTAGTGGTGTTTCACCACATTGTGTGGTAAGCCCATAAGGCCTCTAGTAGTCTAGTAGCCCAGTCTGTTAGGAATTTACTGAAGGAAAAATAAAGAATTTACTAAGAGAAATAAACATAAAAGGCCAGCAATAAATCATTAACATAAACACATATGTTTATCTGGGAAAACCCCAAACTCCGGGGAAAAACCCAACCATTGAAATTTCATTAACCATTGGCGACAACCTTGGCCAATCCGGCCATGTGAGCCTTCACTGCTCACCTCCAGGCCTACATTACAATGAAGTATTCCTAGCCTTTTATAGGCTCCATTACATGCAATACCATGGGTCGAAAACCATGGGTGCATAGAACCATGTGCCCCAAAACCACTACTATATACCATGGTCAACATTGAATCTATCCCAAGTCATGTTTACTTAACAATTCCCTCCTTAAACTTGACTTGGGTATTATTGACTAAATCAAGCCAAAACTGCTAAGTGAGACAACCCCACTCACTATAGCTCTTTCTCCCCTCAATATTTTTTTTTTTACCCGCGGTAAATTCCTAAAAAATTCTTTATTGTTTCTGCCGTAATTTCTAACACAGCCCCGGCGATGTGTTCATACTGTCTTGGTAAGAATTGCTTCAAGGAACTTCTTGGTGCTTTCAACTTCCCCATTTTCCTATGGGTGGTAGGGAGACATGACTCTATGCATGATATGGTAATTCTTCAAGGTGGCTATAATGTTATTACCCACAAACTATGCCCCTCCATCGGTTATCATTTTGCATGGTAAACCACATCACACAAATAGCTCAAAAGGTAAATTAATCACAGATTCATCTGTAACTCTTGATAAGGCCACTATTTCTACCCACTTTATTATGTAATCCGTGGCAACCAATATGTAGATTTTCTGATTTGATGGTGGGTTAAATGGCACAAAGAAGTCCAATGCCCATCATCTACATGGTTCTACTACCAATTGTGGTTGTAGTGGCATTTCATCAGCTTGTCCCGAACGGCCTATTCTTTGTCAACTATCACAAGCTTGGACATATTTTATTTCATCTTTAAAAATCGTAGGCCAATAATAACCCATTTGCAATACTTTGTGCCTCGTTCTATGATATGCAAAGTGGCCACCACAAGATTCATCGTGACAATCTCGTAGAATGTCATAAATCTCATCTTCCCGGATGCATCTACGTATATGCATATCGGCTCTGGTGTGAAAGAGGTATCCACCAATCTAGGAGAATCTAGCACTAAGCTAAAAAATTAGATTATGTTTTCTTCTTTTTAAATTCTAAGTAGCTTTCCTACTGCTAGATAGTTTGCTACATCTGCATACCATGGTGTTTTTACTGCTACAACGAACATATGTACATCGGGAGACTGATCGTCCACCGCTAGTGTATCATCTGTTTTGGGAACTCTAGATAGGAATTCTGCAACCACATTCTTCTTTCTTGGACAGTATTTAATGGTTATATCAAATTCTTGCAAAAGAAACGACCAACAAGTTATTCTCCCATTTGTAATTGGTTTATTAGCTAGATATTTAATGGCATAGTGATCAATATACAGGACTAATTGATAGCCAATTATATAATGTCTAAATTTATTTATATCATAAATGATAGCCAAGAATCCTTAACCAAGAACTACCCCTATCATTGTGTCAGATGCATCTAAATAAATGTGAAAGGGTAGCTTCTAGTTGGGACTGCATAAGATCGGTGCTGTCGAAAACAGTTTCTTCAAATTTGTAAAATCAATGTCACATTTATCTGACCAATGGAATTCAAATTTTCTAGTTAGCGCATACAGGGGTGTAGTGATTTGTGAAATATTCTTTATAAACGTGAGATAATACCCTACGTATCCAAAAAAATTGCGTACCTCTATCTGTGTACAAGGTGTGGCTAATAAAATAATTACTTCTATTTTTTCCGGATCTACCTGTATCCCAGCTGCAGAGATGTAGTGTCCTAGTATTACTCCTTCGGTCATCATCATATGGCATTTTTCATTGCTTAAACATAATCTGGTAGCAATACATCGTTTGATTACCTTTTCTAGAGTTTCTATTGCTTGATCGAAGTCATATCCATATGGGATAAAGTCTTCCATGTAAATTTCAAGTCCCTCATTTATTAAATAATAAAAAATGTTGGGTATGGCTCTTTGGAAGGTTGTTGGGGCATTGCATAGTCCAAATGGTAATATCCTGTAGGCAAATGTACCCCATGGGTAGGTAAAGGTTGTTTTATCCTGGTCTTCAAGGGACACATGGATTTGATTGTAACCGCTGAACCCATCAAGAAAGGAAAAGAACCATTTACCTATCAATGTATCAAGGACTTGGTCAATAAAAGGAAGGGGGAAGTGGTCCTTCTGTGTTTCCTTATTCAGTTCTCTGTAATCTACATAGATTATCCATTTCCAATTTTTGTTAGGAATGACTACTAGGGGAGAGACCCATTTGTTGTTTGAGATAGGATAAATGAAGTTTGCATCCAGTAGCTTCTGCAATTCATCTTTTAGAATGTCTTTCAGATGTGGGTTTAGCCATCATTGAGGTTGTCGAACATGCCGAGTCTCCTTGTTAGTATAAATGTGATGAGTGCATAGTTGAGGGTCTATACCCTTCATGTCTGGGTAGTCCCAAGCAAATGCTCCCTGATACTTCTGTACAACCTTTATTAGCCTTTTCTTTTGGCTACTATCTAGATTTCCATTGATATTTTAAATTTCCCCTGGCTCAATTTCAATGGTTATGTTTTTGTGTACAGCGGTTGTGGGTATGTGTTGATCATCAAGGTATTCCAAGGGATCTTCTTGTGGTTCATCGTCAAGAACTATTTCTTAGCATTTGGAATTTTAAGTTTTCAGGCATAGATGGTTGGTTCATCAAGTTATTGATTACATAGTCTTTAGTTTGATCCTAAAATTCAAGAGCTTCAACTATGGTTAGTGGTGAACAGATATTTTGTTCCCAGTATGTGTGTGGATGTCTGTGAATTTTTATCGTGGGTAGGCTTGGTTTGGTAGGTGGGTAAATGATAATAGTTTTTATGGTATCTCCTCTAGCAATGGTCATGTTGCCTATTCGGAAACCTATGTAAGCATCTACTGTTGCCAACCAAGGTCGACCGAGTGTCCATCCATCCTACTCTTTGGGTTAATAACTAAAAATTCAGCTAGATACTCTCATGAGTCCACAGAAACCATGATGTCTTGTAATATTCCTTTTGGTCTGATAACAGATCTATCAGCAAGTTCTAGGAAAGTAGTTGTGGGTTCTAAAGCTGATATGCCTAGCTTTTTACAAGTCCCTTTTGGTCAATATGTTAATGGCCACCCCTAATTCAACCAATGTGTTTGGAAAGGAGTGGCCAGATATTTTCATAGTTACTATGGGGTTCCCTGGATCCTCATATTTCAAGGGTGTTTCCTTACCCAAGAGTAAGTTATATAGCGCCCCTACCACATGAACAGTGGGTACGGTTTTTTCTTTCGTCACCTTCTTCTTTCCACACAGTTCTTTAATTGACTTGACATATATGGGAATGTCTTGTATAGCCTACAAAAGAGGAATTTTAATGCAAAGGTTTTTCAATTCACCTAGGATATCGAAATCTGGAGAGACTATCGATCTAGGAAGTGTTAATCTTTCAGGGAATGGAGGGGGAGAAGTCCTAAGGTTTTCAAGCTTCCCTTGATCAATCATTTCCTTTCCCTGATCTACTTCTATTTTAGTCATATTTGTTTGTCTAGGCTTTTTTGAAGTTCTAGATTCAAGTTGTGGCAGGGTCGTATCTTCTACTGGTGAAATAATGCGTCCTGATCCTAGCCTTAGTTTATTACATTGCTTCTGTTTAGTTTCTTGGTTTGGGTTTTATACAATATGAATTAGCTCAACCAACCTATTTTTGGGGTTAGGATTGGGTTGAGCCAGAAATTGAGGTTGTATGGTAGGCTGAGGGTTGTGCTGGACTGGGTCATTCTTAGGGGTCGCTGCAAGTTCTGAGGTCAAGTTGTGGTTTATGAGGTGGAGGCTGGCCACTGGGTTTGATATGGAGTGTTTTTCAAATAAGGGGGGGAACAAGGAAAAAATGGCGAATTATTTCCTGAAGAGGGTTGTGTTAGGCAATATGGCATAGGAAATGATTGATATGGCCAAGTAGATAAAGGTGGTTGGTTCTGCCAAGATGTTGCCAGGTTTTGCTGGTTAAACAAGGGGGAAGAAAAGAACTAAGGAAGGTCTTGTGGCATAACTGGTCGTGATTTCCACTGTTGAAGATGGTTCATTAAATATATGGGTTCTGTCTCTTCCTTTGCTTCTTTAAAAACTACCTTTTGCCCCAGAAGCAAAGGGAAATGGTCCATAGAATGGTCCTTGGTGCAAATGGTGCATGTCTGGACCATGTCTAATGGGCATTCCCTTTGGCTATGCTTCTTCTGATAGCATGGGAAAAATATGGCCAAGTTTTGTTCTGCTATAGCTTTCTTCTGCTTGGCTTGTAGGACGTCTAGCTGTGTTGTCAAGGTGCCCAAGATTTCAGTTTTGAAATCTTCTAAAAGATTACCAAATTATGCTCTAGTCATGTTGCCTTCAGACTGCTTAGGATCCCTTGTAGCTGAGTCTTGCCCAATTGGCATACTTCACGTACTACCCTAAGAGCACCTGATACACAGTGAAATAATATCATCATATTCTTCTTGGTAGATGTCCCCTTTTCCCATTTTGTTAAGTGTTTCAACCCATTCTTCTTTCATTCCCTTAATCATTGTTGCTTTTAAGATGTCTGTGGATAGTGCAGAATATGGAGACTTTGTAAATTATATTGAAATATTTCGACATAATCTTCTAATGTCACATTGTCTTTTACAGGCATATTGAAGATTTCATCTTTTAATTCTCGATTCCGGCAATAATCTTGATATTTATTAAGGAAAGTGCTCTTGATCTAGTCCCAGTTATTTGTGGTTCCTCCACTGAACCCCATAAACCAACGTAATGCGGTCCCTTTCAAGTTAGAGGCAATTAATTTCAGTTTCTGAGGGTCAATGGTGTAGTCATATCCCCTAGATAAGACATAAAATTCAAATTAAAACACATCACGATCTTCCGAGGTCAACCCATGGAAGGTGGGAATGTTTTGTAAGGGAATGGATTTCATAGGGGCATTTGAACTATGATCAACAATGGGATATTCCAATGTTCATGCCTCCCTCTTATTCTGATTCTGATTGTTTTCCATTTTATCAAAGATATTCCAATAATCTTCAAGGATTTCTTATTCTGGAGTAATAATATTAGTGGAATTAGGAAGTGGATGCGGAGGAAGCCTTACAGCACTTTCCTGATCTGGGATACCAAGTGTCTCTGTCTCAACTACTCTCTCATGGTATTCAACCTCTGGAGTTCTTACTTGTATTGTACTACTAGTCCCTCCTTCCCATTCCTATAAATTACAAGAACCTCCCTCTCTCGAAGGATCAATACTTATGTGATTAATAGTCTGAAGGCCTTATTCAGATCCCTCTGTTTCACTATGAATCTCAGCGTGGGCTGCAAATGGTGAGGCTGCTGCCTGAGGGAGAGCATTAGTACTTTGAATAGGAATGGTTTTGGGTCCTATGGATGCCTGGGATTCAACCTTCTTAATGATTTCGTCTATATATGTTATTCTACCAAGGATCATCGGTAACTTGGGTTTCATGGACTTAAGTGGATGATTGTGATTTGTTTCTATATTTTTCTTTCTAGTCATAAAACAAGAGCACCTATTCTACTAGCTTCGGCACAATTCCTGAGAAGCGGGCTGAAGAGAAAGCATTTTGCTTGTCGGTATGCAGGTTCTTACCTCTTATTTTCAATACCCAATTCTTCGCAGCAAAAAAAAGAGGAAATAAATGAAATCACTCTTAAACACTCTCCCTAGCAACAACGCCAAAAATGTTGGGTCATAAATGTGACTTTTATAGGAAACTTCAATTCTTCTCATTCAATTGTCAACCTAGGGCAAGTCTTATTATTTCAAGAGTGTGAGCACAGTATATGCAAGTGATATCAAAGAACAACTACTCTACGTTATCATAAAGAAGACTATCTAATTCTTGAATTTCGATCAATTCAAAGGGAAATGAAATTATAAAACGTTGTTTAACTATTCTATCTATGTAAGCACAGAAAAGAGAAACCTACGATTGAACAACACACTGATGAATTGAACAACATTCCTACTGAATTGAACAATAGCTTCAATAAATTAAACAACAATTGTTTATATAATTTTGCAATGGAATTCTCATTTAAATGAAATAGATGACATCTTTGTGAACCATTTAACAACTAGATACCTTGTAGTAATAATGAAAGAATGCTACTTTAGCTATATACAGAATTGAACAACAATCATCCTAAAACTAATGAAACATGCATAAAGCATTAGGAAATGATGGAAGCATCTAAATAATTATGAAATTATTGAATTTAAGCAAGAAGGTATGAATGACAAACTATTCTAATGAAAGATAAAGCTGAAGCATCTTATGTTAACAATTCAACCAATTAAATGATATCTCACGAAATGTATTAGATGACTGAAACATAAATTCTATAATTTAACGTATAGCATAGAGATTAGAACATAAACTTTGAGGGCTAGGCCCGAAACACTAGAATTATACCTCTATGGAAAACCCAGAGATTGACTATCCAAAAACGCCAAAACCTTTATTAAGCTGAAAGTTAATACATTGACAGAACTGAAAATTTTTGTCCTGATACGTCTATTACAAAGGAAAGTCTCTCTATGATCTCCCTATCTTTTCCGTTTTTGTCCTTTTAAAGGCGATTTCACTAGTGGTAATGGTATTTTCCATACAGGATCCTACTACTTGTGGATGTTCTTTGAGTTCTTCAGATGTGGAGGTGCCTTTCTGTCTTCCACTAGCCCATGGGAGTCATCATGATTCGGTTAGTCTCTGTCTGTCAGCTTTCTTCTGGTTATCATTGATTCAGCTTCTTTATTTCCCTATAAATAAAGATACAACAAGTCAATTTCCCGTCGTTAAACATCCCTTTTACTGTTAGTTCATTTTGTCATGATTTTACATTAATCTTCCTTTCCTTTACCGTAAAGATGAGGAAAAATTCTTAAAGGTGCATAACAATTCGTGGTAAAGGTAGGGTGAAAATGTACCTTATTCTCGGCCCAAAACCTTCGACACACTATTAGGGTATCTGATCGCATTCACCAATTGTTGACTTGAGTTATTCAAGCAGTAGCTTGGTACTGTGATCATCACATGGATTAGTTTGGTTTTTCCTTTTCTGTAGTTGTAGTTTTTTCCAAGACCTGCGAGTCTCACTATGTACTAGAGCATATATTATTTTTTGTGGGTTATGATGTACTTTGAACACTATTTGAAAACCAATCGATATATATATATATATATATATATATATATATATCTGTGTGTGTGTGTGTTATTTTTTTTTTCCATGCATATTGTAGTTATGATCGTGCTTTTACTATTTTCGCAAATGTATATCGTAGAGCAATGAATCTGTTAAGTAAAACAAGATAAATAGGAAAATGATTTGCAAAAAGCACATCAAATCATAACCAAAATGGCACATTGACATACACAAGGTAATGAGTTTTCATTTTGACACAAGCTTGAAATGTTAGAAACTCCGCTTGATAAAATAAAATTTGCATGCCCCCAACAAGACAACTTAATTTGAGGTACATTCCCCCAAGCTTCAATCCATTCACTTGAGTAGACTACTAGGTACTAACAGATGGATGGAATTAACATTAGGCTATGAGGGGAAGTGAAAAAATAAAATTGAAAGGGAACTGATTTCATTTTTTAAATGAGGTTGACATAGAGAAAGAACTATCCTCATAATACCCAATTCAATTTTTAATGAGGTTGACATAGTAAATGAACTATTCTCATGATAGCTTGCTTCATTTTTTAAGGAGCTTGACAAAAGAAAATGAACTGTGCTCCAACGACCTGATCAAGACATATAAAAAATTCGTGGCCTCAAAGAGGTTCTCATCTAATGGAAGAACAACATCTCGGAAATAAAAATCTAATGACCCCAGTAGATGGCACACGACGGTACTATTGCTAGATGAGGGCAATGAGAAAGTGGCCACATAATTAACATGTAGCGGGGAATATACCACCATAAGGTAAGGACTAGGAAGGGACGACGGTAGACCAGGTGTCACATCAGGACCAAATAATGAAAGTTAATCAATGGTCATGATCCGACTTTCATGTGGAAAACAAATCAAGCAAAATAGGGATGAGAAAAGTGCTCCCATGGCATAAGTATAGCTGCGCCCCAGGAGTAAGTTCAAATTTGAGGAGCATTGGAGAACCATCACTTCTTTGTCGAAAATATTGCCTCCTAAATTAATAGGTAACTTTGGAAGGATCCCTAATGGTTGACAGGTTCCTCTATTAAAAGCCAACATATTTTGAGTAATAGGCACAAGTTGTGGAGAAATGAAATTTTTCCAGCTAGTTGAGGACATAATACTGACACTCGTTTTCTAGAAATGTGGATAATCTGGGAATTTTTTTAAAAAATGATCACCACATGAGTTTAAAAACCAAAAATAATACTAACCGAGGCACCTTCATCTATAATCATGCCTGGTACGACCATATTGCAGGCCTGTATAGTGATCTCAAAGGGAACGTAAGAAGGAATATCGTATCCCATGAATCGACTCCAATCAAAGGAAGTGACCAAACTACATGGAGGGGGTGACATAGGAATAAGAGGATTATCCCCTTGCGTTACAAGAGTGGAAAGACCACCTAATGGACTCCAGAAATGAGAGTAAGAGGATCACTTTCTTGAACTGTGGAAATGGGAGTTGGATGATCACCCTCTTGGGTCATGGAAATAGGAGGATCACCCTTTGGTCCTAGGGAAGCAGAGGAAACAAAGAGAACCTGACTGGGATGAGGCCCACTCTAGACGAAAAAGACATGATGAAATCTAGGTGGATTCAGGTCGACCTTTTTCTCAACCAATGATTTGTCGAAATTGGAATCAGGAGACTAAATTTTAGAGAGAGTGGAGCTAACCGGATATAATCTCGAATGATTACTTGATCAACTAGTAGAGTATTCGAAGAAAAAATATGGAAACCAATGGGAAGACAGGACTTAGAAGCCAAAAGGGTATCCAAAAATTTAGAATCTTCATCCATATCAAGACAAAGGTGAATGGGATGGTTCCCTTCACACAACCTATAGGGAATTTTCGTTTCACCATGTTTCTTATGAGTCTTATTGTTTGTTATTAAACCAGCTCCAAAAAAAGAAGAAAATAGAGATCAGCGCCTTAGAAATCAGCCACTTCGAGGGGGAAACCTTCTTTACATTACATAAATGAACAATTCTTGGATGATAAAAATAAAAAATCCTCCTTCTATATATAGGATTCCTTGGGGTCACAATATAATCCTAGATGACCTAACAATAATAATATAAAGGCAAAATAATAATAATATGGGGGTTAAATAGGTACAACAATAAAAATAAGGGGGCTACACTAACAACAATAAGGGACTAAAATAGTAATATAGGGACCTAGCATGCCCCTCTCCTTCAAAAAGTTTTGTCCTCAATGCTTTAGTAGCTCTGGATGCTTCTGTATAAAATTCTCATCCTCCCATGTAGAACCTTTTGTGGGTAAGTTCTTCCACTTGATGATATACTCTGAAATTGATCAATTTCATAGTTGTTGAGTTCTTGTTTCCATGACTGCTTCAGGTTCCAATATGGTTTTTCCCTCCTCATCAAGTTCTGTCAATATTATTTGAACTGGAATTTTGTCACCTATAACATTGTTTAAGCATGAAACATGGAAAACTAGATGCACTTGTGAAGAAGCAGGAAGCTCCAATTTGTATGCCATAGTACCAATCTTTTGCAACACGTTGTAAGGACCATAGAACTTTGGCGATAATTTATTATCCTTCTTAGCTTTCTTGAGGTATATTTGTTTGTATTGTTGTAGCCATAAAAATACCCAATCTCCTACATCAAAAATTCTCTCACTGTGATGTTGATGTTCTTGTTGTTTCATTCGATTTTGTGCCAAATTTAGGTTATGCTTTAAGAGTTGGAGAATTTTTTGTTGATGCTCGATGTGATATTCCACTTCTTGAACCTTAGAACTTTCTCTTAAAGATTATGTGATGGGAGGTGGATGATATCCATAAAGTGCCATAAATGGGGTCATTTTTGCTATAGTATGGAAGGAAGTGTTATACAACCATTCCGCCAGAGGTAACCACTTGACCCATAGTGTCTTTTTATCAGATACAAAACAAAAAGATATCCTTACAAACATTTGTTCACTATCTCTATTTAACCATTGGATTGAGGATGATAAGATGAGCTATGAGCTGGTTGAGTACCCAAATAAGAAAATAATTCCATCCAAAAATTCCCAATAAAAATGGGATCTCTGTCACTTACAATAATATTTGGGTTTCCATGTAGCTTTTGAATTGTTTCCATAAATACAGTAGAAATGGTAATTTCTTTAAATGGATGAGATAATGCACAAAAATTTTCATGCTTGGTAAGTCTATCAACTACCACCATGATGACACTCTTTCCTTCAGAATTCAGTAAACCTGTGATAAAATCCATTGAAATATCCTCCAAATGTTGACTTGGAATGGATAAAGGTTGTAGAAGACCCGAGTCTTAATTGTCTCAACTTTATTTTTCTATCAAACCAAACAGTCCGCCACAAACTTTTGAATATAATATTTAAGTCCATCCAAAAAAAATTATTTCTTCACCGTGTGGCAAGTTTTTAAAAATCCTGAGTGTCCTCCTAAAGGAGAAGTGTGCAATTCTAAAAGAATCTTTTGTTTTCGTTGGGAATTCTTACAAATATATAAGAGATATTTGTACCATAAGGAATCATTTTTCCAACTAAATGTATCAGATGTACTAGGATCTTGTTGCAACTTTTGAATGACTGTCCACACTTCTTCGTCCTTATTCCATTCATCCCTTGCTTCGGTTATCCAATCAGGTTGGATAATGGAAATGGCACAAAGAAATGCTTCCACTTCTTCATCCTTTCTTGAGAGTGCATCTACAACAACATTTATCTTCCTTTTTTGTAGATGATTTCAAATTCATATCCCAACATCTTTGTGAACCATTTTTTTTGCTCTTTCGAAGATATTCTTTGTTCCAAAGAGTGTTTAAGACTATCATGATCCGTTTTTACCTTGAAGTGTCTTCCAATTAGGTAACGTCGCCATTATTTAGTGCATATAGTATTTCCAACATTTCCTTCTCATAAATAACTTTATGTAAATACTTGCCTTTGATTGGACGACTTTCAAAAGAAATGGGGCTTCCTTCTTTCATCAAAACAGCACTAATTCCATTTCCTAAGGCATCACATTCCACAATAAATTTTTTTGTGAATTTTGGCGTAGCTAAGACTGGTGCTAGGCACATTTCCTCTTTAAGATGTTTAAAATCCTTAGTTGCTTCAGGAGTCCAAGAAAATGCATCTTTCTTCAATAATGTTGTTAGAGGTGTTGTTATTCTCCCATAATTCTTAAAAAACTTGCGATAATACCTTATTAACCTGAGAAATCCTCATAAATGATTTATGGTTGTGGGGACTTTCCATTCCTTAATGGATATAATTATGTTAGGGTCTACCTTAACACCCTCATGAGATACAATATGACCCATATATTCCACCTCTTTTACTCCAAAGAAACATTTGAAGGTTTTTGCATATAATTCTTTCTCCTCCAATAGCTTGAGCACCTTGTAAACATGTTGAACATGATCATTCCAATACCTGTTTTAGATTAGTATATAATTAAAAAATACTAACACAAATTTTTTAAGGAAGGGTTTGAAAATGGAATTCATCAACCCTTGAAATGTAGAAGGTGCATTAGTAAGGCAAAAATGCAATGCTAAAAATTCATAATGACTCTCCTGAGTTTGAAATGATGTTTTCATAATATGTTCAGTCTTCATTCTAATTTGATGATATCCTTAATGAAGATCCAACTTGATAAAATAAATTTCTTCATGTAGTTTATCCAATAATTCATCAATCATAGGAATGGGAAATTTATCTTTAATAGTGAGCTTAATGAGCTCGCTATAATCCGGACACATGCACCATGATCCATCCTTCTTGTGTACCAATACTACTGGAGCAGAGAGAACTTTGACTAGGTTGAATTATACTAGCCTCTAACATTTCTGCAATCATACATCCAATTTATCTCTTTCGGACATCAGGATATATTTAAGGGGTGATGATTGGAGGAACACTTCCTGGAATCAAATGAATAGAATGATAATGATCACGAATAGGTGGGAGTCCTTTGGGAGTTTCAAACACCTTGGAATTATTGTCGAATACTTTTTGGAGATCTGCAGAAATAGATGATTTCAATATTGGAACTTCTGGTGAGCATAATTTTGCAATTACACCTCGTTTTAATTTCTTCAGAAGCTTTGTTATGACATTAGAGCTTATTATATTTCTTGGCTTCCCTGCGATACCTCGTAATTAAACTTCCTTTCCTTCTGAAAATAATTTCAAGAAAATTTCTTGAAAATTAAAAGCTGCCATCCCTAAATATCGTAACCATTGTACTCCTAGTACAACATCATCACCTCCCATTGGAATGGAAGACATTGGACTATTCAATACATATTCCCCCTTTGTTAGCTTGATATTATGGAATTTTCCAAATCAATTTATAGTTTCCCATTTGAAACCATCACTTGAAATTCTGGTGCTAGGTATAGGAAGCAATTCAATTCCTTTGCTACCTTACAATGAATAAAATTATGGGTACTACCCAAATAAATCAACAATATTGCCTTTTTCTTCTTGATATGTCCTTCTATCTTTAGAGTTTGAGGAGTGGTGATTCCTGCTAATGCATTATACGATATGGTGGGACTCATTTCTTCTTTCTCTATGGTTGGGTCCTGGTGGATATCCTCTTCTTTTAAATTTTATTTTTCATTTTCTTCCTCCTCTTCACAATCTATTTAAAATAATTTCTTCTTAGCACAATTATAACCTTTAGTTTATTTGTTATCGAAACTGCAGCAAATCCCTTTTGCTCCTTTTTCTTCCAATTGTTGTGGTGTCAACTTTGTAGTTTATGGGATTCTAGGAGTTGCAACACTTCCATATTTATAGATGTGAGTGGTAGGCTTCCTTGTCACCATAATTTTACATTCAATTTTTCTTGCCAACCTGAATGCCTTCTCCAATGAATCAGGTTGCCAAACATGAACCTCATGTTGTATGTTATCCTTTAAAGTCCCTATGAAGACATCAATCATGTGTTCATCTGGAATATTAGTTACTCTTATATTCAATTTTTGGAAGTCCTCAATGTGCTCCACCACTGAACCCTTTTGTGTGAGATTTATCAATTGGCTAAAGAAGGTGTTTTTCTTTGTATCCTCATAATGTGCTATCATTTCCTCCATAAAAATTGACAAAGTGAAAATTTTGTTATGGGAGAAAAGCGATTGATACCATACAAATGTATTTTGTTCTAAATATAAAGTTGCAATGCGTACCTGTTGTGTGTTTTTCACATTAATGAGATCAAAATATTTCTCCATCTATAGTATCCATGTTACAGGATCATTTCCATCAAACTTCCTCATATTGATATTTGGAATATGGTGGGTGTTCCATCAAACATTCAATTTTATGAAATCACAATTAACATTTATTTTGTTCTCATCATGAGTTTCATCTACTATCTTTTCACCATTAGGAATCATTTCTTGTATCAACTTTGTCAAAGATTCCTTCAAACCTTCCATTTTTTCTTCTATGGCTTCCATGCCATTCTTCAAACCATTCAAACCATCCTGTTAGCTTCCACACCTTTCCTCAAAACATCCATATTAGCTTCCATTCCCTTCTTCAAGCCATCCATATTGGCTTCCACGCCTTTCTTTAAAACTTCTATTGCATTTTTTGTTTCTCTTTGCGAGAGAAAAATTTGGTTCACTTGCTCTTGTAATTTTGATATATCATGTTGCACTTCTTCATATTCATGAGTCATAGTAGAGTATTCTGAGGGCTTGATGGGTGTTGAATTATTTTTATGTGGCATTTTAAAACCTAATACTGATATCTATGCTTCAATATGCCCTTGGAATCACTTCAAACTGATTTTTCAAACAAGACTTATGCAATTTGAAAAAAGAAATACACACCCTTTTCTTGCTTTTGAGGAGCTAGATATTGAAATTGAATTATCTTTTTGATCCAGATCTTCGATATCCAAAATTCGGTCTTGTAGTATCCCTATGAACATTATTTCAAATGCCACAGGTCTGACTTGATTTGGATTATTCAAGACAAAGTTATGCCCAATCTCCCATAATGTCCTAATTATGGACAAGTTCAGTAAAGAGAACCTGTACAACATGCCAAGTGTCTTTGTTTCTTCCTTCGGCTCTGAAATTGATACATAGAAAACTAAATTCTGTGTACTTTTGGCCACTTTTTATAGAATTCAAATCTGATGCTCAAAGAGATATTTATGATGATATTCCCACGGTCATCTCTTTGAGATGAAATTCAGGAGCCTGAACAAACCCTAACTTCCATAATGATATCTCTGAAAATATTGCGAACCAAGATCTGAAATTTTTACATGAGGTTCCTCAGGATTTCGGCTTCACGTCGTAAACATTTATCTTTTGAACCTTCGTATAAAAATATTTATAGCAAAAAATTCCACGATGACCTATTTGGAGTAGCAAAACCCTCGAATCCAAAGCTCGGATACCAAATGTTATGAAACCAGCTCCAAAAATAGAAGAAAAGAGAGATCAATGCCTTATAAATCAACCACTTTAAGGGGGAAACCTCCTTTACATTACCTAAATTAATAATTCTTGGATGATACAAATGAAAAAAACCTCTTTATATATATAGGAGTCCATGTGGTCACAATATAATCCTAGCCAACCTAACAATAATAATGTAAATGCACAATAATAACAATATCGGGGTTATAGGGGTACAAAAATAGCAATAAAGGGGCTACACTAACAAAAATAAGGGACTACACTGGTAATATAGGTACCTAACATTGTCTCTAGCTGAAGGCTCATCATCAACATGATGCCCAGAGGTTGGTGATGAAGGATGAATCGTAGCAAGAAACCACACTTCTAACACCTTGGGAATACCAGGGCAGTCACGAATAAGGTGGTCACCCTCACATAGCTTGAAAAGGAACTTGAATCTAAGAGATGTAGTGAGAGGTCTCTCAACATTAGCGGCCTGGGTAGTTTCAGGTTTTCCCCCTAACTTATTTTCCTTCTTCTTCTTCGACTTCTTCTTCTTCCTCTTAGCCACCTAGTTACTAGAATCTGGATTTTCACCAGAAAAAGAGAAAGAACGAGGTGAAGAAATAGGCGAAGAAGGCAAGGGGTCAACCTTAAGATCAACATGGGATTGACATGGCTCAGGTGGAGGAGAACTCAGTTGAGAAACGTTTTGGACATTCGAAACCACAGGGTTCGAAAATAACCAAACCGAAAAACCAATGCTTAATCCCAGGAGAGACAACGTTACCATATATGGAGAACTAACATTTTTGAAAGAAGGAAAAGGACCAGGAACTCCATCTGAGGGGATTCCTTGGTTTATAGACTTAGGAACCTTCACCATTGATCTCAATATAAGATCATCTACGGAGATGAGCACGGGTAAAATTTTATCGTGGATGGTAAAGTTTAGAAATTAAAAAAAAATAAAAAGGGGTGAAATAGGCATAAAGGATTACCAGGTAGCCGTGAACTGCAATATACAACTTGGTGAATAAATTAAAGATAAATGGCGAAGGATATAATGTACGACATCCAATCTCCCCAAATATTGTGTTTGATGTATCACGTCTACAAGGTGGTCGACTCAGTTACCTATGGCAGATTTGTAGCCTAATGGTGTTTCCTAAACTATACACAATGGTATGTGGGAGTCGAAATCCATAGTAGTGTCGTCTAATGCATAACCATTTGATGAGAGCATCCCAAAATATACTTTCATACATCAATATACTTCCATACGTGGGACGAGATATCACCCCTGGGCTGTAACGAAGACCGTTAGCGACAACTCCTACACTTAATGATGTTAGAACATGTCTCTATCCTAGACCTCTAAATGTAAGTTGTTAGATTCCAAGTGCTCCTTAAGTCGATTGAATAAATTTTAATCTTGATATTGAATTATTTCTCTATTTTAAAGTCATATTGATGTCACTTGAACCCCTAAGATCCAGCTAAATGAAAAAAGAACCATTCATTTTGATGAATACTATGTTAATGAAGGAGAGAGAAACTCACACAATCAATGCAGAAACAAAACAAATGCATAAAATGAAATTCACTTTTCTCTTCAAGTGCGAAATTTTAAAGAAAAACAAAAATGTTACAATTTCATCCTTTCACTAAATGCACTTGTAAGCAAATTGAAATAAAAATTTCATTTTCTAAAGTGAAATGAAATGAAAAATATTTTTTGTATTTTCCTGTAAGCATAATGTGAAATGTATAATGAAAATCAATCAACAATGCTTTGAGTACTAATGAAATCTCTCAAAAATGCATGTAAGAGGCGAAGATTTCAAAAAATCAAAGAGAGAAGTAAACCATTTTCTTCAAAACAAGACTCTCTTCATTCACATACTGATCAGTTATTCAAAGAAAACAAACTTCAGTTGGAGGAAAAGAAATTGTAATCTATGCTTGATGGTGAAAGAAACTCAAATGCATTCATAGTTGACACTTGAAAATGCTACTTGCGAGAACCGACCGAAAGACAACCTCAATCAAACACAAATCCTGAAAGATACGACAAGATTCAATGAGAATTTTGGAAGTCGACAAAGTAAGAAACCAATCGGATGACCCGAGGACACTTAGAAACCCTAGGATGACAAGGATGTAGTAGATTTTCATAAGAGACAACCAAATGTGAAAAAATTGAATTAGAATTATCACTGAACAGAAAATAACAAGAGCTATCCAAACATGAAAGACACTCAGAAGGATAAGACCCAATAGCTGACCAAATGAAAGAAATCCTAAAAAAATTACACATAAAAATCAGCGAGGTTGTTAAGCTACAACGTGCGCTGGAAGAGTAAAAGCTCGACTGTGTAAAATGCATTCAACGTCGATTGGAATGACTATCAGAGAAATACTACCATCAATCGAGGAGAAGACTAAAAATAAAAGGGTTTTAGAAAATGACACCAGACTTATCACTTTAGTAGAGAGGTAAATGTCTGTAATCAATTACAGAAGCTAAAAATACAAGGAGGTGGGCACTTGATGAAAATAGATAACAAAACAAGAAATCAAATATTGAAAATAGGTGAATTAAAGGCTAGCACTCCCCAGTGGAGTCACCAATTTTTGATGCAGGAAAATCCTCTCTGCGGATAGAGATGATCCCTCTAGCCCTAGGATGGGTCAAGTAACAAGAGGGAAGAATTATAAGCCTACTTTCCTAGATTGGAAGTGCATGCAGATCATGAATAGATCACCTACCTCGGTCTAATGCAATTCCATCCTTCGCGCTCTGTAGTCATATCTTCGTCATTGTCGGTGCTTGGTAAGCTGCAAAAGGGATCAAACAATAACAAACGTGAAAGAATAACATATATCTTTCCTATAAAATCTACCTAGTTTATCAAGGAAAACTAAGAATCCAATCATACATTAAATACAAGAATGGAAAGCATGAGACAATTTTATTATATTAAAATAGAGAGGGGGAGTTACAAGTCGTGCCTTGATGTTGCAACTCTCCTTCGACATGTCCATATCTAGGCACGTCTCCAAAGCACTCGTTTCAACTTGATGTCAAGGGTAAAATATCTCAACTCTTGCTCGATACCTATAGCAACAAATTTCTCTATGGTGTTCTTCAAACTGTGTTCTAACTAGGAGAGATATGGGAGAATTTACATTTTATAGCAAAGGAGGAGGTAGTATGGATCCACTTAAATTTGAGAAATGGGTTATCCTTTTGGGTGGTTCCACTTTTGTAGGAACAAGAAGCCCAAGGGGAGAAGCTTGACTCTATCCTCATGAAAAAACAAACAGATCTCGGCCATGAAGCTTATAGATCTCAAATCTTTGTTATGCGGATTAATCCCTCTTGTGGACATGAGATACCAACATATCAGGAACAATACATGAGCTTTTGTATTTATTAACAACAATAATTGCCGGAAAGGTACAACCTGATCCAGTCCAAAATCAATGATGAAGCTTTCCTCGGGATCTGTGTAGCCCAAGACATGAATAAAACCTGTCTAATAAGTGCAAGGATATTTGATGTAAGGATGGATAACATGTCTGCAAAGGAAACCAAGGTTTTCTAGAGATTGGGAGTGTAGGAGGCATGGGAAAAGTAGACTTGATCTGGGAGAAATTGGGTATAATGTCGATATCCCTTCTGTTGTTGAAATTAGGCCTACCAAAGTGGTTCATATATATCACATCAAATTCGTTATTTTAGTTAGGCCACAGGCTCTTGTAGGTGGTATATCTATAAAACCCGCAAACCCCACCCAAAAAACAATATTTTATTTTATTTTTCCATATTTCAAAATGTATACGTGAATATAGTGTTATGGGACCATCCTATGTACATGATTTAGTGTGTTTAGAGTCACATATGTAATTTGAGATATATTTTTTTGATATATAGTCAAGTCTGCATGGGGAAAAGGACTTCCCAGGGCCATAAAAGAGCATCAAGTCTACATGAGTGTTGAATGATGCTATAACACCATTTTTACCTTTTTAATTATATTGACTAGTTAAAAATATCTAATATAAACATGTCTCATATGAATATGAGTTATGGTTTTTTGAGTATGTGTTATTAGTAATCCATTTTTTTGTAACAAAAACTATTTACAAATTAATAATATCCATAGAAAAAGTGAATCTCTATGCTTATATATATATATATATATATATATATATATATATATGTACACACACACACACACACACACACACACACACATATATATATATGTATGCACACACACACACACATATATATACATATATATCTATATATATATATATATATATATATATATATATATATATATAATTAATAAAAATATGAAATTATTTTTGTAATTCCTATCCAGCGTTATTAGCCATATAAACCATGGATGATCTAATTACTTCCCATGAAAAAAAAACAAACAATTACCAATTACATTTTGGTGCACCCCTTCTGATTTTTAAGCAACAATTTAAAATTAGCGTGATGAATTACCATAATGTTATTATTGTGCAATGCCCTTAGCATTAACTGCATACATTTTTAAAAACAAAATTGAACCCAAGTCACATTACTTCAATAAATATTTAATTCTATAAAGGATATCTTCCCATTACTAGTACAAAATAAGAGATTAGTGACTACAAAACTAAAAAAATTAGTCACCACTCAATTTTCAAGTGAATTACTACTAAATTTGAGCAATTTTAAGTGAATGAACTTAAAATGACTAACTTAAATGACTAATTTATTCTAGGGATAAAATATATGACTAGATATTAAGTGAATCAACTAAAAGAGACTAACTTAAATGACTAATTTAGCCTAGGACTAAAACATATGACTAGATAATAAGTGACAATTTAAAATGATTAACGTAAATTAAAAATGAATAACGTTTTACTTGTAAGGACACAATATCGTATTTTTACTTTTTCATGTCGGATTTGACATATATATGGTATATTAAACACTCTTAAGCTTCACATGAGTATATGAATGCATGAAAAACCTTGATATTTAAGCTCTTTAATAATTGTGAAAAGGGTTTACAAATTTGCATCATAGTCAAATTTTTTTCTTGATGCGTTTATTTCTTACATTTTTTGAACAAATTTGACATTTTAACCACACCCTTATGCAAATCAATGCATGGGAATGTGAAATGACTTGGTTCATAAGGCTAACGGTTCACTATTTTTAAGATTGACTTGATGGTTTACTTGCTTGCCATTTTGTAGATGTATGTTCACTTTATAATTTTAAATGCCACATACTAACACAAATAAAGATATACTTATTGAAGACCAATAGTGCCACTATTGGTGCACTTTGCACACAATCTAGACAATGCACACAATTATTAAATATATGATGTTGGCATATGTAATTTCTTATTGTTTAGGGGTGCTTTAAAACTTACATTGATCTCTAGTCTTAATGGAAATTTATTCTAAATACATAGTGGTTAACATGCTCACACACTAATGCTATTGCTCATGGTTCATTAATTGCAATTATACACTTTCAAATGTTACAAATGCATCATTTGGGTTAAAATTCTATGGGTACAAACTACCCAACTATAAATGGTGATAAATTGATGAAAAATGGATAACATATGAATGTTACAAATGTGTAAGTAGTCCACATTCAACTTTTTTGTAATCATTGTCCTTAGTAACAATGAAAATTTTGAATATTTCCCTCATTTATCATCACAAACTCATAACTCTTTTTCGTCCCAAACATAGTTAATATTATTGGTCTATGATCTCTTAATTGTGGAATGGTCCCTTGATGATGATAATGAACTCTCAACCTCAAATTCTTATGAATATGATGAATGAATGATCAAACTCCTCACTTAGATAGACAGAATTTATGATTCATTTTCTATTTTTATCGTGCCATTGTATATATGCTTAACTAACATCTCATGTTATATGGTTAATTGAGAAAGTTTTATCTTTCATTTTTCAAGTATAATTTCGTTGCATGAATAATCATAGTTGTCTAATTAAAATCATTACAAATTTGTTAATAATTCATTTTTTGTTTGACTATTCGCACACTTACTCCTGGCCTTTTACTTCGAGAGTGAGTAATGTCAAATAACTAGTCTTCGTTAAGGAAATTTCCTTCATTACTCAATGAACTAGCTTAGCTCGATCTTCAAGGATTCCCCCTAGACAAGGATATCCTTCTTGTAATCTAAAGAGTGAGATAAGAACACTAAGGTAGCATTAGGTGGCTTGCTTCAGAGTTTCCCTTTAGGCATTATGGGTGGGGTCAAGACCATTTTTTTTTTTAAGAGAGTGTCTTGTGTTTTTAATAAAATCTAATTTTGATAAATAATTAATCCAATGAAATTATAATATAATATTACTATTTTTGTGAGTATTGTTTTCGTCTGGGTTAATCGCATTATTAGGATTTGGTTGATGTTTCAAACCAACTAATGTGGTTCATCCTCATGACAAAGATGAAAAAATCAATTAATCTTTGAGAATAAATAGCAAAAATGCATCAGGTCCAGGGTTAACCGTTAGTAATTAGCCATTAGTAAATTAGTTATTGAATAATTAAAATGATATAACTAGATGTTAGGAATTAGTTATTAGATTCAATAAAATAATATTTATTTTTTGAATTAAATGTAGCGAAATTAATTAATATATAATATTATATGAATAAAAAATTAAGAATATTACAGTGATTAAGAATTATATAGAAGGTTTTAGAAAATTTTATTAGAATAAGTTTATTAAAATTAAGTAATTAATTTTAATATATATATTGAGAAATGATGAAAAATCATTTAAATTATGTATACCCAAATTAATTTAAAAAAAATATTTTCTAATATTAGAAGAGTTAAATAAAAATGATAATAATAAAGGGAGTAAGAAACGAGAAGAAGGTTTAAGAATATTGATTAAGTTTAATATTTTTATTAAAATTAATTAATAAATTTATAATTAAAATAAGCCACTATTCTTATAAAATTGAATATGATGAAAAACAATAATTTTTTTTAATGAAATATGAATTAAAATGAAAAATAAAAAAAGGGAAAATAGAAATCAAGACGAGAGGGCCAAAATCTAGAGCGAGCTTAATTTCCAACCATCATTTTTGTTGATATTGATTTCATTCTTTTCAATCTCAATAGCTTCTCTAAGCTTCCTCTCGTGGAAGTGACCAACCCTAGCAACGAATCTAGAATCCTCAATGAAAACATGGTGCTTGAATTTTTCTTCATGCTCAACTAGAGCTGATGAACGGGATAATTATGCCTAATGTATGTTACATGCTCTTGGATTATCTCATTAATGGACCTACCAATTTCTCCAATGTAGGGAATCCCATAAGAGCATGGGATCAAGTACACACCTTTCATGTCTTTAGGGTCACCATGGTCCTTAACGAATTTAAGGGACTTTATAATGCTATGGAGAGGTTTAAATGAAGAAGAAACTCTATTATTTTTAAAAATATGGGAAAACATGTAAATGGTACCTTGGATAAAAGGAAGTTGAACCTTAGAGATAGGTTCCACATGAGATGTCTTCATACATGAATATTTACATGCTCTATGAGAGTCCATGAGGCCTTGAGTTCTGCTATATCCATTCTTTTCAAAATGTTTGAGAAGATGAGATTTTTCTTTCTCCGGGTGGTTCTCATCATAAATTCTCAGAGCACAAGTTGTAAGAGTGCTAAGAACCCAAAAAAAAATCCCTAGAAAATGATGAGAGTTGGCGTGAACATATTGTTCTGTGTGATTTTTTTTTTTTTTGGAAAACTTGGTGAGAAACAAAACCATCTTTCATTGTAGAGAGGATAATGTTAAGGAAATAAAGACACCCATTTTCCTCAACCTCCATAGTGAATTGGATAGAGTACGATTGGGAATTAAGATTCTTAAGGAATAAATATAATTTCTCCACCCATGGGGCCAAATGACGTAAGTATCATCCACCAAACTCTTCCATATTTTAGGATGAAATTGGGTAGAGACTAAAGCCCTGGTCTCAAAATAGTCCATGAATAAGTAGCATCTATAGGGCATAGAGGGGAACTCATTGCAACTCCACAAGTTTGTGAGGCATAGGGAAACTAATTCGGCAGTTTCATTGTCGATAATACGATTAATGATGTCAATGGCCTCAGGAATAGGGGTTATGGTAAAATGGGAAACAAATTTCAAGCCTAATATCTTTCCATTCTTTAACAAAGGAATCAATGTGACCAACTAGATGTTTAAGATTTTGAACCAAGAATTTAGCAAGAAGATAAGTAGGCCCACCTATTGTGTTAACAATAGGTCTCAAGGGGACTCGTATCTTATGGATCTTTGGAAGTCCATAAATTCTATGGGTGACAGGATTGCTTTCACTAAGCTTTTTATATAGAGGCTTAAGGTATTTATTTGACTTAATGGAGGTCTATACTTCTTTAGAAATTGACTTAATGCGATTCTTATTGAGCTTTATATAACAACCTCTATTAGAAATATGGTCAATCATTTTGTTAACATAGTCACATTTATCCAAAATGACGACAACCTCGCCTTTGCCAGCTTGAAGGATGACAATGTCAAGGTTATCCCTTAAGGATTTAAGGGCAAGGAATTCATTTTCTCTAATTTTTGTTTTGGGGGTCTTACCCTTCCTAATAACGATAACACAGTCTTGCCTAATAACCTATTCAACATTATCAGGAAGATCCCTAATACCATATTCAATGTTACAAATAATGTCATCAATATTAATATTTTTAGGAGCGAGGGGAAAATGAAGCCCTTTATCAAGAATTCTAAAAACTACCGATCAAAATTTTAGGTGCGAGGGGAAACATAACCCCTTTATTAAGAAGGCTAAAAAAATTAGGTCAAAATTTTAGCTGGAGAGATTAATAACATTATTAAAAAGAGAACCATCATTATTATTATTATTATTATTATTTATTGGCTAACCATTATTATTAAGCATTATTATTATTATTATTTATTGGCTAACCATTATTATTAAGCATTTTTTTATTCATGTCATGTTTATTAATGTTTGGATTAGGATATTTATTATTAGAATTGTTGTTATTTAAAGTAATATTGTTATCAGTATTAAAATTAAAGTTGATGTTGTATGAAAATTTATTAGAAATTAAATTAGGGAAAATGGAAGATAGGGTAGAAGTGTTCTCGGATAGGGTACCATGGGGGAGAGTTGACGAGGAGCATCACCAGAGGACGATTTCATAGGAGAGGCGAGGTTTAGAGAGGAAGAAACAGGGGTGAAGGTCTGCGAGAAAGAGAGACTGAGATGGGGAATGGAACAAGACAATAGTCTAATCGAGGGCGAGGACGTAAATGGAGATGAGGTCGAAGGACGAAAATTGAAGCGATGTGAATATGGATCATTGTTGCAATTTTCAGGAATCAGGGCATTAAGACAATTGAAACCACGGGGGGAATGAAAGGGATCAGAGATCTCGACTCTGGAAGAGGAGAAACACAATTTACAGAAGCTACTGGAATCATTGTTGGAGCAGGATGAGATAAGACCAACGAGATCCCAACCTGAGGTGTTATTTCCAGGGTCAGAGCATGAGGTGAGCACTTCAGTGCACTGACAGAAAATTGAGTTAAAGAAATAGAGTTTCTTGCTTCATCGATCTGAATTCACTTCGAAGCAGACGTAGTTGGAGCTGATTCCAAGGATGGAGCGTGAGGGAGCAAAATTGATCTCAGGCATAGATTCTGAAGGAACACGACTGGGGGGCGACGAAGATTGTTGAAGACATGGCGACATTGGAATCTGACTTCAAACCCACAAATTAAGGGTGGAGATATTTTGTTCACTGGTATTGTTTGATGCTAGAATCAAAACGATCTGATAGCTAGAGAGATGGGTTTTGCCACACTGCTCTTATTAAATTTTTCCACTTGATTATTTTTTGAAATTTCTTTTAAATGCGGAGCCTTCATTCACTCAATCAATCCCTAGAGAAAACTCGACACGAAAATCGCCAAATTCAATGAATATTTAATAACTTGTGAGATAAAAACTCAATATTTCTTCTTACCTCATAGATTTTTTATCTAATTAAAGCCAAACTGGTTTTCAGAAAAATAAAGTTGTTTTTTGGACTGTAGAACCGATCGAGATCTCTATGTTGGGGTTGTATTTTCAGTGGATCTGCGTTTTTGGTGCCCCAAAAGTGTGGCATCTCAACAGGCTAAGCGATTTCAGATTTTATTGGTGCTTATAATGGCAATTTACACATATCCCTTTGACTCAGATGAAATTTCTACTGGGGATCTAGATCTCGAAAATCATGCTTGGTCTGAAATACCAGACTATCCCAAGTACCCAATATCCAGAATTCTCTATTAAGATCCATAAGATTGGTTATCTACGTCAGATATATTGGGTATGATAAATTTTATATTTTTCTTCGTTCTTTCACAATTAGTTGACATGGACAAATATTAGGATAGGTTTTTATGTTGGGATTTGTTTTTGGGGATATTTGTAATAGTGTGTTATGTGGTTGAGGTGAGGTGTTTCACGTTTCAGGCTAACACTTTACTCATCTTCGAGAACATAAAGCATAGATTAATTAATCTACTATTATACATAGTTGTGATATATCTGTTATTGAATAACCGTGTATAGCATCCATTATTGTGAGAAAAAGCTCAATCTTCTAGTAACACTGTATTTGATGTTATTATTCAGGTTGTGCCTTGATGTTATCACCAGTAATACCCAAATAATTTGTGGACACTCGCATTTCCTCGTCGAGGTAAGTGTACATAATGATTCAGTTTTAAATAGATTAATTGCTTTGGATTCTTGGTTTGATGAAATTGTTAAGTGCGATAAAACACACAATCATATCATTAAAGTATTCGATATTTAAAGTATTAAGAAAGGAGAGAGGGTGGGTTAGGGGATGTAAAGAAGATAAATATTCTTTCTCAAACAACAATTGATATCGTTTGTGACAATTGAGTTTTCTTTTTTCTCACTCTTGACAATTAAATTTCAAAATATTTATAAATAAAAATAAAAATAGGAAATAAATCCAACGCAATATACATTAATGCAGGTTACATAATTTCAGTTATATTTCCTAATTTTTTTTGCAGGGAGTGTCCCAGATGAAATCTATTGTATATGCATCTCAAATTTTCACTAATATTCATGGATAATTAGTTATACTCTTCTTTCAGATTCTAACGGTGTTTATAATGAAAATCGCCAACTAATTGGGAACTACCAATTGATCATATCCTTAAATTGTTAGCCCTTGGACACTTTCATTAAAGAGAATATCATTATATGATCTTAATAATTGGTCTATAAAAATATAAAAACATTGATAGGTGAAATATGAGTTAAGGAGTAGAGAAAGTAATTGTATTTGACATTGCCTAGAATATTTTGAACTTTGAGAGGCACAGCACGTGACACTACCATCACCACACTAACTTTTTTGATAAATTTCCACTGCAAGAGGCATCCACTGATTCATGTTTCTTAGCTTATCTGGACATATAGTCCTTATCATCCTCAAATATGGCTTCTATATCTTCACTTGTGCTCCACCTCCCCCTCCCAATTTTAAATAAGAATCAGTTTCTCTTGCTTGCTTCCCTCTGATTGCAAAGTTATACCCATACCTAACATCCTCGTCTTGATCTTGTTTCTTATGCTTATCTGCTTCCTCTAAGATAAGAAATTGGGAAACCATTACCTCCCTACCACCACGAATAGATAAACCATTTTTCCTACACTGTATTTCTATCCCCACAAGATGAATACTACACAATTCTCGTGTTGTTTCGCCCTCTCCAATCGTTAGAGAAACATATTGATTTGGACCAGATTCATTTGTTATGCCTGTAAGATTTCCTTCAGATCTATAAAGGTACCTAAATGGTGGGGCGTCTCCACATATTGAATGAAAAGGAGGGACACCTAAATTTCCAGATCGGAGAAAGGTATCTCTCTGTCCATTCACATAACCATCTGAAAAGAGAAACTGGTCGGACAAAACCTGGAGAGCTTTCATCACTCTCTCATTCGTTAATTTGGAGTAATCCTACCTATGATGTTTCGGTATAAATCATTAAATATCTCCATAGTATCAGACATGCTGCTTCAAACTTTGTCCTATACGTAGAAGCATTTTTCATAGGAGCACTACTGTTGTTAATAACATCAAAAAGTAACACAAGCCTTGCATCTTTAGTTGGAATAGGCATTTCCTTTAGATTCAAAGACTGTATAAGTACCTCAACTACCACGCCAGTTGCGTCGACATTGTCTAGAGCAAACCCCATTTTTTCTTTTATCTGATTTCTCTCCAAGTTTAAAGCACGAAGCACGTCCTTAAATTCATCTCTTTGGTCCTCTGTTAAGGAACGTTCCTGATCCACTCTCCTGGTGCTTATACCAGTTTAAGTTGCATTTGATTATTTCTCATGCTCATGCACGTTTTCATATTTAATCTCACGAGTCGGGAAACTCAGATGTATTTTGAATTGATAAACATGTTTTTTTGTGGAAATATGTATATAAGAGTTCATGCTTGTAGTGAAGGTTGCATATTTTTTTCACAAGCATGAACCATGCTTCAAAGATTCGAGAGAGTGATTGCTTTAAAAAGTCAAGTTTTAGCCTACCTTTAGGATGGGTCAGTTCCTATGGAATAGTAAAGAAGTTAAATATTGATTGTACGCAGGCCAACAAAATAAATGTATACGAAACTGGAGCAATCAAAGCTACAGGTATAATGTTGAGATTTATATTTGAAAAGCCTCTTAACTACATAATTTTTCAAGTAATTTATCGAAATGACAAACCATAGTATTTTCACTATAGACGCAATATATTCTTGATTTTTTTCATAAAATTAGAAAACATGGAGAATTTGAATCTCAGTGCAAGTTAAAGGCGGTCGATCTCCATACATGCTTTGTTTTCATAATTATTATCCTCAACATGTTTGAACCACAACAACCATTTTAATTATGTTTGAACCATGACAACCAAAACCATTTTAATGATGTTTTGGAGCATTGGGAGTAGGATTTAGTGTATTTCCAGAAAGAAGATATTTATGGGAAATCAGAATAAGGTTATGGGAAATGCTTTCTTTGGTAAATCGCTTCTCAAAATGTTGTTATGCATGTCCTTTAGGAAAACTTCATGGCTTTTCAAGGTTATTTTTTTCCATGTCCTTAAATTTATTTTATCTGTGTGATTTAGATAGTCGACCAGCTAAATTCCTCTTCATTTTGGAGAGTTGTAGCTAGAATATTGCACAATAATGTTAAGTATAATAAAAAATGTCATCCTTTAGTGGTGTATACAATAGTGTTGAGGGTACACTAGTATTTATGGAGGAGAGAGATAGGGTGCTCTAGCGTACACTAGTGCTTTCTTTTTCATATGCTGTCACAAGTCCACAAATATAAACACACGTTTCTTTTTATCTGGATAAAAAAATGATGACAACTTTGTATTTTGCAGGGATAAATATATGTTGGAGCTAGACCTTGAGCCCTTAAATTAATCCTTTCCTTACCCAACACGACCATCTCCTATTAGTAATGGAGTTCAGTTTTGAATCAGCGTTTTTCTTCAAGACTATTTCGAACGCAACCATTGTTAAATTTCCTTCGAGCACACAAATACCACAACCATGCCATTTTTATTTAATTGGTTAATATATTGCATTATTGTGTTTGATAGTTAATTCATTATTATTATATGCACAATAAATCTCTATCAAATAGCAGAAAACCATGGCATGGCTATTTTAGAGATATATAATATGAATTGAGTAAAAATTCAAAGGGTTATTAAAATTTTCATCTTTCTATTTCACTTCTTTAGAGAAAAATATATATATCCAAATACAAACTAAACTCAAATCAAACTAAAATAAAGAATCATAATTAAGAATATGTTTCTCTCTCCACTACTTTGTAATGGCTTAATTTTTCTAGATTATACTTGAATTTCACTGATAATAACATGGATTTATATATTTATTTTAGATCCAAATTGATATCATGGTAAGAATACAAATATCCCATTAAATATGACTTAAATATGATTCAAATAATATCACCTTTATCCTAAGCATGTGGAAAAGTAATTCCTGAGGTGTGAAGTTTTATTAGAGACACAACTTGTTTGTTTTTTTTTGGTTAGAAAAGGGTTTTCTCTTTCTTTTATGTGACTTTCAATTTATCATATGTAGCATGTTGAGAAGTGGGAAATAATAATATGTGACTTTTATCTCACAAAAATTGATGTTGAATGAATGGAAACAGAGTTTAATTAATGAAAATGACTCTCCAGGTGAGAACCTGGAGAGTGTACAAATACACTCACACAATCTCTATATCATTGAATGAGATGAGCCTTAATTATACAGGCTCTCACACTAATGGGATGGTTTCAACCACTCCCTTAATATCAGGATATGAGATCTATGATTAGAATCTCAATCCTATCTCTATGATAACAACAACCTAACTATGGATTTCTCCATTAATTCCAACACTCCCCCTTAATGGAGAAAGGGTACTAAACAATAACATATGATAACATACGCCTGCTGCTCTAGTCTCAGCTAGGCTTACAATGGTAAAAAAAAAAAACTTGGTAACAGAGTTTTCATCTTAGTCTTCTTTGCGTGAGATCCATGCTTGTTCATTTTTGGATGAGGCTTCATCTTCAGTTTCTTTGCCCTGAGATAGTGATGTATCTTTGCCTCATTTCTTCTCCAGTGATAAAAATCTTGAACACTTATCCTCGCCCTTTTGAAAGTTATGACAGGCTTAATAGGAAACTTTTTTCTCTCACCATTTATGGTGTCACGCATGTAAATTTCAGCAGTGTTTTCATCTGCACACGCATAAATATAGATGAGATTATCACATTTTAAATTCTCTTCAGCTTTGTCTTCTTCTGCCATGTCTTCGCCATTAGATTCATGTGGCTCGTCGAATTGATATTCAACACTTTGTTCATCTTTACATCCCTCCTAAAGATCAACTTGTGACTCTTCAATATCAGGATCTTGCACAATGGATCGTGTTTCTTGTTTCTTGTGGTCATCAATAGAACCACATTTTTTTTCTGAAAAAATTCCAGACTTAAAAATACTTCTCATGCTAAAACCACCAAATGCCAACATGAGAATATCATCATCATCATCATCATTAGAAAAAATATCTAAAAAAATAGACATGTTGTTAAAAGGTCCAGCTTATCTGGTTTTGTCTTACTTCCAGATTTTGACTACACTCGGTCCTCTTACGAGCTCCAACAACCCCGTTTCCATGCAAGCGGGAATCCTCCCTTTGGCAGCTCTTCAACAGTAGAACCTTGTAGACTGTGGCTTCTATGCCACGCAGGTCTTAGTGCCCTCAGCTCTTGCGACGAGCAGCGAATGACCTCTCAAAAAACTGGAAATGATATCAACATCCAATTCTGATGCATGTGACACATACTTCTGCAACTTCAATTCCGATGCAATTTCCGATAAAGAAGAGAAGCATAGCAGCTACTTTACTCTTTCGAACTACCCAAAGGCTTTCTGGGCAGCACCTCACTGTTCTTCGCTCTTAGCAGAATTTTCTCTAAAGAATGTATCACAAAATGAGAAACATGTTATTTTAACAGCTTTAATACCTAGTAACACTCAGTCCATACGAAGTTCCACTTGTCGGAAAAAAAAAAAAATTTCTTCGCGAAAAACTAGCTTGAAGTTGGAGCACATGACGACACAGACAGTCATTTTATCCTCGGCAGAGACATTCAGGATACCATTGGCATCAATGTAAAAACAAATAGTTATCCGAGGCACACCCCTTGGAGCAGGAGGAATGCCAGACAACTTAATTGCCCCAACACCGCCTCCAATCAGCTGTAACCTCGGAGAGTACGATAACGCCTCCACGATAAAATGTCATTTAAAATTTACATCTGCCCTCAGACCCAGTGAAATAGATCATGCTATTCAACGTGATTGCACTTATTGCTTGAGACAATAAACTTCGAGCAGTGAATACAACTTAACGTGTAAACAAACGAGGGAATTGTTACAAGGAAGAGAATTACTGGCTCAAGTTTTAGCCATTTACAAAATGAGGTGCACAAAAAATAAAAAAATAAAATAAAAGAGAGATCTCCAATTTCTTTCACGCATACCACTGCTCCTGATCTGCTGCGGAGATCCGATCTGATATTCGCTACAGCTACAGCACTGAACATGAAATATTTAATGAAATGGAATGGGGATCGTTTGGCCAGTTAAATCCGGTATTTCAGTCTCCAGTTTCTCAGAGCCTCGAATCTTCATTCCGCTGCCTTCAATTCCGAGGATTTCCGAGATTCAATTAACAGAATTTCGCTGCCTGTCGTTTAGGAAGGATGGAGTCCCTCATGTATGCACGCAACGGAGCAATTACCAGCTGTTTGAGTTATGAAAAACAGAGGCATTAATAGAAATGGTGTCGCAGTTTCCTTGGGTCGAGTTTCTTTATGTTCAAATCGGAAAACTGCTCCAGGAATTGCGTTTTCTGATGAAAGTTAGCTCTTGTTCATTGGACACCTTTGACGACCGCAAATCCCACTGCAATGAAAGGTGTTGATTACCCGCAGTCTTCCACGGCTCCACACAGCCTTCACCGGCCTCAATTCCTTTACTGGAAACCAATGGCGATTGAAACTCTTCCTCCTTGACAATAATACACAGCTCGTCTCCTCAGATCTAGATTCAGATCTCAAATGAGATATCCACCTTTCACCTCTACAACGCTTCCAAACGGCCTGCTGGTTTGCCTTTACGACCTTCTCACAAGCTCTCGGCTTTACGCAGCATTCACTCTCCCACAGATTTATTTAATCAGATCGGAAGCACCTGAATGCTACCCAGAATTCTCCAACGCGAACAGCGTCGCTAGAAAAAAAAATATGCCTTCACGGCCTTAGAAAACGCCTTCACGGCTTTTGTAAAAAACGCCCTCACGGCCTTCGAAAAACGCCTTCACGGCCACAGGATCTGCCTTCACGGCCTTAGAAAACGCAGCTCCAGTGCAACGAGCCACCAAACTCGCCCTCACGGCTTGCCTCATGCACAGCCTCTCTCAGCTCTTCCTGAGCTCTGATACCATGATAAAATTAATTAAAATGACTCTCCAGGTGAGAACCTGGAGAGTGTACAAATACACTCACACAATCTCTATATCATTGAATGAGATGAGCCTTAATTATATAGGCTCTCACACTAATGGGATGGTTTCAACCACTCCCTTAATATCAGGATATGAGATCTATGATTAGAATCTCAATCCTATCTCTATGATAAAAACAACCTAAATATGGATTTCTCCATTAATTCCAACAGCTTGGTTAATATATTGCATTATTGTGTTTGATAGTTAATTCATTATTATTATATGCACAATAAATCTCTATCAAATAGCAGAAAACCATGGCATGGCTATTTTAGAGATATATAAAATGAATTGAGTAAAAATTCAAAGGGTTATTAAAATTTTCATCTTTCTATTTCACTTCTTTAGAGAAAAATATATATATCCAAATACAAACTAAACTCAAATCAAACTAAAATAGAGAATCATAATTAAGAATATGTTTCTCTCTCCACTACCTTGTAATGGCTTAATTTTTCTAGATTATACTTGAATTTCACTGATAATAACATGGATTTATATATTTATTTTAGACCCAAATTGATATCATGGTAAGAATACAAATATCCCATTAAATATGACTTAAATATGATTCAAATAATATCACCTTTATCCTAAGCATGTGGCAAAGTAATTCCTGAGGTGTGAAGTTTTATTAGAGACACAACTTGTTTGTTTTTTTTGGTTAGAAAAGGGTTTTCTCTTTCTTTTATGTGACTTTCAATTTATCATATGTAGCATGTTGAGAAGTGGGAAATAATAATATGTGACTTTTATCTCGCAAAAATTGATGTTGAATGAATGGAAACAGAGTTTAATCAAGCTACAATTTTCTTTGGTAAAGGCACATCTTAAAAATATACATAATAATACACCATATATTGAGTTTGAACATAAGTAATATATGCCTTTTTATTTTGAAGATATGTTATTTTTCTATCCAAGATACCATAACAAGAAAAATATTGATATTGTAGAAATTGTTAGAGGACATCATTGAGGTCGATTTTTCTGTCCTACATTCTCATGATAGAAAGGCTTTAAATATGAATTAATATGTTCCCAAAACAAATTAAATTCAAAATTTATAGATAGAAAAGATAGAAAAAAATGTCAATTCCTTCACTTGATTGTTACTTGACTCTGGTGTGTGTATGTTATAGGACATGTGATTAGAAAAAAAATGGGGAGACAATGTAGATCACATCTTTGATATTATACATTTGTTGGTGGAGTTCCTTCAAGCACTTCAGTCGTCGACTTTGGAAAGGTTTATAGTAGTTATTCCTATGGTTTTTAATGTTCTAATTCTTTCACCTCACGATTATTTTGGCCAAGAAAATGTTTTAGGAATGACCGATAAGACATCGATGGATAGGTAAACAATTTGTTTATATTTGTAATTTCCATTCCATGATATCCTCTTTTTATTGTTTGATTTTATTTTTAACGTTTATTTTGATTTTTCTATGTATTTTAACTGTGAAATTGAAAATACTTGGTATCATGTCCATTTAAAAAACAATCGAAGCTTGAAGATGAAATTAGTAATACAAGATACTTATTGAAATTATTTTAACTATTTTTTGTTGAAATATTTTCATGACTATTAGAAAAATTTACTTTCATGTTGTTATTTGAGCACATATTTTTTATGTACTTGACCAAGTTCATGCATTAGAGAATAGAATTTTGTTTCGCATAAAACGAAAAGGATTAGACATCACACCTTAGATTATTTGTTTTCATAAGTTATTTACAACATTATATTTTTATTATGTAGCTTATTTGGCATGATTGTGCCTAATATTTCCCTGAAGGTTGAATACTAAGTTACTAAGGTGTTATTTTCTATGGCGGAGTTTTATTTTCTTTGTTTATAAAGGTCATCTGGCCACATAGTGTCCACTATCGCTCAACTGAACAAAATTTTTTCGATTTTCTTGCTTTGATGGGGAATAATGGCTTTAACATTGTTGAACTTGAGGGATATGTCATATAAATACTTTATATTCTAATTTAGTTTATATTCAATTGTTCATCATCTTTCATGTCTTACACTCTACATTGTATCTTCTTCTTATTTTTTCAGAAAAGAAACTCAGTGTTAATGGTAAGTAATAGGATTTTAAGAAAGAGGAGAACACTAACACTGGAGTGAAAAATGAAGAAAGAGAGAGAAGAGAACCAGGCTAGTGATAGCCTTAAAGCCAATATTACGCATAAGACACACACACAGAAACGAATGGTCAAGTCTTTAGAGTTGGTGAATTCGCCTGCAATACCTTGTCAACACAATCATAATGTTTTATAGTGATGAAACAACATTTCATGTGTAAATTTTAGTCCATCCAATGTTAAGTTGGAAATTCATATTGTAATACTTGAAATTTCATATAATATAATTTATGTGGTTGAAATTATTTATAGTTGCAATTGATATTGTTTAGTATTTTAATTAACATATGTAACATTGCATTTTCATAGTAGATAAAGTAGTGTACATTGTATGACATTTTTTAAATTTAGTCGCAAAATCATATTAATTAATTTATGTTGATTAATAATGAACACATAAAAAAAATATAAAACCACTAAATTATTAGTTTATATTGATTAAGGATGAGCATAAATAAAATGAATATATGACTAAATTATTCGTTTATAACGATTATTAATGTAAATAAATGAAATGAATATAAACTATTAAATTAGTCATTTATATAATGAATATGAAACTACCAAAAAATATAAATAACTACTGCAAATTATTACTTTATTATTAAAAATGACCAGTAAATTTTGCATACATATAACTATTAGTAGCTAATTTACAGTATCTTATAACATGAAAAAAATGTAGTCCTATTTATTTGGTCATCAATCAGTTTCAAACGACAACTAAAACTTTCATATATGTGACTATTAGTAGCTAATTTAGAGTATATTATAACACAACCAACATTTTGGTCATATTTATTTGGTCATTAATTGGTTTTCTCGGATCATATATAGTATTATATTTTGTTGTATGTTTGGTCATTAATTGTGGAAATTAACAACTAAATCAATGACTAAATTAATGACCAAAATTATGACTAAATATACTACTAGATGATAAAATTGAGAAAACCAATTAATGAATAAGCTAAAAAGAATTAAAATTTGGTTGTATTATAAGATATTGTAGATGCACTATTATTGGTCACGGATTGATAAATGGTCGTTTATATGAAAATTTTAGTAGTTGTTTTAGTAATTAATTAACCATTTTGTATTAGTGCATGGATTCACTTCTCATTTGAAAATGTTGACCAAGTGAATCTAATGAAAGCCATACTCTAATGAATTGTTTGATGATAAAGGCTTCCATAACTTTTAAAAATATAAGAATCCCCCCACCTTCCTGCCCATATATATATATATATATATAGAAAATAAAATAGTTCCCACGAGGATATGCAAATGAGCTCAAAATTTCTAAGCATTATATAAATGTTGAACTTGTGTTTGTCCACTCCTAATTAGAAACACTTAGGCACGTTATAGCTTTCATGATCTTGTTAATCCATTAACCTTTGTAGATGATTCAAATTTTCATAGAAATATTAACTAGAATTAATATTAATATTTATTGTTTATAGGTTGAGACATTTATATTGATTGTTTATAGGCTTAGATCTTCCAAAAATAGTTTAATCATTGCATAAACATCAAAATTTTTTAGGATCGACATAAATCAGGTTTTATGTTAGTTTTCACATTAATTCTAGCATTGTGACACATTTGGATGGTTTTCTTAGTTTTTAGGATACTTGCATACAAAATTTTCTTTTTAATAATAAACTACGAAATTAAATTCAAGTTTTTCTTTAGTAACTAGTGGAATCGATAATGCACCAACTCTCTTACTCATGTAACATAGGGTTGATCCCTGACGACTTCCACTATAACCTCCAGGTGCAACCACATCGTCCCCAAGCACGATTCACAAGTAAGTCGAGGTTTGAACCTCAATAGCGACATGAACACCTTAGCGGTGCATTCGATGCTAAACAAGCCACACCCTTGGGCCCCCCAATATGTACTAAAATTCAATCTTTAACAATAATGTAAATATATAAATATGAAATAAAATTCAATCTTTAACACTAATGTAAATATAATTTATATACAATATAGAGATAGAAAGTTTGTATTTTAATTCTTACATTATTTTTTAATTTAAGGTTTAAAATGTAAAATAATAGACATATAATAATATGAATATTTATATGTAGTCAATATAAGTCAAGCAAACAAATTGTTAGGGATTAATTCACTATTATTGGATTTCACTCCTAATTTGAACCAAGATGCTACTAAGGTGAATAAATCTCTCGCTAGTTCTAATATCACGCCACCCAACACATTTCTCCTATGGCATAGCCAATTTGTACACCATTGAGTGGTATAGGATCTAATCCAATCATATATGTACCATTACACTCACTTCTCCTTCATAGGACGATAAAAATAATCTCTTTGTCTATCTCACAGTACCTATACAATCCAATTCCTTTCTAGTGAAAGTATAAAATATCTAACACTATTGGCTAACTTCTAGTAGCAAGCCGCAAGAGAAAAATTGACCAAGAAAATATAATACTATTGGAAAGTAAAAAGTGCCAAATATTATTGGTTTTATTCTAGGAGTGGTTCAAATGAGATCATTTGACCTAAACATTGGTTGGCCAACAATAATAGTTTTGTATGTTTGTAGTGTTCTTTTCCACTATTGTAGACTTTCTTGACCATGGTTTTACCTGTTTGAATTTTCAAGCTAGTAATTTCCCAATCTCCATCATTTTATCACAAGAGCATATGATTTCCTCGTTGAATTTTCAATATTAAGTCCCCAAACTATATATATTATTACCATCCATAATTTTGTGGATTTTTCCTATCATTTCAAAGAAAAAATAGCCATGTTATAGCCATGGATTCCAACATGTTCCTTCATAATAAAGGTGAGGGATAGAAGTCCCAATTCAAATGGAGGAGTGTAAGAATGATCCATTAGTAAGGGTCAAAAATCTATTCCTCCCAAATCTACATACAACAATTGTACCCTTACAAAGAGTTATATAAAAGCATCAAATTGACCACCCAATTCAAAGATAAATCATAAATATTTGTCAGAATATTGGGTGAAAAAAGTTATACCTGAAAGGACAAATGTGAAGTTAAATCACCCATGCACCTCCTTTACTCTTTTCTTATCATGGTATCTTGGTCCCTTTGCTTCTTTTTAAGTAAAATTTTTGTGAGATATTTTCCTTTTTGCAAAGGATTTCCAGATGAATTTGTGTATACGATTTGTAATATGCATGACGTTTCAAGTGGAAATTTGACAAGTAATTAGGGACCGTAAAGAAGAATGATGGAAAATGAGTTATAATGAGCCTTAAATAGAGAATTGTATCAATTAGTTGGTATGGGTTAAACAATAAATAAATCAAAGTATCTGCTAAAGAAAAGTTTAGGTCCAAAGGTTCAATTTGAAATCTAATAATTCATTAAATTAAGAACTAAAAAATATAAATTTCATTGAATTAAATAAATGAAATGAAGAAAAATAAAATACATGAGGAACTAGGGTAAATAAGAAAGAGGGGAAGAGGAGATTAAAGAAACAATATATCTATATTGATAAATTAGGCAAGAGATGTGTGTGTGCGTGTGTGTGCGTGCGCGTGTGTGTGTGCAAACTAGAATAAGGATTAAAATAGATATAGTGAGTAAATGGGGAATGTATAAGGTTAATGAGAAGATAAATAAATAAAATAATAAGGATAAAATGAGTATAATAAAGTAAAATGAGAATCATGAGAAAAAAGGGAGATCAAGATTAGAATATTATAAAAAATGGAAAGAATAAGAGAAGAAAAGAAAATGAAAGGAGACTGAGAAGAAAAAAGGTAAGAAGTTGGGGAGAGAGGGGAAATGGAGAAAATGGGGCAAAGAAAATATAATAATGAATTAGTTGATGGATAAGGTTCCAAGTCTAACTGAATTTACAGTCATCTTATTTATTTAAGTTATCTTGCTGCTTGATTTTTAGAGCTTTCGTGATGACACGAGAGTTGTAAAAAGGAATTGAGGAGATGATTTTGGATTGGTAAAAAAAAATAAGGTATTTCAAATTGAAAAAGTCTTCAACAATGGTAGTCTTTGAGAGACAGAGTTAGTTTATATCAGCTATATGCTCCTCATTGTGAGTTTTGAAGTGATAACTTGTATGGCCAATACAACACTTCCAGCATGAACAGGGAATTTGGTAACCCCTTTAACTTAGCATGGGGTTAGACGTATATTTTTCTGACCAAAAAATATACTTCAAAGTCCTATGTGGTTTAAAAATGGTTTTAATGTTACTCTTTTATAAGATAATAGAAATGAGATCAATGATTCCTTTGAAACAGGGGACAAAGACTTTTCCTTGGGAAGGTGAATAGGTAAGAAAGTGGGGTGGATTTTGGTATTATAGAAGACATAACAAACTTTATTGGTTTGAGATGAGGTATATCCATTGGATTTTAAATCCTAGAATATGTGGGTTTTTTCCAAGGGAAGAAACTAAGGAGAATATATTTTAAGGGCTCTAGATATGAGAGTCTTAAGAATGAATTATTTTTGGGATGGCTGGTGGAGACAATGGGAATGAAGATGTCAATCAATTTGGGTCTTCTTATTGTAGATTTGATGGGAAAGGGAACCATTCAGTTGATGGGAAATAAGGATATCAAGGAAAGGGAGAGATTTTATCAGATTCAATCTCTATGGTGAATTGACTATGATGGGAAATTTTATTGAGATGGGAAATACATGAATTGAGCATAGTGAGACCATGCTTCCAAATGAAAAAAGTGTCATTGATGCACTAAAACCAACAATTCATCTTTTGATTCTAACAGCCAACGAATTTATTCAAATTATTCCATGAAGATCTTGGAAACAACAGGAGATAGGAAGGAACCCATCACAATTTTTATTTCATTTTGTACATGTGCTTAATTATAAAACAAAAACATGGAAAAGATAACAATTTCACCACAATCCTAAACCGTTATTGGGACTCATGCATAGTTAGTCATTGGCTTTGATATATGCACTAGTAATATTTACGATTTATTTATATTTTTATACAATAAAGCCATATAACCTTGACCATACAAATTTATCTTACCCTATAACCTTAACATTCAAATAATAAATAATTTAGAGTATTATAATTCATAGGTTGAAACCAAGGTATTGCAATCATCATATTTGACAATAGAAAGAGAATACCCAACATACTAGCCATGTGAAAATATTATTTCCCAACATATCCATTGAAATTTTCAAATTTTAAAATCTTAGAAACCTTACTCATATCCATTGCCCAAATAAACTACCAGTAAGCATTCATATGTTGTTTTCAACTATTTCATTTGTAATGTTTACTTATATTTCTAATGTATAACACCTTATTTTGGATTATTTTCCTCATTCTTATGGTCATTAATATATCATCACCACTCATCTCTTCTTAAATTGGTTGTTTCTCCACCATTATCATTTTCATTAGTGGTCATCCTGTAATGCCCTATTTGATCCAATCCAGCTAATTTTGATTAACTTTAATTAACCTGCAAATATTGTGCTATAAATATTGAGTAATATTGGTATATATCCACACTTGTGAATTTGTAATTTTATTTAATTAATATGACTTTTATTATTTGATATTATTTATATTCCCAATGTGACTTCTCAAATATACTTTTAGAAAAGTTATGATCTTCTCCAATTTATTTCTAAATCAAATATCTATATTTTATTTCTAGTGTGCCTTCTCAAATCTACTTTTAGATAATATATTGTATTTTTCAATTTATTTCTAAATAAAGTATCTCTATTTTATTCCCGATGTGTATTCTCAAATCTACTTTTAGATAAGATATGATCCTCTCCAATTTAATTCTAAATAAAATATCTATATTCTATTTCCAATGAGTGTTCTCGAATCTACTTTTGGGTAAGATATGGTAAGAAATTCAAGGTTAATAAATTAAAAGGATGAGGGGGTAGTCATGGAACTAATGGTAAGAGGTTGAGGTGAATGAGAGGAAGAGACATAAAAGGGAAGGATGATGAGAAGAGAGGGGGAGGATCCTTGGTCTTTGTTTTGGAATTGGAGGAATTTATTTTGGGGAGGAATGTGGAGAAAGAGAAGCTGGATAATAGAGAGAAAAATGAGAGGAATCAATATTAGATCTATTGGAGAGTGTTGGTTTTAACTTAGACACACTAATACTGGTTGCGCTTGGGCTCGGAAGGCTAGTAAACCTTTATAGGTTACCTGGACTAGGAAATCATTCCTAGTTGGTTGGGAAGTAGATCTAGTTGGGTAGCCAAGAGAAGCATCCCAACAAAATCAGGAATATCCCAACCAAGCTACTGGCACATGTATTCTTCCATTTTTTGTTTATTTATGTAAATTGTTGTAAAGCAAAAAATGAAATTTGTTACATGTTTAAAATGTTGTTGATTAAATTTTACTTGTATTTTTTTATCAAGTAAATGTAAAGTTATGAACATACTATTTTCCTTCTTATTGTGATTAAGTTAAATGAATTTATCTTAGTTATAGGACCCTAGGTTGAGTCATCACTTATGGTATCGGAAAACTAGATTCAAAATATAAGGCCTAAAACCCACCAACCCATTGTAAAATTATATTGTATAGGATATTAGAGTAGAAAACATGTATCGATTACTAATTAAGATATTTCATAGTATGATATGGAGTATTGAATCCATTAATAAAACATATCATTCCTCTTTTATCTCTCTTGTGTATCTTTGTTTCCCTAACATTATGTCAATATTAAATTCGTTCATGGGATTTAAATGAAAGAAACATGTCTCACATGGAGCTAGGGTAACTTAATTTTATGTCTTCAAGTTCACTTGATAACTTTAAAGGAGCACATAAGAATAATATATGTAAGCATCGTGGAATTGAATATATTAACTCTATTATGAAACAAAATTTAATTTCCTAGCAACATTTTACACCAAGGCATTTGAGGTATCGACTCTAGAGTGACAAAGATTGATCTTCCTCCAATTTAGGTTATGGATTATATTAAATTTGCGGTGATAATAAGTAACAGTTTTGGTTTTAGGAAGGTAGATCTTAGCAACAAATATTTATGCTTGATATCGTGTTTGTTGAGTTTGAAACATAGATATAAGGTCATGGACTACTTGTAATATAGTTGGGAATCTCTTCAACCTATTAACCAACCAACTCAGCTGGGGTACGTATCTAATCTTCTCTTAGTTTTCATGGTGGTTATTTGGACTGTCTGGTTTACGAGCGTTTGTTGCATGGAAATTATCGCCCAAATTATGGGTCTGGGTTATGCTTTGAAGGTAGTTAACATAGGCTTTGTGTTCATATACACTGTCTTGCTTAGCATTATGTCTCATAAGCCTACCTTGTTTTTGCTGAAGGTTATGGGCCATGTTTCCTCTACTCTGCAGCTTGTTAAACCTTCTTTTAGAGATCCCTGCAAGCTTCAAACTCATTTTTACTATCCTGTTCCAAATTAGCAAACTCATGGAATCAATACATGGTTAATCATGTCTCGCATTGTGTTGATGTTAGGCATGCATTATGGTGAGCCTATTGTGGGTCGCGTCGGGTCACCCTGGAGTAGGGTAATGGCTCTGGATTTTATAAGGGCATGCTGTTTGATAAAAGGTCATAGGAGGTCCCATAGTCCTGCTTAGCCCCACAAAGTGCGTCAATTTACTCGGCCTTTCTGCGAAGTCTTATACAGGGATTGTGTCCATAAGCTTCGCCAGCCTACCCTGGCTCATAGAACTGACCTGCTGCTCAACCCACTATTCTTTGGTTCATTCCACATTCAGCATGCTTGTATTTACTATCTAAGGAATTTGGCTCACTGGTCAATGGATCCCCTCGTGTTAAAGTCTTCCTTATCTAGCCGACGCACTATCGCTACTCACAGGATTCGAGCAGGATGGTCTCAAGCTTATGTTCTTTTCCTGTTTTCTTATCAGTTTGAATTATGCTATTGCTGTCCAGATCGCATGGGGAAATGACGGTCAACTGCTCTGGCTTCTAAAGGGAAGCAGGCCCAGCATGCACATCCCCCAAAGAAACGTGGACGGAAATCCAATTTAGAGAAACTTCAGCAATTGGCAGCAAATTATGAAATGGGAAATTCAGCAACTGTCCGTCAAGAAATTGGATGGGAAAAGGAAATCCACGCAAACCTTGAGGATCATGAAATAGAGGCTGAAATATTAGACTTCATCACTGATCCTGGTAACACCAGGGGTCGCCTCACATTGTTTCAGGAAACTGTTCACACGTATTGGATTCTCAAAAGCCTCCTAGCCAAGGCTATTCAGAGTATACATCCCAGTCATGCTGAACAGGACCCAAAGAAGACTCAACTCTGCTTGCTGGACACGCTGCAGCACATGGAGGACCAGCTACAACACATTAAGGTCACTCAATACCAGGCCATTGACAAAATTAGCTGAGTATATTATCGTGTTGGGCATATTGAAAAGCAACTCCAGCTATTACAACAAGTAGACATGCCAGGATTGACATGGAAAGCTCCAGCCCCTGTCTCTTCATCCGAAGAGTAGTTCTTTTCAGAATTATGTGTCTCTAGGATAGTTTTGGACTTATTTCATGTGTGTCTTTATGATAGTTTTGTTTTTATATGAACTTAGTTTCAATTCACAGATTGTAGATATCGAGCAAATAGAGCAGATATCTATTGCTAGATGTAATTGAAAGAAACTATTTCAGTTTTGGTCAGCTTTTCATGCATTGAGATGGCCAACAAACCTGGTCCTGCGCGCAGGTTGAGGCTATAGACTATTGTTTCCAATTTTGCAACCTGCTTTATAAATATAAATAGAAAAAGAGAGGAACTACCAAATTCACCCAAAAAAAAAAAACTTTTTCATGAGTGTTCTATTGAACACCATGATTTGTCTCATCGTTAATCAATATTCATATGGTTGGTTCGAGGGGATAAATTGGTCAAAAGGGTTTTATTTCTCTTACACTGACTGAGTCTAATGATACCACTGAAATCAATTATTACGACTCAAATAAATTGCATAGAAATGCTTTGAATTCCAATTACATTGATTATGGTGTTATCACTCAAATCTTAATTTGTCTCTTTGAATAAATACATAAAAAAAAGGATATTGCTGTAAACTGACTGATTCCAATGAAATCACTGGAATCATAGGTTAAACCATTTTTATCATACATCAATGTAAATGTAGTTGGATTTCCAAGGCTTAATTTTTGGATGAAAGTGATGCCAAAGAAAAAATAAATGGAGAAGAGAATGGAAAGATGGAAAAGTTCAGGGTACAAATACCTTGCACTAGTAAAAGGATTCAAGAAGGCAGAGACTAATTTACAATCATTCTCCATGCCTATAGTTACTACTACAATATCTACTTATCTAAGAACTGTTAGTTATACTATTAGAGGAGTTTATCTCAAAACTCTTTCTTGGTTAGTGAAATGGTATTAACCTTAACGTTTCCTTCTCATATTTTTTCCATAAAATATATGTCGATTTTAAACATTGGTATTTGCACATAGTTTATTTGCACAAGAAACAAGATAATTATTAGCTAATGGGTAGAAAAGAAGAATTTCCACATTCCTCCAAAAATAAAACAAAATGGCCTAAATAACCTCTGTAATTTAGCCTTAATGGTATATAAAAAAATGGACATTAAAGTGACGTAAATTATTTAAAAGAAAACACCAATAAGAAACTCGTGATCCGATCTGGATACATTGTCTTATCAGGCATCTGCAATTCAGCAAACTCGTGATCCAATATCTTATGAAATAGGATATGGTTCTTATCCAAACTTTCAAACGGTAAAATAGTGGTGAATATCCGTGGTTCATGATATTGGTATACTGTATATTTATTGTAAGTATTAAGTTTTAATTTGAAAAAAGTTATAAAATTAAATTAAATTGAGATATACATTATGTTTTATTTTTATTTATTTTTAAATTTTATTTTGAAATGAGTTATGGTTTTGGTTATTGTAAGGAAGCTTATCCAGAAGTCAATAATATCCATGCTAAAATGGGGGTGAATATTCATTTATATTTTTATGTGCTTATTAATTAAATTTAAATATGGTTAGGGTTATTATTTTAATTTATATAGTAAAATGAATATTAATTTATAACTACTATTTTTCTATATTATGATTTTATTTCATCTAAATAGAAAAGTATTCTATTTTTTTTTTCTCATACACCAGCTACAAAACAAAAACATGTCAAGACAATACTTAATGCATAGAAGTAACAATTTTTTTTTTTTATATATTCCATACGAAAAAATATTTATGAACATAAAATCCTATCTTCTAAACCTTTAATATCCAAGCTCCATTGCATTGCACAAAACATATTTGTACTTTTCTTTTACTAGATTTTAGTTGTCTTAAACTGCATATGTTTATAAAAGAGAAATCTAGTGTGTTAATACATTAAAGTTTTCAAAGGTGAAAAACAATTGATCGATATGTTAGAACCACTTTTAAGACAATATACAGTATTTGTATCTTCAAACATTTAGCACTAGTAAATCTATATATGGCATTTGGATGGTAAATATCTAACAATAATGACTGTATTGAGTTGATTGAGACTGTTAGGCACCTACTTTGAAAACAAAAGGATACTTAAAAGAATTATCTAACATTGTTGATGGGATTTCAAGAGGACAGATAGTTATAATAATGTGATTAAAAATGGTAATTTAGTGTTTATGCAAATACTCAAAATATATAATATGGATTTAGGATGATTGTTTACGCATATCTAAATATATTTTAGAATGAATAGCAGTGCATCACAACATTTTCTTAGCCAGTGGTGAGAGAGGATTCAGTAGATCCACGATGATCTTCTTAATATTAGTAATAAAATTTTACAATCATATCAAAAGGAAAACTTACACCTATAATTTCACAAAACATGCGTAAGCCGAGAAATAATTTGATGAGGTCCTAAGTTATGCTAATAATACTTGTGTGTTGTACAAATATTTGGACAGTTAAAAATGGTGAGGATGCGAGGAAAGAAAGCTCAAGGAGAATCATCACAACGACCTCCTATAAATAACCCATTGCCATTGCCAAAGTTGGATCTTATCTTATGCTCCCTAGAAGAAATCAATGAGACTTTAAGAGGGTGCCAAAAAACTGAGGTGGAAGTGGGGGTGGGTACCCTCCATCGAAGCTGCCAATATCAAGGGGTCAAGAGACTCTGATAGAAGACCTTCAACTGAGGACATTACGAGGGAGCTCCAACATACTAAGCTCCCATACTTTGTTGGAGTTTGTACTAGCGAATGAGGAGAAGCCTAGTTAGAGGTAATGAGAAGTTTCTTTGCATTAGGAGATTATACTTCAAATTAAAAATCTAAAATAGTGATATTCCAACTCAGAGATGGTGCCCTGAATTGGTGGGGTAACTTGAGCGTAAAGTACACTGTTGAAATTTGCAACAAGAAACAGTGAAATTGGAAACCAGAAATGAAAAAAATTGCACACACATGTGTTGAATTTCAGTTACACATTGGTGAGAAATTCAATTATACATTGGTGTGAAATGTGGGCGTGTAATTTATTTTTCCCTTAAAAAACTTAGATAGTAAATTATAATTTCATCTCATAACTACTTGTATCTATTAACTAAGTCATGATGACTAATTTAGCTCAAGAAATTCAATTTGAGGGTCTAAGATGAGGCATGTAGAGTGATCCTAATATTTTTGGGGTCCACTTGATATTGTAACACTAGTGTGGTGTGAGTGTAATGAATTAACTAAAATTAATTGAGCTAAAATCAGTTTAACTAGTTGTAACTGAGTGGTGCATCAATGAGAGGTCTAGTGAATTAAATTGGTTTAAATTCACAAGTAGTGATATATCAAATAAATCATGATTCGATATTAATAGATGCATGCATTTCAGTTATGATAACAACCCAGCTAAGACATATTTTAAAGGGAAGTTAACTATCAGTTGTATTATTAACGAATTGTGCGGGCGCAATTATAAAGTAAAAGGAAGGCTCATGAAGGATTTTTCTTTCAAGGAAGGTTTATTATCATATTTAATAGGGATTAATTTCCTATGGATTGCATGAGTAACATTGGGCTAAGCAGGGGTTGAGAATTGGCTAAGTGTTTGTCAATTTTGCCTTAGAATTGCTAGTCAGTTTTGAGCAGGATTAGAGTGAAATAGTTAGGAGAGTGAAGGATTTTCTCGGTGTGAGAAAGAATTGTATTGATTGTCTCATGATTATTTGACATTGTACAATATATGATAGAGGGTTTTCTAGCAGGTGATTTCCCCAGATACATCTTGTGTTGTGTGATTGATTATTTCTTTCTCTTACTTGCATGTGATTGAGTGATCGTGTTTTATATTCCAAAAATATAGTAGAAGGATTCAATATCTTTTTTTAGTACATTACATGATCGGATTGAATCCAATGGTATAGATTTTTTACATAATTTCTACATGGTATGAGAGCAATAATTTTTTGGGCGGCGAGTTTGCAGAGAATATCCTAAAATTATGATGAAAATTTTTCAAAAAAAAATAGCATATTTGGATTCCTTGTGAAAAAAATACCAAAATTGGAAAAAAAAATTGGTCGAATCAGAGCTCGGATGAGGGTGATATAGTCGATTTAAAATCAACTCTTTTTTTAGAAAATTTTGTGATGTAAGGACAAATAAAATGTGCGTGAGTCAAGAAGCTACATGCCCTTGAGTTACAAGATGCATGCAAAGCTTTGAGGATCAAAACATAGGTTAGAGACTTGGTGTTTGAGAGGGAGCACAAATTATCTATGAACATGTAGCCTCAAAATTAGTCTCAGAAGGTTGTGGAGAATCCACAATTGGAGAAGCATAAAAGATACCGAGTGGAAGCATCCACTCAAGCAAGGACCTCCAGGAGGGCGGAATTTTGAGCCAGATGGGTAGAGGGAGTACATGCAGCTATACCTCCAAGTGAGAGGTGGGGAAATGTGTAAATATAATGCCAAGAAGAAATTTGGGCCGGGTCCATTGACTCTGGTGTGTCTCATGGATCGAACATGGCCAAGAGGAGCCCACAATACATCACTAGTAGGAAGGATCAATTGGATTGATGCAGTCAGATGTTAGGACAACAGAAATTAGAGTGGCAGATGTCAGATACTAGAGCTCAAATCAGAGTTTGAAGAAGTGCAAAGGGCATGGATGTAGATGTCAACAACAACATAGAGAGTCCAGTAGATAGGTGTGGTAGCTAGCAGCAGTTAGAAGACTCTGATGAAAAATGCATTATATTGATTCAATTGTTTGGAGGCGATTCAATTTCAGAAGTTGTAGGTGAAAACAACATTATAGAAGTGTTTCATGTGGAACATTCCGAATGTACTGGATTGGGACATATTCAATTCTTTTTTGTTGAGATAAAGTTTTGAAATTTGCAACAAGAAACAGTGAAATTAGCAACCAGAAATGACAAAATTTTCACACACACTGGTGTGGAGTTTCAGCCACACATTGGTGAGAAATTCAATTACACATTGGTGCGAAATGTGGTTGTCTAATTTATTTTCCCCTTAAATAAATTGGACAATAAATAGTAATTTCATCTCATAACTACTTGTATAAGTTAACTAAGTCATGATGATTAAGTTAGCTGAATAAATTTGAGTTGGGGGTATAAGATGAGACATGTAGAGTGATCCAAATATTTTGGGGGTCCAGTTGCAGTTGTATCACTAGTGTGGTGTGAGTGTAATCAGTTAAATCAAATTAATTGAGTTAAAATCAATTTAACTAGTTATAAATGAGTGATGAGTTAGTGATAGGTTTAGTTAATTAAATTGGATTTAATTCACAAGTAGTGATCTATCAGATAACTGAGTATTTTCTATTAATAGTTTCATGCATGTCATTTCTTATGACAAAGTAGTTGAGATAGAGGTTAAAGGGAAGTTAACTATCAGTTGTATTATTAGTGAATTTCCTAGGCACAATTATAAAGTCAGAGGAAGGCTCGTGAAGGATTGTGCAGTCAAGGAAGGTTGATTATCGTATTTAATAGGGATTAATTACCTAGTGATTGAGTGATAAAGGCTAGGCTAAGCAGGGGTTGATAATTGGTTAAGTGTTTGTCAAATTTTCTTGAGAATTGCTAGTTAGATTTCAGCAGGATTAGAGTTAAACAATCAGGAGAGTGCAAGATTTTCTCAGTGTCAGAAATCATTATATTGTTTCATGATTATTTGAAATTGTACAATATATAATATAGGGGTTTTGAGCAAGTGCTTTCGCAAAATTCATCTTGTGTTGTGTGATTGATTATTTCTTTATCTTACTTGCATGTGAATGAGAGATTGTGTTTTATATTCCGCAAATATAGTAGAAGGATTTAGTATCTTGTTATAGTACATTACATGATTGGATTCAATCCATTGGTATAGAGGTTATTTATAATTTCTACATACATCTCACTCCTGAGAAATTTACCTTGGAGGTATCTGAGGAGAGATTTAGGAAAACATGCCTACTAGCATATTATGAAGAACAATAGGCAGGATCCTTCCATGGTTTTGGTATTGTGAAACCGCACAGTAGAGGAATATGATATTAGATTCATGGAATTGGTCATGTATTTCTCTCCTACATGGACATTGCCAACACCAAGTAGATCGTTTCATTTATGGATTGAACCCTAATATTAGGGCAATGGTGAGGATGTGGAAACCATCCTTAGTTCTAGAAGTTGTTGAACATGCTCATTATGTTGAAGAGAACCTAGACTTAAAAGGTAGAAAAAAACCATTTTTCCACAACCACCAAGGTTTATGGGGAAGGCCCATCGTAACTTCTCCAAGGGAGGAGGCTTTAGGTCACCACCATATGGAAATAGGGTTGTAACCAAAACACCAACACTGGGGATTTCAATGGTTTCTAGTGCATCTTCACCATCAGCTTCGAGGACTCATGCAAATCATGGTCAGACATGAGGAGCGACAAGTAGGGGTAAGGGTTTAAGGGGAAGGATCTCTTTTTGAATAACTCGAGGACATTTTGTTGAAATTCTACCTCGCATCACTTGTTGTGGATGTGGGGGACCTCATTAGCATCATGACTATTTTAAGTTACAAAATGGTAACAACCGTAGAGAAGGAAAATAACCATTTGGGGGAGAAATAAACCACCATAAAATCTATGTAGAAGTCAATAAACAACAAGTTGAACACCAATATTCCATGGTAGAAACATTGGGTATGATAAAAAATGAAAAATTTAAAATTTTCTTTGATTTTAATGCTACAAATAGTTTCATTTCACCAGTTGCATTAGGAAAATTTGGGTGGGCAGCCTATGAGCAGGATGACTTTAAAAAAGTTGACCTGGATTCGAGGATAAGATAAGAAGTAGGACCTAGTGTTGACCAATGTCAAGTGAACCTCGATTTTTATATAACTAAGTTGAATACATACGTCACATCATTATGGATGTACAATGTAATCATTAGAATGGATTGGCTAGAAGATCATCGAGATTCACTAGACTGTTTAAAAAAGAAGGTGATTTGTTTATATGAAGAGGGTAGGTAAATTTAGATTTGTGGTATCAAGAGAGGAGTGTTCCTAGGATTCATCTCCATGATGAAGGTAAAATGATTTATTAGACAAGGTTGTAAACTATATGGTTGAGGTTGTAAGTGACTAGAAAGGACACTTCGTAGATTAGTACCAAGTTTTCTTAGAATTCGGGGATATTTTCCCTAAGGAATCGCATGTATTACAACATGTGAGGGAGATTTATTTCACAATCTACATAAAATATGGTGTAGAACCAATCTCTAAGACACCTTATAGGATGACATCCCCATAACTTTGTGAGTTACAAATGCAGTTAAAAGAGATTTTATACTTGCAATTTATTAGACCTAGTATTTCACCTTGGAGTGTACCAGTGATTTTGATTAAGAAGATGGATGGTTCCCTAATGTTATGCATATATTATAGGGACTTCAAACAAGAAAAAATTAAGAATAGGTACCTGATACATAGAATAAATGACCTATTTCACCAAACGAATGGAAAAAAAGTTTTCTCAAAGATCAATCTATGATATGGATAACACCAATTGAGGATTAAGGAAGGTAGCATCCCAAAAACTACATTTCAGATTCGGTTTGAGTACTAAGAGTTTGTAGTTGTACCATTTGGTTTGACAAATGCACCAGTAGTATTCATGAGTCTCATGAATGGTGGTTTAGGAAGTATTTGGAAAAAATTGTGTAAGTCTTTCTAGATGATATTCTTGTGCATCTAAATAATGAAAAGGATCATGAAGAGCACATAAGGGTTGTATTGACTTGCTTAAGGGAAAATAAATTGCAAGGAAAACTGTCAAAATTTTCCTTCTTTTAAAATAAAATCCATTATCCAAGGAACATCATTTTAAAAGAAGGAATTTCAGTTGACCCAGAAAAGGTAAAAGCCGTAATGGATTGGCCAGTGCTAAAAATTCTTTTGAGGTGTGTAGCTTCATGGGGCTAGCAGGTTATTATCACATATTTTTGGAATGGTTTTCAAATATTGCAAAACCCATCACCACATTACAGCGAATGTGGGTTAGGTATGAATGGACATATGAACATGACACATCATTCACCGAACTAAAGAGGTTACTAACTAGTGCACCAATACATCGGGTTGCTAACAAGGAAAAGGAATTCATTGTCTGCACAAATGTTTCAAAGCTAGGATTGGGAGAAACATTAATGCAAGAAGGCAGAGTAATAGCTTACGAATCCATAAATTTGAAGAAACATGAATAATTGTATACTACCCATGACTTAGAATTAGTATCAGTGATGTTAAATTTAAAACCCTAGAGACACTACCTCGTTGGGAGAAGCTTTGAGTTAAGAAATGATCACTAGAGCTTGAAGTACCTCTTCACTTAGATAGATTTGAATGCTAGGCGGAGGCAGTGGAGTGAAATCATGCATGAGTATGATTTTGGGATCTCATACACTAATGGAAAGGAGAATGTGGTGGATGATTCACTAAGCAAGAGACCACGAACCTTCTCCTTGGTGCCCTTGAAGTTTAACTTGAGGGAATGTGTGTTGGAAAAAGTGTTTGAATATAGTTGGTATCTGAAGGTTATACCATCACTCGAAATTGGGAAGAAGATAGAACCAAAGTTTGAGGATTATATCCTTGAACCAAATGGACTATTGAGAATTCAAGGAAGAATGCACATCCCTAAGGAAGCGAGTATAAGAAGAACCATCCTTGAAGGGTCACATAGAGCACTATGTGTGCACATCCTATAGTGAAGAGGATGTATGAAAACATGAAGAAACTCTTCTTTTGGGTAGGAATGAAGCACAACATAGTCCAGTTTGTCACCAAATGTATTGAATGTCAATGAGTGAAGGCTGATCATTGCCATCCAGCAGGACTCCTAAAACCACATGAAATCCCTATGCATAAATGGGAGGTCATTTCAATGGTTTTTTTTTTTTTGGTTTTTCCATTCACTTCAAAGAGTAACAATTATATATTAGTTGTAGTTGATAAATTCACCAAAATTTCCCATTTCATCCCAGTGAGAGACACTTACGATGTTATTGATGTGGCACGGGGTTTTATAAGTGAATTTATTCGACTACATGGGTTACCCGCAAATATAATTCATGATAGAGACTCTCACTTTACATATAGGTTGTGGACAAGTTTGCAGTAAGAATTAGGGACTCCAGTGAGCCTAAGCACTACATATAATCCAGAAAAAAATGGGCAGACTAAAAAGGTTATGAATGACATGCTCAGAATGTATGTCATGGATAATCTAACTCAGTGGGAAAGGTACTTAACATTGGTAGAGTTTTGATATGATAATAGTTACCACAGTCCCATGGGGATTCCTCCTTATTAAGTTCTATATGGGAGGCCATGCAGGATGCCATTGAGTTAGGAAAATTTGAACGACCAAGTAATATTGGATTGGAATTGGTAGAAGAAATGGACGAGTAGGTAAGACAAATTTGAAAAATGTTAAAGGAAGCAAAATATATACATAAGAGTTATGTCAATGCACATAGGACTCACCGTAGTTATGAAGTAGGATACCAAATTTTTATTCATGTTTGACCCAATAAAAGCACCATTTGGTTTGGGAATGGGACAAAGTTGTCACCTCTATTTATAGGACCTTTTAGAATCAAAGTGAATATTGTACAATTTTCCTTTCGTCTTGTACTGCCACCCCATTTGCATAAAACTCATGATGTTTTTCATGTATCTATTTTACGACATTATGTTTCTGATGAATCTCACAAACCAGATTGGAGGGAATTGAAGTTATTGGACATGGGAACCATAATGGTTGAACCATTACACATATTGGATTGTAGGGTTCGACAACTCATACATCGCATGGTGGACTCAGTTAAGGACTAGTGGGACAAGTATAGCCTAGGATCTGGTACCTGGGAGGATGTAGAGACTATAAATCATGACTGCCCCTCACTTTTTGAGCATTTGTGATGCCCATTTTGACTTAGATAACTATTTACACTAAGGCTCTGTTTGTATTTCCATGTTGTTTTTTTATGAACGCTATGTAATGTTTGTTATAGGTCAATTTGGGCACCATTCCTAATGACCTAGTTAACTGGACATTATCTCCAGGACCAATGATCAAGGGTCTATCATTCCCTATCATTTCAGTTGCTACATGCCCTAAGACAAGAAACAAGACAAATCAAGCAAGACTTTCATGAAGCAAAGGTTTCCATGGTTTGAAGTTTATTATATAGCATATGAGAGCTCACCAACGTAGGCTCTAAGGGGCCTAAGTGCATTGCATATGCAGGTATCCCCATGAAAGGCTGCTCTGCAAAGAACTTCCCAACATTCATAGGTGCGCTGGTCACATTGGGAGCGAAATTCTCATTGTTCTAGAATCTGCATTTGGCCAGTGGCTTCTAAAAGAGTTCACGTGTTAAGCTTCGGATCCAAGTGTCCATTTGACATCTACATGGATGGAAACATGTCCTGCCTATTTTTCGAAAGTTATTTATTGCAAAACAACCTACATTTCATCTATAAATTGAACACAGATCTAAGTGTTTGAGAAGGAAGAATTTGAATAGAGAGATGTTGGAGGATTTTCAATTGAGAGCTAGATTTGTGAAGCTACCGCTGGAGATTTATATTGTGATGAGGCTTGGGAACTTTGCTGGAAAGTCACTTCAAATTAGTCACTGGGTTGTAACCTCTCCTTCTATCATCAATAAAGAGTACTTCTTATTTTTCCCTACATGCATCTGTATTGACTTTGATTTTCCATATTGTAAGATCTTGGTTGATGAATGCAGTTTATGCTTTACTGATTTAGCTAACTAGCTTGAATAGATATCTATATTATTACATCTTCTGTTGTTTTAGTGTTCTTTCTTGTAGGAAGAATTTAGCTCACAAGCTGCTTGAATTTGAAGCTGCAACAGAAGCGATAGAACGAGCCATTTGGAAGCGTCTTAACAAGTAATCCTCCAATCCTCTCTGTATATTTTTTCTGAGTTAGGAGAAATAGTAGTATAGTCTTTCACCTATTGTTCTAGATTAGCACCTATCTAGGGAAGTGTAATTTATTCATAGATTACAATTCTGGCCTAACAAATTGGCGACTTCACATCTATTCACAATTAGATGTATATGCAGTATAGTGAGATAGATTGTATATGCAGTATAAACCATAAAGCATGGAAACATTTTCTTGATGAAAGTCTTACTTAATTTTTCTTGTTTCTTGTCTTAGGGAATGTAGCAACTAAAACAATAGGGAATGATAGGCCCTTGATCATTGGTCCTAGAGATGATGTCCAGTTAACTAGGTCATTGGGAATGGTGCCCAAATTGACCTATAACAAATAGATGTATAGCAATGGTCGTATATGCATGTAGGATTGTGTATGTTTTGCAAAAGGAACATTAGGAAATCTTCATTTAGTTTGAGATTCATTGATTTTTTATTTTTTCATTGACTTGTTTTCTCTCAAATTATTTTCTCTCTTCCCTTAGTAGCTAGGTTCTTCGTTGAAAAAGCTGAAAGTGAAATTTTGTTTATCATTCTTAGCTTTCATTTTAGGAATTTCATATACATCATTGCGGTGAACCCGAAAGGCAAATTTTTAAGCAAAATCAACATAAAATAAATCTAAATTTACTTAACAATGCTTTGGAACCATAACGATAACATTTAGAAGGTCTAGGCTAGAGACGTGTTCCTGCATCGTAAAACATAGCAGCTGCCATTAACTTGTCTGCGATACATTCAGAGTGTGATACCTCACTCCACGTAGGTAATTATATCGTAGCTCATCCATGTACTTTCCAGTATATCAGGCGATGTTATAGTACGATAAGTATAAAGGGGTGCTCTCAGTGTGCGGTTTCGCATCAGATAACGCTAATACAGACTTGGGCCTCCACGTACCTTCGGGTATATTTTGGAGGAAAAATTTTAGGTGTTATCCATCATAGTGAACCGAGTTGGCCTCCCTGAAATTGTGATACACCAAACACATCATTCAGGGAGATTACCTGCACGTACTTCTTGGTTCGCCAGGAAGTATTCTGCAATTCACAGTTTCTTGGTAAACCATTTCTGCCTAGCATTACCCTCTTTTTTTTAAAATGTTTTTGGTTAAAATAAATTAGTAATCCTAGAAGAACAAAATCCTATCCCTCGTCGTTCGCGTAGATTAGCTTTAAAACCACCTTTACCACCGAAAGTTACTTCTGGTGGGCGAAGGAGATCATGATCTGCCGAAGCAAGTACAATTCGTACCTCTGGCGAAACATCATCTTTTAAACCAAAGTTAGATCAAATTTTTTCCACACATCCCGGTTCATTTATTATTGTCGAAGCAGAGTCTTAATAGCTACCTGTGATCACAATCCATTCAATCATTGAGACCATACCTCTTGGAACCGACATTGTTCAATCACAAATTGATCCAGATCTTGTCTCTTCTTTACCAGAACATCTGAATCCTGAAGTCGAACAACCGCAATTTGTTCCTACCTTGGTCATCCCAAAAAAATTTTTAGCCACTGAAACTCATATATCACACAGTCAATCGTCTAAAATATATTTTGGGCCTAACGGTGAAGTTCTTCCTCCTGGTTTAATTGCGATTGAAGAAATCCCATGAGACAATACATGTAATGTTCCCACTTTAGCTCACAACTAAATGGAACATTAAAGTTTTTATTTTATCACCTAGTAGCTAAATAAATGTGTAAGAAGGCCCATGTTTATTGAAAACATGAATAAAATCCCTCATGATGTGAAAGGGATCATGAGAGTAGCTTCATTTTTCACCCTCAAATGTGAAAAGGGGCAAATGCATGAAGACAAGGTCATGTTTGACCAAGTCAACAACACTGCCATAGCATTAGGGGAATTTTGAGGTCTAAAATGGGTCTCCTAAGGAAATTATAAAATAATAGTGGAAAAAATAAAATAAGATTTGATGACATCATCAAACTTTAGAGGGAAAAATGGAAAAACTACTTTTTCAACTCATATTTTCAACTTATCTCCCAAAGTTTTTACTCAAATTCTGAGCGGGAGTACTCATTGGATGCGAAATTTAATTCCCCATCCAAGGAGTACCCATGTTGCATAGTTTTGATGGGTCCTACTACACGAAAAATGAGAAATACATAAAAGAACATGATTACAATCACGTTTTTTATGTATTTCTCATTTTTCGTGTAGTAGAGTTCATCGAACGTATGCAACATGGGTACTCCTTGGATGAGGAATTAAATTTCGCATCCAACGAGTACTCCCACTCGAAATTTGAGTAAAATTTTTTGGAGATAAGTTGAAAATATGAGTTGAAAAAGTAGTTTTATTATTTTATTATTTTTTAATATTTTTACCCTTTTATTTAAAAAATGGTGAATCATCCCCCATGGTTGACATCATCATCTTGAATCCTATTGGTTTTTATAAAGTTTATTTTTGTTGTACATTTTTCTTAGGAGGCCCATTTTAGACCTCAAAATTCCCCTAATAGAGGAGTGGATAACTTTATGAGACAGCGTAGAGGAAGAGGATATTTGGTGGAGGAAACCCTAATGGATGGGGCCCATGGAGAAATAGCTTTCTCTTGTTTAAAAGGGGGGCAAGGCAATTATTGTTTCTCATGCTTATGATTATTCATCTCATTGTCTATTCAAACAACTGTGCATTCTCTGTTGTTTAGCAAGAATTGCCAGGGAATTCCTGTTTAGGATTCCTTCTCCTTCTCGAGTAGCTCTTGAAGGATTTTTCTTCATTCTCCATATCTCTTGGCTCAAGTCCAAAGCTTCTCCTTTCAGTTACTGCATTATTTCTGCTCAAGTATAACGCAGTGTTGCTGGGGTGTTGCAGTGGAGGACACCATACATCATTTCCTTGGCTCATCTGTCGGAGGAGGGAGCTTATAGTCCTATAGGAGGTTAGTGAGGGAGATCCAAGAGCTTATTGCAGATCATTGGCATCAGGCCAAGCTCTTCTCTTCACAAACAGCGTAGTCCCTTCTCTTCACTGCATTATTTCTGAGTGCACTTGCAGTGGGGACTTGCTCCACTAGTTTGGAGGGTGAGATCTTCAGGGATTAGATCAGCCTCTCTCCTGAGAGATCCATTGGATGAGACTCAGCCATCACATGCAGCACCATCAGCTATCTCCATGAATTTCTATTTTCGGAGTTGTAGCTATTGCCCAACAACTCCGGCATTTCTGTAGATTTTCCATTTTTTATGTATTTCAGCCAATCCTTTTTAGGATTGTGTATTATTGTTTCTCATGGTTGAGATCTTGCTCCCCCTATTTTATTTGAGCTATATATTGTCATATTTGTGTTTTGACACTATTTTGTAGCAGGTCCTCCTTCATAGGCTGCGAAGTCAAAGCCATGGCTCTTTTATGTAGCAGCATTTCTTCATCTATCATGTATATGTTCTGTTGAGAAAGGCATCGCCTTACTTGAGTGATCATTTCCTCAAAAAATTGTATACATTTGTTTCTACTGTCATCTAATGTAATGGTTATGTGAATCTTCCGACATTTTGGGTTTTAATGCATTCACTGCTATTTCCAGCTCATGTTTATGTATTGCTGATCTCCACATTGGTAATATCTTGAGATATTCCCAATAGTGTAGGTGTTCCAAGAGTGGGAACATTACAGTGGTATCATAGCATGATCTCTAGCTCATCCTATGAGTCTTAGCCAAAGAATATCAAGATAATGAAGAAGATTATTTTACTCTCATCTATTTTCAGATCTAGAGAGAACCTCTCCAAGGAGGTCAAGAATAACGAAGAAGGAGAAGTGGAAGGACCATGCACTTCCTATTCTCACAGAAAAGAAGGCATGAAGCATGAAGAACACTTGGAATTTGAAATTCTAAGTGAGTATCTAGCTGACTACTAAGCTAAACCTAGAGCCTTCCAAGAGACTCTAGCTTTTCCACAATTTATTCAGCAGAAGGAGGAAAGAAGACCCCACAACTATGGGATGATGAGAGGCAATAGATTTCTATTTTCCACATTTTATGGATCACTCATATGTGGAATAGAGGTTTGGGTAAAGAAGCTAGAGGCTTTCTTCCTACTACATCTTGTAGTAGACAGAGAGGCTGTAGAAGTTATAGTGTTGCACCTTGAAGGTGAAGCAAAGAATTGGTGGATCAGCCATCTAAGCCATGCAAGGGTTTCAACTCTTGATGATTTTTCTTACATATTGATTATAAGATTTGGCGAGGAGAGGGAGGAGCCCTCACCACTAGTTTATGAGGCATGTAACAGTGTTGTTAAGACCATGGAGAAGCAGCCTTCATCTTCAATAGTTTGGGAGGCCAACACTTATGAGGAGGAAACTCTTGCAGCCATGCAAGGAGGTTCCAAATTTCACCAAGGTATGACTAAAAATCCATCTCTTGTCATTTTAGAAAACAATTTGGATGGGTCTATATCATTGCATGCAGTTGATCTAGAGCAGAAAAATAGCACTTTGCTGAGCAATGATGAAGGAAGGGGGAATCATTCCTCATGTGAGCATTTAGAGAGCAGCTTCATTAAGGTAGCCATAGGGGAAGCAGTGAGAAGGAGTAGACATCTAGAGATAAGAAAATATTTCTCCTCTCTAGATGAAACTCTCTCAATGAGCATGCCACAGCTCAAAGAGAGACTTCTAATGGCAGCAGAACCAAGGCCTCTTTGGTTTTGGAAGGCCATGCATGAGGAGGAGGTCTCCCATAGATATTTCAGTAGAGGTGCACTCCCACACATCATGGAGTGTAATATTCTTCATCGGTATGAGGAGGTTCTTCCCTTATCTCAGGAGCAGATAGTAGATGGAGGAAATCTTTAGATGGATAACATCTCTCATGACTCTGTTGGACATTCCTTGAGCCATGCACATCATGATGGGACTTTTTTGACTACCACCTATTTGAGTCCTTATAGGGTCAAATTGATCCTCAAGAAGGTTGAATTTCAAGATCCCATGAAGTGCAGAGATTTGAATTGGGATGATGGTAGCTCTCATGGGGGGATTACCAAGATGAAAAATGGAATAAGACATCCACAATTGGTTGAGTGGATGTGGATGGTGAGCAAGAAGTTGGTGAGCTACTTGCAGATTTATGATACCGAGCAACAAGAGGCTTGGCTGCGCTGGTTACTCTTGAAGGAGTTTGTCCATCACTTGGCATACACTTTTTCCAAGGATATGAGGATGGAGAATATGTGGCAGGATGTTGGTATCATGGAGTAGCAAAGAGTATGGATGCATAGTGATGTTGCAACATTCATGTCATTCACTATCTCTTCATCACATATCTTGCATGATGAGAGCAAGAGGGAGCAGTAAAAAAAATTGTTGCTGGGGTTGTTCTATGGAGAGCAAGGAAATTTTTTCTCTCATTCCTTATATGATGTTGCACAAGTAGGAGATGGCACTATCATGGTGCAAAGGAGACACTCCTTGACCCTTGATGATCAGGAATCACTTCCACCTTGGGGGAGATTCCATATGTGTAGCAACATTATTAGAGAGTTTCCCATCCATGTTGGAGAAGATGAGGGCAACAACGTTGTGCCACCTAGAGATTATCTAGTGCCTCATACAGAGGAAAGAGGAGCTCTTGCTCTAGGTAGAGGGATTCTTGCATCCTTGCAAGGGAGTCCCCAGGATCTCATGTGTGGAGATCAAGGCACAACTTATGTTTTACATGTGCCATTGTTGAGGAGGTGTAAAACCATGGAGACAAAAGGAGGAGATAGGGAGGATGACCATCATGATGTGATGAGGAGAACACACCCCTTTATATTTTATGAGTTTGATGCACCTAAGGAGGTGATTGGATTGCGCAGTGAAAGCATGGATATAATTTTTCATTCATATATGCAGTCACCTTTTGATGATGATGTCTCATTTCATGGAGAAATTGTGTCGGGGAAACCATTGGACCAACAGAGGATGAGGGATGCTTCACATATTGAGGCACCATTCACTGATCTCATAGGAGTGGAGACCTTGGGAGATAACCATATGATAGAAGTCCTTCATGGGGAATCATCAGTGCTGTCATTATGGAGGATAGATCCATGTTGGATCTCTGGGTTGTTGGTGGAGTATTCCTAGGATCATCTTGCTTGCATGATATTGACAGATCAGAATATGAGGAGATGCATAGATCATGTGCAGATGGAGGAGATGCATAACTCTTTGGAGGAGTTAGCATAGCCACCTCTTTTCTCTTTGAGGATGAGTGGAGAATCATTTTTGAGCCACTCCATTTGCATGAGCATAAATTATGGTAAGGTTATTGTTTATTTGCATGATGATTTATATATTCATCTTTTAACCATATATGTACATGATGTTGCTCCAAGGAGGGGCATTTTGTTTTTCTGGACCCCATGGTACAATTAAGGCCATGAGCACTATTGGTGACCACTCCCTAGGAGGAATTGGGGAGGAAATGTATTTTGGAGGACCTACTCACCTTGCACCATATATCATTCACTTCCTCCATACATTTGAGGAGAGTAGGAAAGCAAGCAAGTGGATGAGAGGCCACACTTTTTGTCACACTCTTTGGTAGCTGAGTGTCAAACTGCATTGGTTACAATTGAGGGACCATTTCCCTTCTTCCTTTCCACATATGATAGCAAGCATGGTTTCCATTATTGTTCATTATGTTGTTGTTGTATTTGTATTTGTTGAGAGCATGATTGGGGGAATGGCACATTGGTTGGACGTGTCCCTTGGGGGAGAGATCTCCCACATTATTTGTATTGCATGTTCTAATAGGAAAATGAGAGGACATGTGGCCACTACAGAAAAACATTTTTTTCCATTTGAGGTGAGCCATATGATGGTGACTTCAAACTCATCACATATGAGGTGATTTGGGACAACATGGTTCATAACGCTGGGGAAGAGATCCTTGGAGGTGTAGTGTTCAACTGGAGGGAAATTTTATTGCAGCCCAAGATCAAAATATACTCTGCACTTATCGTAAGTGGAGAGGAGGACAGCGTGGGGTAGGCTATTTTGTCTACCAAGATCAGATTTTCAGCCCACCTATATTGCAGGAGCCAAAGGTGGAAGAAGATTGTCAAGAGTTTCCATGTTGCGAGGTAACTCACTTTTTATGGATCATTTCTTGGGGGATGGAGGATCTAGATTGGGGAGGTGTTCCTCAACATATTTCAGACTCCATGCCTTGCATGGAGATTCTTCATTTCTATCCTTGCAGTTGCTTGAGGACAAGCAACATTTGGGAGGGGAGGACTGTAATGTTTCCAATTTAACTCACAGCTAAATGGAACATTAAAGTTTTTCTTTTATCACCTAGAAGCTAAATAAATCAGTAAGCAGGCCCATGTTTATTTAAAACATGAATAAAATCCTTCATTATGTGAAAGGGATCATCGGAGTAGCTTCATTTTGCACCCTCAAGTGTGAAAAGGGGCAAATGCATGAAGACAAGGTCATGTTTGTCCAAGTCAACAATGCTACCATAGGAGGAGTGGATCACATTATGAGACAGCGCAGTGTGAATGAGGAAGAGGATATTTGGTGGAGGAAACCCTAATGTATGGGGCCCATGGAGAAAGAGCTGTCACTTGTTTAAAAGGAGGACAAGGAAACCATTGTTTCTCATGCTTATGATTATTCATCTCATTGTCTATATAGACAATTGTGCATTCTTTGTTGTTTAGCAATAATTTCCAAGGAATTCTTGTTTAGGATTCCTTCTCCTTCTTGAGTAGCTCTTGAAGGATTTTTCTTCATTCTCCATATCTCTTGGCTCAAGGCCAAAGATTCTCCTTTCAGTTACTGCATTATTTCTACTCAAGTATAACGCAGTGTTGTTGGGGTGTTGCAGTGGAGGACACAATACATCATTTCCTTGGCTCATCTCTTAGAGGAGGGAGCTTCTATTCCTATGGGAGGTTAGTGAGGGAGATCCAGGATATTATTGCAGATCATTGGCATCAGGCCAAGCTATTCTCTTCACAAACATCACAATCCCTTCTCTTGACTGCATTATTTCTAAGTGCACTTGCAATGGGGACTTGCTCCACTAGTTTGGAGGGTGAGATATTTAGGGATTGGATCACCCTCTCTCCTTAGATATCCATTGGATGAGATGTAGCCAGCACATGAAACATCAATAGCTATCTCCATCCATTTCTATTTTCTAAGTTGCAGTTGCTTCCCAACAACTCTGGCATGTCTGCAGATTTGTCATTTTGTATGTATTTCAATCAATCCTTTTTATGATTGTGTATTATTGTTTCTTGGGGTTGAGATATTTCTCCCCCTATTTTATTTGAGCTATATATTGTCATATTTTTTTTTTGACACTATTTTGCGGCAGTCCTCCTTCATAGACTGCGCAGTCATAGCCAGGGCTCTTTTATGTAGCAACATTTCTTCATCTATCATGTATATGTTCTGTTGAGAAAGGTATTACCTTACTTGAGTGATCATTTCCTCAAAAACTTTTATACATTTGTTGCTGCTATCATCTAATGTAATGGTTATGTCAATCTTCTGACATTTTGGTTTTTAATGCATTCACTGCTATTTCCAGCTCATGTTTATGTATTGCTAATCTCCACATTGGTAATATCTTGAGATATTCCCAATAGTGTAGTGTTATAGGAGTGGGAACATTAAAATACACCTTTAAGTCCAACCCATTTTGGGGGAGACCTTTACCTGTACCAGTCTTTTCCTCAATCGTTTCCATCTGATTTTGTTGGTCCTATTGTCATTCAATCTCCCGTCGGTTTTGGAGAGTATACATTTGGTCACACAACCATGTATGAACCAACATCTTCAGTTGGGTCTGTTGTTTGAATTAATTCAACTCCTACCCTCGCTACTTCGTCGATGTTCACAACCTCACCAGATTCATATTTGCACGGTGGTCCTTTGGTCCCAACAGGTTAAAAATCATTATCTGCCACTTTATCTGGTACATATTCAAGACCATGTTCTTTACCAATGTCATCGTCTCGTGTTTTAACTGGTAGTCCTATAGCTAGTACTAAACGACTTGATTCATTACATCCATCATCAGGGCAATATCAAGTCGGTCCTTACGGGTCAATTCCTTTAAGTACCATATCAACTAGACTCCCAGCATTTGGAGAAAATTATTTTCTATCTTATTATCCTCCTTATGCTGGGGGGAAACCTTTGTTCACCCAATACGATAGTACTTAGTAACATTTTGGTCAAAATAATCTTGACATGAATGTTTTCCAATGGCAACCCACTGTGCCTATCCAACCACAAATGATTGTACACTCATATGAACCGGTTCAACCTGTTACACCCACTTCATTACCACTTGTTAATACATTTATACCCCTGTTACAGAATCAAAATATTGTACATCAACCTTATCAGGCAGGTTCTTCGACTCAATATCATCAAATGTTGGGTCCACCAACTCAAAATCCTTTGGTTAATTTACAACAACCTGTATCAGGGATCATTTATTCACAAGCTGGTGTACCATTTTATGGGATATCACAAATGCAACCTGGCTATACATATCAACCGAATCCAACTTACGCTACTTTGGGTTATAATATTGGTGGATAGACCCCTTGGCAGCCACAAGTGAAAATGCCTCAAACTTCATTTCAACAAGTATCATATCCAGGTTTTGGTCAACAAAATTCTCAAGCGTTTGCTATGAAAAACAACCCCTATCTGGGTTATTAGCAAAACATTTTGTATGCTGGTGCTCAAAGACCTGCTGCCCAAGAAATTACATCTTACCCTGGCTATGCTCAACCTGACCTTAAATGATAGTTGTCTTTTGTTTCAACCTTGGAATTACAGATTTAAACCGGTTAACTAATGATCTTATCTATTATGTTCCTTGGCGGGCGATGACACCTCATAAATTACCCTCTGACATTCCTAAATTCAATGGAAACCTTGGAGAAGATCCATTGACTCATGTTATGACTTATCATTTATGGTGTTCATCAAATTCCTTGAATGATGATTCTGTTCGACTGCGTCTTTTCCAGCGTACACTCATAGGTCCAGCTGCTAAATGGTACATTGAGTTACCTAGAGCTTCTTTCGACAATTTCACTGCTTTAGATACTGTCTTTCTAACCCATTTCCAGTTACTGATCAAATATGAAAATGGAATGGAACTCTTGACCAACTTCAACTAGAGTAATGGTACTCACATTTCAGATCATATTCATGAGTGGCGTCGCTGTCGAGAATGGTTAAGACATTTGTTCCCGATCAACTCCTTGCTAAATGGTTCATTAAATACCTATTACCATCTATAACTGAGGATGTGCCTAAAGGTGGCGTTGTCACAGAAGAGCAAGTTATCGCTCGTGCCCAATATTTAGACTTGATTTACTCTCAGTCCAGCACGCTCTATGAAAAAATCCCTAATGCGCCGCTACCTAATTTCAATGTTCCTCTTAAAATAAAGGACTCTCATGCCGGAGACAGCTTGATAGGCACTGCAAAAACACACCACACTACTGCATCTGATCCTAATCCTACTTCTGAAATTAATGCCATGTCATTTGAAAAAGGCAAAAGTGATAAGCAACCGGGAGGTAAGAAAAAGGGGAAATCAAAGAAAAAGCAAACTTCTAACCCCCAGGAAAGATCATCTGATCAATTGTCTAGACCATAGAAATCTCTTTATCCATGCATAATCTGTAATGAGGAACACTTTGTTATGGATTCTCCTCACTGTGCTGAAGTCCCAAAAATCATCAAGACCCATTTCCAAATCCAGACACAAATTTGGTTGCTACGGATCCAGCTCCTAGTTCCCAAGTGTTAATGTTATCCACCACAAAACCCTGACAAGATATTTTGGTATCGACACGGAATAAACACTATGGTCATACGACCACTGCTCAACCTACTACCTCAACAATGAATCCATCTATTGAATCAGTACCACCTCCTATTATTCCTGAATTGACAATTAAACCACCAAAGGGAGTAATTCATAAATCGACATATAATCCTCGAGCAAGAGCTACACAAAATTATAATATAGTTGAAGATTTGGCTCAATCCCCTTCAGCTATGTCCACTCTTGAGGTATTACAAAATTGTCCCTCCCAGAAGCAAGCTTTATTGTCAGCTAGTGGTGGAATTGATCCAACTGATTCTAATCTTGTCATCTTTAATCATACGGACCATGTGCCACAATTACCAGCAGAATTTGCATTCTCCATAAAAGTAAATGTTCTCAATCACCTTTTTCATTCACATTATTATTGATCAGGGAGAATCTATGTGCATTATGTCTCTAAAATATTGGAAGTCACTTGGATCACCACGATTATCACAATCATCAACGACGTTGAAGGATTTTGATGGAAGACCATATAAACCTTGTGGTATTATCAATAACCTGCAAGTTGAATTAGAGGGCAAAACAGTAAGTATTGATGTCGAGGTTGTTGATGGAACCCTTGACTATAATATTTTACTCGGAAGACCATGGGTATATGCAATTACTGCGATTTTTTATACGTACTTTAGAATGATTTCCTTTCCACATAAAGGTACAATCATAGTCATTAATCAATTATCCTTTTTTTCCTCTGCTTCATAGGTAACTGGAAGCATTTTGTTTGTTCACTTACCCCAACTAGAAATTTAGAACATTGGTGTAGGACTCTTAAAATATTCCACTCTTATGAGAACCTTTTCATTATCTCTGCTTGCGTTGTCGACAGAAATTGCAAGCATAGAGACCTGCTACATGATATTTTCCACTCTATCTAGCTTAAGGAAGAGTACGGGTGATTCTGATATTTCTACGTTGGATGATGTTTTGCCGCCCAGCCCTATTGAGCTGGCATAGAAATCAATCTATTTTTCTTGGGTGGAAAATCCAAAATCAGTGTAGCTAAGTGTTTGGGTTGATCGTTCATTAGATTTTGGTACTCCATCTGATCCATTTTCCTCAAAATTTTTGACAGATGAAAATATTTTGGAAGCTATGATGTCAGAAGGAGAACCATGGGAAGATTATCATCATTGTTCCCATATTCCTAATTATGAGGAAAATAATCTCAGTGAACTATATCACCAATCCATAGAAAATTTCTTTTCCAATTCTTTTCCAATTAATGCAATCGATTCTCAGTGAAACTTATCAAATATTGAAGAAACAAATTCTATCAATATTTCGACCAAAACTGGCGTTGTAGAAAATATTCATGTCGATGTATCTTGTTCTCCATCAAAACTTGATTCATATCTCTCTCTTTCTCATGAATTTCGCGATTTATTCACTTGGTCTTACGAGGAAATGCCAAGCATAGATACTAGTATAGTTGAACACACTATTAATATGTATCATGATCTCAAACCAGTGCGTCAACGACTTCATCCTGTACAAACAAAGAAATTTGCTGCCATAAAAGCAGAAGTTGAAAAAATTTTGCGTGCAGGTTTCATTTACCCTATTCTGCTAACTAAGTGGGTTTCCAATATCGTTCCTGTTATGAAAAAACAAGGAACCATTAGAGTGTGCGTCGATTATTGGGATGTCAATCAGGATTTTCCAAAAAACAACTATCCTACTCCCTTTATCGACCAGATTATGGACGATTGTGTTGGATGCAAAATTTTTTCCTTCATGGATGGATTTTCTGGTTACAATCAAATTAATATCTGCCTAGATGACCAACATAAGATAGCATTCATCTATCCCTGGGGCACATTTGCATGTAGGAAACTTCTGTTTGGTTTAAAGAACGACGAGGAAAATTTTCAGAGAGTAATGAATTATTCTTTCAACAACATCAAGCACATTGTTCAACCATATCTAGATGATTTACCAACGCATTCACGAAAACGGACTGATCACCCAATGCATTTGAGAGACATTTTCTTACGCTGCCGACATTACAAGATACGCCTCAATCCACACAAATGTGTGTTTTGTGTTGGTTCTCATCGATTGCTCGGATTCGTAGTCTCAAAAGAAGGAATTTGAATAGAACCACTGAAGGTACAGGCCATTCTTGATTTTCCTACACCGTCAAACTTACTTCAGATACAGAAACTTCAAGGAAAGGCTAACTTCCTGAGATGGTTCATTCGAAACTACGCTGAAATGGCTAAAGGATTTACTCGATTATTGAAAAAGGGGGTTCCCTTCCATTGGGACCAAGTTGCGCAAGCTTATTTTGATGCTGTCAAGGACCATCTTGTCCGAGCGTCATTAATGTATTCTCCTAATTATTAAAATGATTATTTCATATATATCACTGTGGCGGAAACGACCATTGCTATGGTTTTCGTCCAAGATGAAAATGTAATTGAACATCCGATCTATTGTTTGAGTTGTAATCTCAAGGATACGGTAGTTAAGTACTTGTACGTGGAAAAGCTTGCCTTGGCAGCTGTTCAAGCTATCCAAATATTTCACCATTATATCCTACTTCGAAAAACAACAATAGTTTCGGATTGCAACCCCATGACTTACATGTTATCACGTTAATTTTTGGGGTGGAAATATTCAAAATGGATTATCATTTTTCTGGAATTTGATTTGGAATTCATCAAATCCAAGTCAAAGAAGTCTTTGGTTTTGGCTGAGCTTCTTTGTGACCTTCCCTCTGATAGTAATGCTACTACATCGAAACCATCTATTCCAGATGAGTCTTTGTTTCTGATTGGATCATCTGATCCATGGTATGGAGATTTCATCATTTATCTCTAAACCCAAAATTTTTGACCTAATACCTCTCACTCTGATCAGCGATGTATTTGATAGCGAGCCAAAGATTATCTGATCGTCGGTGATACACTTTATCATCATGGTGTCGATACCAGTTTAAGGAGGTGCCTCACTCTTGAGGAGGCCAAAAAAGTATTAAATGATTTCCATGCTGGGGCTTGTGGTGGACATTTATCTAGATATGCTACCACGCAGACGATACTCTGCGCCGGTTACTTTTAGCCTACCATTTTTCTAGATTGCATCCTCGCGGTCAGAAGTTGTCATGCATGCAAGATTTTTGACCGTAAAACCCGCAAACCTCCAGTGCTAATGCATTCTATTGTCTCTTCTCAACCATTTATGAAATGGGGTATTGAATTCATGACCTGTAACTCTCCTTTGTCTGGGGGGCATGGTTATATTATTGTTACGGTCGACTATTTTACCAAATGGGCTGAAGTGATGCCTACATTCAACAACACAGGACAAACAACTGCATTGTTTTTCTTCAACCATGTTATTGCATGGTTTGGGGTCCCACAAGCTATAGTTACGGATCATGGGAAGCATTTTCACAACCATATGATTTCTAAATTGATTGCCAAATTAGGATTGTCACATGATAATTCTACTCCTTACTATCCACAATCAAATGGACAAGTTGAGGCTATTAACAAAATTCTTAAATGAATGCTTCAATGAATGATAGGAGTTCTTAAAAGGAACTGGCACTTGGACCTGTACTCGGCTTTGTGGGCGTATTGAACCTCGGTCAGAAATGCAACCGGATTCACACCTTTTCAATTGGTGTATGTCTGGAAGCTATCTTACCAATCCAATTTTAAATATCATCATTAAAAATCGTGATAGACTTGTTACCTGACACCTCCGAAGAAGAAGCGTGTATCCTTAACCTCATCCATATAGATGAAACGTGTTGTGAAGCCCAATTGGCCAATGAAATGCATAACAGACGTATAAAGGTGCAATACGACAAAAATGTCCAGCCTCACATCTACTCAGAGAGCGAATTGGTCCTTGTTTATGATCAAGAAGCTGATGTTTTAGGTATAGGGAAATTCAAACCATTATGGCATGGCCCATATATTTTCAAAAGAGTTCTTGCTAAGGGTGCCTACGAGTTAGTTGATTACGATGGGATTCCATTGGCACATCCTAGAAATGGGTTCTATTTGAAACGTTACTATGCTTAATAATCGGCGTAGTAATTCTTTGTATTATATTTTTTATATGCTGTTGATTTTCATTAACTATCTTAATTTGTTTTTTAGATTTTTCTTGACGTTAGTAATCCGCTTTGCATTTCATCACAGATGATTGAATCTTCGAAACCATTTTTTGGATATGCTGATGGTGCTAGTCGTAGTATGCAGAATCTATCCTCTGTAGCATGGGCCATTTTCGCTCCGAACAACGAGTTAGTGAGTTTTCAAGGGATTTGTATTGGTAGATCAACGAAAAATATCACTAAGTATAGAACATTGATCGAACTTCTCTCTGATGCCATTTCATTTGGTATTAACTACATAATCATAAGGTTAGACTCACAACTTGTGGTACTACTACTTACTAGTATTTATACTGTTAGAAATCCAACACTTTTTAGATTGTTCCTAAGAGTTCAACTTTTGGAGAGATATTTTGATTTCATTCAATATCAACACATTTCCAAAAATCTGAACACTTTAACTGATTCATTAGTAAATCAAGTTTTAGATAGAAATTTGTGACATAGGTAAAGAAAAAATTCACATCATTGAATACGATTGCGTATTAAACATAAGAAAAACTCTGAAAATATATATATAGATAGTTATAGGTTTTTTACAAAATTTGTGCCCAAGACACATAGGTCATTTGACCTCAAAATGTATGCAAAATATCACAGTAAACTAGTGGTGCTCATGGTAACATGCTATAGATCTAGCAATCCTACGGAGTAACCGCATCCAATGGTTAGGAATCCTGATAGTGTGCCGTTGGAGTCACATGGGAAGCTCTTTGATTCGGCAATCCCAAATCCCAAAGTTCAACCCCTCTATGTGCTATTGAATCTCAGCCAGAATCTCATCCATATCAAGGTCCTGAAGTACTGCTCTCCCGACAACCCTCTCTGTTGGCGCATCTTCTTCACACTCTGGTTCATCTATTGGTTGAACACGACCAATATCTACATTACATTAAACATTTAGTTTAGTCTTGGAAAGAAATCAAAACACAAAAAAATTGTATAAACCTTATAAAAATAAAAATAAATAATCGAATCATTCTTACCCATTGCACCCCACTGAGCGCCTTCTGGTAATACTAGATCTAGATCTCCTCGGAAGTCGACACCTGCGTATGCATATTCATCGATGGCAATGATCTGTGATAGGAACCACGCGAAGGATGCAGTCAAGAACACAACAGTCGAATGGCCTGCATGTTGACCCATGAGTTCCACCCATCTCTTCATTCGAGGATCTCTAGGACTAGATATATCCAATGTTACATGTTCTGGTTGCATTAGTGGAATCCGTTAAAAAGCACAGGAGATAAGGATTGAACCATAACTGAAATTTTTCTTCCTTCCTCCCTTTACTTTATTTATTTGTTCCTTTATATAAGATAGAACAACTTCAGACCAGTTGAATACTGTTGGCTCTAAGCACTTTAGCGCATACTACATATACGATCTGTTCACTACATGTACTGGAATGGTGCCAGCAAGTTTAGAGGTCATGAAAAGGATGGTCCTCAAAGGCAAATCCCTGACATCTCAGATGTTCATTTTACCATCTCTGCTAGGTTCTGACCCTGGATAGCAATATTGCATAACATAATCCCTCACTATCTCTCCTCCAACGGTAGACCCTGTGAGAGAAATGGGCAAACCTCTCCTCGCCAAACTTGTGAGAAAATACACATCCTCAAATATTATGGACAATACTTGATTTTTTATGTGAAATGCCTCTATTGCCGAATCCCATGCTCGAGCTAAGAGCTCTAAGAGCTCTATTTTTTGCCTCATTCTTGACAATTTGAAGTACTTAAGTAGCCGGATCATTCAAGGAAATCATATATTTTTCTTCATGTTATCTTTCTCTCCATGTAATAATCATTATAATGTGATGGAAACCTAAAAATCAACCATAAGATCCATTAGATACCATTCATTGCAAAAAACTAGGTAAATTTTGGACATAGCATGAAAACTAAAAAATTATACTACACCCAACGCACTCCCTGGGCTGAGATAGTGCATTGCACATGCATGTACCTTTCACTATACTTGAAATGTAACACAGGTTTTGACATTCAGGGGTGCGTTACCCTCATTTTGGGCATAATTTACCCTAGGGGCCTTAAAACCCTAAAACTTTGCAAAGAATGGTAATGAAATGAATATTGAAAGAAAGAGGAGGTTCATGGCACTAACCTAGATCAAACGGCGATGAAATCCATCCACAGAAATGACTGCAATCAATGATTGAAGTTCGGGGGTAAAATCAGGTTCAGAGCTCCAAAATGTAAATGGTAACTATGGAATGGTAAAAATGAATAGTGAAACTACTTTATATAGTGATTTAATTGTTTGCAAGTTAAATTTATTGCTATGACTATAGTTTTATTATGTTTTTATCATGAAACAAGTATTTTTAATCCATTTGATGTTGTTCTCAACAGGAAATACAACTGATGAATAGATTAGTCATGCAAATTTATTCAAAGAATGACTTGACCACAAAGCATACTTTTTCTCCTTATTTTTCGAGCTTTGTTAAAAATGAAAAATGATTTGAAGCGCACTTTTATCTATTTTTCAAGCTTCGATAACAGCGAAAAAGGAACCCCTAGAGTCTTCTTTCAGATCTTTTCAGACTCCAATAATGTGAAAATATTGTTGAGCACTTGTCTTTTCGAGCTCGTTAAAGTAAATGAATTGATATCTACTCAGTATAAGTTTAACCCTTTTTCAGACTGAGATGGATTATTTACGAAAAATTAATACCTTGGTTAAACATGACCAAAGAGGTTCTCTCAGATATTATTTTACACTTTTTCTGATCTGAGTGACAAATTTACGAAAAAGTACTTTTGGAGTTCTCTTTCGTCCTCTTTTTCAGACTCTCTAAATATGAAAAAGGATCGGGCTATCACTGTTGTTAAGCTCGTTAAAACATAAAATATCGACAGGCTTGTCGATCATGGCAAGAATCAAGTTTCATTCATCGCTAGACTCATTAAATTATTAAATAGAGATACTTTATTCGCCTGAAGGGTTGAATTAGAGATCAAGCAAATGCTATCCTCCTCAAGCTTGTTAAAAAATAAAGAGGTAATGGTTGACAAATGACCAGGGAAAATTTGGGAAAAGTAAATAAAGTTTATTTTTGGTAGCAAGTCGCTCTTAAACATGACACTTCTTTCACTCGATGTTCATGATTGTTTGGGTTGGGTAATCATTTTGACGGTTCATTCACACCTATGGTTCATCATACCTTCAATTTAGTTTTGGGTCAATGCTGCCAACACACCACAGTGTCGACGACATGTTCAAGAGAAGTCATCCAGTGATTAGAAACTCATCCATCTGCAATACTCGTAAACCTTCATTTTCATCACCATCATCCTTGAAAATTGCTATATCAAGTCATACCCTTGTCTTCGAAATCAGTAACTCCAGTTTTGCAATAAGGTGACTTGCCGTCGACAACAAATCAATATCTAGGAAGTTCACTTAGAAACATCAGATTCCAATACCATGAGGCTTGTTACAGCATCGACAAGATCCTCATTTCTGGACCTTTGACCAAAATATTTTGTTTAGTGTTCGACATCAAATCATATATTAACGCCTTACAAAATGTACTGCAGTTCATTGAGGGCCATTAACATTAATGGTGGTTCTTTGACATTTGTTAACAAATCACATCATTGGATGGTAATCAAACGATGTATTTCCATGTTCAACGACAAATCATATTTTTTCGCATGGCTAGACTTGTACCTGAATGATCGACTGAACGAGATAAGAAGACCCCAGATCTAGTTTCATCCATCCGGGCTGTGATTTTAGGATTATTTTACACATCATCTATACAATGACCTTACATATAGATTGTCATCCAAAATGGGCCTATATCTGTAGGCATGTCTGCATCTGGGCAACATTCCAATGTAGAGGACTTTCTGAATTATGTACATGTTATTAGATTTTTATATGTGTTGAAAATGGGAATTCCTACCCTCCGCAATTATGATCAATAGAGGATATATCATGATGAAATGTATTGAAATATTGATGCAGGTGACCATTCCTCTTCGTTTCTAGGCTCATCACAGTGTAAAGCATCTCAATCAAATGTTCTTATAATTTGGGTCTCATGCTTTAGAGGGAAATTGTTATAGGTCAATTTGGGCACCATTCCCAATGACTTGGTTAACTGGACATCATCACTAGGACCAATGATCAAGGGTCTATCATTCCCTACCATTTTAGTTGCTACATGCCCTAAGACAAGAAACAAGACAAATCAAGTAAGACTTTCATCAAGGAAAGGTTTCGATGGTTTGAAGCTTATTATATAGCATATGAGAGCTCACCAACATAGGCTCTAAGGTGCCTAAGTGTGTTGTATATGCTAGTATCCCCATGCAAGGCTGCTTTTCAAAGCACTTCCCGACATTCACAAGTGTGTTGGTCACATTGGGAGTGAAATTCTCATTGTTCCAGAATCTCCACTTCGCCAGTGCCTTCAAGAAGAGTTCACATATGTCAAGCTTCAGATCCAAGTTTCCATTTGACATCTACATGGATGGAAAAATGTCTTGCCTATTTTTGGAAAATTATTGATTGAAAAACAACCTACAGTTCATCTATAAATTGAACACAGATCTAAGTGTTTGATAAGGAAGAATTTGAGTAGAGAAATGCTCGAGGATTTTCAATTGAGAGCTAGATTTGTGAAGTTGCTGCTGGAGAGATTAATCCCGTGACGAGGCTTGGGAACTTTGCTGGAAGGTCACTTCAAATCAGTCACTAGGTTGTCACCTCTCCTTCTATCATCAATAAAGAGTACTTCTTATTTTTCCCTACATGCATCTATATTGACTTTGATTTTCCATATTGTAGGATCTTGGTTGATGAATGTAGTTTATGCTTTACTGATTTAGCTAACTAGCTAGAATAGATATCTATATTATTGCATCTTCTTCTATTTCATTTTTCTTTCTTGTAGGAAGCATTCAACTCACAAACCGCTTGAATTTGAAGCTGCAACAGAAGCGACAAAAGGAGCCATTTGGAAGAGGCTGAACAAGTAAGCCTCCAATCCTCTCTGTATATCTATTGTGAGTTAGGAGAAATAGTAGTATAGTCTTTCACTTGTTGTTCTATATTAGCACCTATCTAGGGAAGCATAATTTATCCGTAGATTACAATTCTTGCCCAACAAATTCAACAAGAGTATTGTCTCCTTTCCAAGCCTGTGTTGTAAAGAACTGTCTCCCTTCCAATATATGAAACATTAGATTCACTTATAAACCATAAATTACCCTCTGCATAAACCATAGAACATATCATATATGCAATATTAACTATAGTGCTTAGATCCAACAGTCATCAACTGGTCTGAAGTTGTTCTATCTCAGATAAAGGAACAACTGAATAAAGCAAAGGGAGGAAGGAAGAAAAATTTCAGTTATGGTTCAATCCTTATCTCCTTCACTTTGGAATGGATTCCACTGATGTAGCCACAACATGTAACATTGGATATATCTAGTCCTAAAGATCCTCCATTGTAGAGATGGGTAGAACTGATGGGTTAGCATGTAAGCCAATCGACCATTGTGTTCTCGACTACATTCTTCGCCTGGTTCTGGCGATAGATCGTCGCCATAGATGAATATGCATATGCAGGTGTTGAATTCCGAGGAGATCCAGATCCAGTACTACCAGAAGGCGATCAATGTGGTGCAATGGGTAGGAATGATTCGACCATTTTTTGTTATTTTTATAAGGTTTATACAATGTTTTTATGTTTTGATTTCTTTCCAAGACTAAACTAAATGTTTAATGTAATGCATATATTGGTCGCGTTCAACTAGTAGAGGAACCAGAGTGCGAAACAGATGCGCCAGTAGAGAGGGTTGTCAAGAGAGCAGTCCTTCACGACCTTGATATGGCTGAGACTCTAGCTGAGCTTCAACAGCACATAGAGGGGTTGACCTTCGGGATTCCGGATTGATGGATCTAAGAGCTTCCCATGCGACTGCAGTGACACACTATAGGGGTTCCTAACTGTTAGATGTGGTTACTTCGTAGGATTGCTAGATCTATAGCATGTTACCATGAGCACCACTAGTTTACTTGTGATATTTTGCATACATTTTGAGGTCAGATTACCTATGTGTCTTGGGCACAAATTTTGTAAAAAACCTATAACTATCTATCTATATGTTTTCAGAGTTTTTCCTATTCTTAATGTGCAATCCTATTCAATGATGTAAATGTTTTATTTACCTATGTCCCAAATGTCTATCTAAAACTTGATTAGTGAATGAATCAGTTAAAGTGTTCAGATTTCTGGAAATGTGTTGATATTGAATGAAATAAAAATGTCTCTCCAAAATTCAAACTCTTAGGAAAAATCTAAGAAGTGTTGCATTTCTAACAGTATAAATACTAGTAAGTAGTAGTACCACAAGTTGTGAGTCTAACCTTATGATTATGCGGTTAATACCAAATAAAATGGCATCAGAGAGAAGTTCGATCAACGCACTATACTAAGAGATATTGTTCGTCGATCTACCAATACAAATCCCTTGAAAACTCACTAACTCAGTGTTCGGAGAAAAAATAGCCCACGTCGTAGAGGATAGATTTTGCGTACTACGACTAGCACCATCAGCATATCCAACAAATGGTTCCGAATATTCAGTCATCCGTGATGAAATGTAAAGTGGATTACTAACGTCAAGAAAAATATAAAAAGAAAATTAAGATAGTGAATGAAAATCAACAACATATAAACAATATAATACAAAAAATTACTATGTCATGATTAATCATAGTAACGTTTCAAATAAAAACCATTTCTAGGTTGTGCCAATGGAATCCCATCGTAATCAACTAACTAGTAAGCACCCTTAGCAAGAACTCTTTTGAAAATATAGGGGCCATGCCATAATGGTTTGAATTTCCCTGTACCTATAACATCAGCTTCTTGATAATAAATAATGACCAAGTCGCCTTCTGAGTAGATGCAAGGCTGGACATTTTTGTCGTATTGCACCTTTATATGTCTCTTATGCGCTTCATTGGCCAATTGGGCTTCACGACGTATTTCATCTAGATGGATGAGGTTAAGGAGACGTGCTTCTTCTTCTGAGGTGTTAGGTAACAAGTCTATCACGAGTTTTAAAGATGATATTTCACATTGGATTGGTAAGATATCTTCCATACCATACACCAATTGAAAATGAGTGAATCCGGTTTCGTTTCTCATCAAGGTTCGATACGCCCACAAGGAAGAGTACAAGATCAAGTGCCAGTTCCTTTTACGGACTCCTATCATTCGTTGAAGCATTCGTTTAAGAATTTTTTTAATAGCCTCAACTTGTCCATTTGATTGTGGATAGTAAGGAGTAGAATTATCATGTGAAAATCCTAATTTGGCAGTCAATTCAGACATCATATGGTTGTGAAAATGCTTCCCATGATCCATAACTATAGCCTGTGGGACCCCAAACCATGCAATAACATGGTTGAAGAAAAACAATGCAGCTGTTTGTCCTGTGTTGTTGAAAGTAGGCATCGCTTCGACCCATTTGGTAAAATAGTTGACCACGACAATAATATAACCATGCCCCTTGGATGAAGGAGGGTTATAGGTCATGAAGTCAATACCCCATTTCATAAATGCTCCAACAGAGATAACAGGATGCATTGGTGTTGGCGGTTTGTGGATTTTATGGTAAAAAATCTAGCATGCATGACAACTTCTAACTGCAAGGATGCAATCTTGAAAAATAGTAGGCAAAAAGTAACCGGCGCGGAGTATCTTCTACATGGTAGCATATCCAGATAAATGTCCAACACAAGCCCCAGCATGGAAACCATTTAATACGTTTTCGGCCTCCTCATGAGTGAGGCACCTCCTTAAATTGGTATCGACACCACGATGATAAAGTATATCGTCGCTGATCAGATAATATTTGGCTTGGTATCGAATACGCCATTGATTAGAGCGAGAGGTATTAGGTCGAAAATTTTGGTTTTGGAGATAAATGATCAAATATCCATACCATGGATCAGATTATTTGATCAAAAACAGAGACTCGTCTGGAATAGATGGTTCCGACATAGCAGCATTACTATCAGAGAGAAGCTCAGCCAAAACTAAAGACTTCTTTGACATGGATTTGATGAATTCCAAATCAAATTCCTGCAAAATGACAATCCATTTTGAATATTCCCCCCACCATCAATTGACGTGATAAGATGTAAGTCATGGGGTTGCAATCTGAAACTATTGTTGTTTTTCGAAGCAAAATATAATAGTGAAATCCTTGGATAGCTTGAACAACTGCGAAGGCAAGATTTTCGACATATGAGTACTTAACCTTTGTATCATTGAGATTACAACTCAAATACTAGATCAGATGTTCAATTCCATTTTCTACTTGGACCAAAACCATAGTGGTGGTCGTTTCAGCTATGGCGATATATAGGAAATAATAATTTTAATAATTAGGAGGATACATTAATGACACTCAGAAAATATGGTCCTTGACAGCATCAAAAGAATCTTGCGCAACTTGGTCCTAATGGAAGGGAACTCCCTTTTTCAATAATCGAGTAAATCCTTTAGCCATTTTGGTGTAGTTTGGAATGAACCTTCTCAGGAAGTTAGCCTTTCCTTGAATTTTCTGTATCTGAAGTAAGTTTGACGGTGCATGCAAATCAAGAATGGCTTGTACCTTTAGTGGGTCTATTCGAATTCCTTCTTTTGAGACTACGAATCCGAGCAATCAACCAGAAGAAACACAAAACACACTTTTGTGTGGATTGAGGCGTATCTTGTAGTGTCAGAAGCGTAAGAAAATGGCTCTCAAATGCATTGGGTGATCATTTCGTTTTTGTGAATGCCCTGGTAAATCATCTAGATGTGGTTGAACAATGTGCTTGATGTCATTGAAAGCATAATCCTTTTCTCTGAAAATTTTCCCCAGCAGTCTTTAAACCAAACGGAAGTTTCCTATATGCGAATGTGCACCAGGGACAGATGAATGTTGTCTTATGTTGGTCATCTGGGTGGAGATTGATTTGATTGTAGCTGGAAAATCCATCCATGAATGAAAAATTTTCACATCGAGCACAATCGTCAATCATATGGTCGATAAAAGGAGTAGGATAGTTGTCTTTTGGACAAGCTTGATTAACATCCCGATAATTGACGCACACTCTAATGGTTCCTTGTTTTTTCATAATAGGAACGATATTGGAAACCCACTTAGTTAGCAGAACATGGTAAATGAAACCAGCATGCAAAAGTTTTTCAACTTCTGCTTTGATGGCAGTGAATTTCTTCGGATGAACAGGACAAAGTTGTTGACGCACCAATTTGACATCAAGATACATATTAATAGTGTGTTCAACTATACTAGTATCTATGCCTGGAATTTCCTCATAAGACCAAGATAATACATCACGAAATTCACAAAAAAGAGAGTGATATGAATCAAGTTATGATGGAGGACAACATACAGTGACATGAATATTTTCTACAATGCCAGGTTTGGTCGAAATATTGATAGAAGTCATTTCTTCAATATTTGATAAGTTTCGCTCAGAATCGATTGCATTAATTGGAGAAGAATTTGAAAAGAAAGTTTCAATGGATAGGTGATATAGTTCACTGAGATTATTTTCTTCATAATCGGGAAGATGGGAACAATGATGATAATCTTCCCATGGTTCTCCTTCTGAAATAAGAGCTTCCAAAATATTTTCATCTGTCAAAAATTTTGAGGAAAATGGATCAGATGGAGTACCAAAATCTAATGAACGACCAACCTAAACACTCGGTGATGCTAATTTAAAATTTTCCGCCCAAGAAAAATAGATTGATTGCTATGCCAGCTCAATAGGGCTAGGCAATAAAACATCATCCAACGTAGAAATTTCAAAATCACCCGTACTCTTCCTTAAGCCAGATAGAGTGGAAGATATCATGTAGCAGGTCTCTATGCTTGTAATTTTTTTCGACGTTGTAGGTGGTAGTAATGCAAAGGTTCCCATAAGAGTGGAATCTTTTAAGAGTCCTACACCAATGTTCTGAATTTCTAGTTGGAGTAAGTGAACAAACAGAACACTTCCAGTTACCTGCGAAGCAGAGGAAAAAAAGGATAATTGATTAATTACTGTGATTGTACCTTTATGTGGAAAGGAAATCATTCTAAAGTATGTAGAAACAATGGCAGTCATTGCATATACCCATGTTCTTCCAAGTAAAATATTATAGTCAAGGGGTCCGTCAACAACCTCAACATCAATACTTACTGTTTTGCCCCCTAATTCAACTTGCAAGTTATTAATAATACCACAAGGTTTATATGTTCTTCCATCAAAAGCCTTCAACGTCGTTGATGATTGTGATAATCGCAATGAACCAAGTGACTACCAATAGTTTAAAGACATAATGCACTTAGATGCTCCTCATCAATAATAGTGCGATGAATAAGGTGATTGAGAACATTTACTTGTATTGAGATCCATAGCAACCAAATTTGTGTCCGGATTTGGAAATGGGTCTATCAACACATCTGATGCATGATAAGTCTTGATGATTTTTGAGACTTTAGCACGATGAGGACAATCCCTAACAAAGTGTTCCTCGTTACATATTATGCATGGATAATGAGGTTTGCGTGGTCCAAACGGTTTATCTGATGATCTTTCTTCTGGGTTATAAGTTTGCTTTTTCTTTGATTTCCCCTTTTTCTTACCTCCTGGTTGAGTGTCACTTTTTCCTTTGTCAAATGACACACAATTAATTTTGGAAGTAGGAGCATGATCAGATTTTTGTAGTGTAGTGTGTGTTTGCAGTGCCTATCAATCCGTCTCCAACATGAGAGTCCTTTATTTGAGGAGGAACATTGAAATTAGATCGCGGCGCATCAGGGATATTTTCATAGAGTGTGCCAGAATAAGTGTAAATCAAGTCTAAATATTGGGCACAAGCGATAACTTGCTCTTCTGTGACAACGCCACCTTTAGCCACATCCTCATTTATAGATGGTAACAGGGATTTAATGAACCATTCAGCAAGGAGCTGATCGGGAACAAATGTCTTAACCATTCGTCGACGGTGACGCCACTCATGAATATGATCTGAAATGTGAGTAGCGTTACTCTGTTTGAAGTTGGTCAGGAGTTCTGTTCCAGTTTTGTATCTGATCGGTGAATAGAAATGGGTCAGAAAGATAGTAGCTAAAGCAATGAAGTTTTCGAAAGACGCTTTAGGTAACTTAATGTACCATTTATCAGCCAGACCTGTGAGCGTACACTGGAAAAGACATAGTCGAACAGAATCATCATTCAAGGAATTTGATGAACACCATATATGGTAATTCATAACATGAGTCAACCGATCTTCTCCAGTGTTTCCATTGAATTTAGGAATGTTGGAGGGTAATTAATGAGGTATCACCGGCCACTAAGGAGCATAATTGAAAGGATCATTGGTTAACTGGTTTAAATTTGGTAATTCCTGTTGAGTCTCAAAAATGCTCTCCATATTCATACATATTTCCATTATGTCATAACCATTTAGCTCTTATTTCATAGACATTTGACCTAAAACCCTACATCAAGTAACCATTTTCATAAATATATGGGTTAGGATCCTTGTTTTCCAAAGTTATTTATTTTATGTATTTTAAGTGAATTTATGATTAGAAACTAGAAAATTAACATAGTTTCATATATCTATATATGTGTTATGAGTTTTGTGACATGTGTAGGTCAAAAGGAGACTTCTAGAAGACCCTTATGTGGCACTCTAAGGCCAAATTCGAATTTGGTTGGAGAAGATTATGGGATCAAGAGGATATGTGGCCCTACCTTGTTGTATTGAAACTCTAAGAGGATATGTGTCTCATTCCTCAAGTTGTGTTGAAACTCTAGAAAGACATGTGTCTTATCATTTCCTATTTTGATTGTAACTCTAGAGATGGAGGGAGAGATTCATGGACTCTCATTAATGAGATGACTCCTCATATTTTGTATAAATAGGAGAAGCTTTCTCCTATCATAGGTAATGAGAAAGTAATGAAGAAGTAGATTTGTAACTAAGTTCAAGATGGAATGGGATGTAGATTTGTGAGTTCCTTTTAATAGAGAAATTCAGTTCTTTGATGGTGTTTTGATTACAATTTTAAGGAGCTGAAGGACTTCACCAAATTGGTAGCAGAGGGCCCCTGCTATCCAAAGAGGCTTTTACATGTTTTCTAGATAAGTTTCTTTCAATTCTGTTTTGTCATATTTCCTTACTTAGATTGCTTTCTGAAATCATAGCTTTTAGCATAATTTTTCATGGCAGCCCGGGCATTTGCATAGCTTTTTTACTAATGACATGGAATTAACATTGTTCTGCTGCTAATTTATTAATCTCAGTTTCTCTTTAATTTCAGTATTGCTTTGTTTATTTCAGTTTTGCTCATTTGCTTCAGTAGCTAAATTTAGATATATTAAACTGCTCATAACATCTTCAGTTGCCTCTGAAAGCCACAGCTGGACTGATGGTGAGGGATTGTATTATGAAATGTGTAGTTTAGTATTAGTTTCCTTTCTGCAAATTTAGATATATTAAACTGCTCATAACATCTTCAATTGCCTCCGAAAGCCACAGCTGGACTGATGGTGAGGGATTGTATTATGAAATGTGTAGTTTGATATTAGTTTCCTTTCTGCAAGTTAGAAATATTAAATTGTGCATGACATCTTCAGTTACCTCCGAAAGCCACAGCTGGACTGATGGTGGGGGATTGAATTATGAATGTGTGGTTTGATATTAGTTTACTTTCTGCAAGTTAGATATCAGTTACTCAAGTTGTTTATGGTTACTTCCGAAAATCATAGCCGGACTAATGATGAGGGATCAGAAGACAAGTTGATGTAATTTGATTTAGATTTACTTTATTGCAACTTTTGGATTTCTTTCAGCATAGTTTCTTTTGTGTTTAGACAGCAGCAAGAATAGTTTGGTTTCATGCTCACTAGTTCACTGTTTTGATTTATTAGATTAGCAGCACCTTTTTCATTTCAGTAGCACATTTTCATTTTCTTTCAAGTTTTGTCATTGTATGTTTCAAATTCCTTTTTCAGTTTCAAGTTGGTAAATCATTATAAAGGACATCATTGCCTTGAATATCCATAACCATACTTGTCTTTTAAAATTTCATAAAAATCCAAAAACGACAAAAAGTAAGAGATAGGTTATCTTGCACATATAGTGCGCCACACTTCGTCAGCTTACGAATCCCTGGTTGATAATTTATGTTAACAATTTAGGACACACTAAATTGACCAAACATTTTGGCGCCGTTGCCGGGGAAGTGTAACTAGGTAGCCTTATTTCTTACATCTAAAAAAAATTAATAATTCTTGAGTATGCTCTCCTCCTGCACTTTGTGTGATCTGGAGGATCAGAAAAATGATTGTTATGTAAAATTTTTTTTTTTTTAATAATTCTTGAGTATGCTCTCCTCCTGCACTTTGTGTGATCTGGAGGATCAGAAAAATAATTGTTATGTTTAAAAAAAAAGGGAGACAAAATAAAACTTCATCATTTCAACTGATTAAACAATTTAAAAAAAAAAATTGTTTTCATGAAAAACTTTGATTTCAATAAAATTGTTTTGTTTAATGAATATATATGTGTATTTTTAATTTTTTTTTTGAAAATATCACATACATAATTTTATTAAACAAATCAATTTAAAAAAAAAAAATGAAAATAAAAAACAAATATATAAAAAATATAAAAAATTAAATTGTTTTGTTACTAAGATATATATGTATATTTTTATTTTTGAAAATATATATATAATTTTAATAACAAATCATTTAAAAAAAAAAATTCAATAAATTGTTTTTGTTTAGTAAATTACATATGTATATTTTTAATTTTCCAAAATTTAACATGTGTAATTTTATTAACAAAACAATTTAAAAAAAAAAAAATAATCATTTTGTTTAGTAAAACATATATGTATATTTTTAATTCTTGAAATATAACATATATAGTTTTATTAACAAAACAAATAAAAAAAACAACAAAAACAAAACAACAACAAATCAAATCAATAAACAAAAATCCATGAAATAGCCATGGCATTTTTTTTTCAATAAAATAAAACACCAAAGTTTCTCCACATTGAGAACCTTTGCACAGGCTCGTAACTCCATCTATTCAAAGAGGCAAATCAGATATGACAATTCAAATGCATGCAAAACAATTCAATTCAAACCTAGCGCCCCATTTCAAAACAATTCAAATGCATGCACAGTCCAATTTTCTGAGAATAACAATTTAAACCAAACTTTGCAGAAATCGTGCTCTTGTGAGTTCTGTAGTCACAATCATTCAGAGATGAGCAATTTGATGCCTGCTGCTTATGGCACTGCTGTAAATTTTGAACCAACGAAAACTTGTAATCCAGGTGAATATTTTAGCAGCAGAGCTGCGATTGTACAAATGAAAGAGCGGTCTTCTTGGTATACTGTTAGCTGTAATACGCTGTCAAATAGCATCTTTACGTCCATTCCTGTAGATGAAAAGGGAGATTGTGATTCTGAACAGTCCAGGGATGAAAACAAGATGCACATGAAACACAATTTTGAACCACGTTCTGAAGAAAACGATTTTTGTTGCTGAGGCAGAACCCAGAAAAACACAAACTGTTTTTGACATGTCAATTTGAAACGCATTTTCTGAACGATTGTGGAAGAATTTTGAAAATCCACGACATGGGTTCTTTCACCAATGTGGTCAATTAGATAACCCAGAAATAAATTTACGAAATTCGTGGCGGTATAGGAGAATTTCTCGGTTCTTTGGAGCCCATTTTTGCCTGCAGCGTGAGGAAAAACGGTTTTTTCTGAGTGAAGAATTTGAAAACGGCACTCTGCATTGATAATTTGGTTTCCTGATTTCTAGGAAGAAGAATTCTAATCAAAATAAAACTCTTATCATGGCATTCAATCCACATTCCACTCATTTTTGAATTCAATTCAATTTCGTTTTCTGAATGTTGGATTTCACATCTCCTTTATCATCTGCCCAGCAATTTTTGGTGCTTCAACGACATTATTAAACACCAACTATTATGATGTTTATTTCAAAGGGATGCCACATCACTATGGAAAGACATTAAGAAGGCATGGGGATGAATTGAGCGAACTACAGGAGGATATTATCAAGCACATGGTCGTGCAAATGGTACAATGAACCTTAGTAGCATAAAGTTTTGAAGAGATGAAAGATTATATTTTGAAATAGCAATCATGCCTTTTATGTTCTTCAATGCTTACCAATATATTATTTTTCATCTTATGTGATCTTCACTTACCATTCTATGGTCATTGCAAGGTCACGATTGGTCAATGTATCTGAGTTTGCTTTATTTAGCATCATTTGTTGAAATTTAAAAAAATTGCATTTCTCTTTTGTTGTTTAAAAAAATTAAAAATTAAAAAAAAAAAAATCAATAATTTTGAATCAATGAAATGAACAAGTTATTTGCTCGTTTTTCTGAAGGTATTGATTAAATTTGAACTGATGATGAATGATGAATGGCTAACTTTTTATTCAAGATTTTTAGCTACAGAAACCGTCGACATTCCGCAGCTGAAGTCCAATTCCGCAGCTGTTCTCCAATTCCGCAGCTGAAGTCCAATTCCGCAGCTGTTCTGCAATTCCGCAGCTGAAAAACCTCATTATTCAAATCAGCCTAACTTTCTCATACAAAATCAGATTTTGATGATTTAAGTATCGTTGTAAAGGTCTCAATAAGATCTATACAATGAGAAATCCATCATTAGAGTTTGAAATAGAAAATAATGAAATAAATTGCTGAAAAGAAGCTACATTCAACTTGAGGCACTAATTCCAAAACAAGTATAAATTCTTTTGATTTTTTTCCTTTGAGAACTTGTTTCATTAATACAAATTCTTAGTTTTGTGTGTAAATATCATAACTAGAGGGATTGATCACCTCTCTCCCTTTGATAATCTTACATTCCATTGCAGAAGAAGTATTAGTTTTTTTTGCAGGTTTCAGGAGGAAGGACAAATGACTAAAAGAGAATGATGTCTCTCTAAGAGACCAATTTGTTTCATAAGAGGATGATCAGCAACAAAGAGGAGGAAATATGCTGATGCAAAATCAGATCCAAACACTTGAAAAACTTTCATATGCTATTGTCTCCATCACATCCATACCTCATAATAAACCATTCACCTCATTTCACTTCATATTTTCCATTTACATTCACATCCACTTTCCATTTCTTTTTGTCCGTTCATAACCCACAAATAAAAGCAAGAGGCTCATTCACATGCTTATTGCCCATTTCCATTTTCATCTTTCATTTCCATCTTCCATTTCTTGTCATTTTCATTCCACAAATAAGCCCTGCTTCAATGCAAACTATTGAGTCTATAGTCCTTTGAGTCTAAGTTCTTTGTAAAAACACCTTGAGGCTTGCATGCCTTAATGGCAAGTTCTCATGCTGACAAACAATGGGAATACATTAATGTCTCTTGTTCGTCAGATCTTCTAGGTGACTCGACATCAGCAAAATCATTCGTACCTAGCAAGATGTGTTTGGGCATTTTGACTCTCATTGTCATCAATGGTGAGAGTTCTCGTGTTGACTAGTGGCATCCATTAATGGCCACTAATTCAACAATTTCCTACTATGTTCGACATCAAAACATCTTTTCACATAGTAGGAATTGTGCCAATGAGTTTTGAAGACATGAAGACTATTATTTTCAGCATTTTGGAGTAGATTCAGCAAGTTTTAGTAGAAGCAATAAAAAGTCATCTCATCTCTTTATCCATAACTCCTCTTGTTCAGCCACTTGAAGAAGAATATGATCAGAATTTTGCAGCCACCACACATACACAACTCATCCACATTTAAGGTAAGTGAAGGTATGTTGTTTTCTAATTTTTAGTCATATAATTCATTAGAATGCTAAAATTGTAACTTTGGAAAAATTTCTCACTCATTTTTTCAAATTGTCATATCTTTAGTTGGGGGGAAGGGACATCATTTCATATCCACATGTCATACACTATCACACATTTTCATTTCATTTCCACCCACATATACTTCCCAACCAACTATTGTTGCAACATGATCCAAAAGATTATATGCCTTGCAAATGATCAATTCATTGATGAAGTAATTGATTATAAATGTTTTCATGAACTTTGATGCAACAAAGAAAATAAAGCATTGTTACACAAGAACCAATGCTTCAAAAAAAAAAAAAAAATGGTTGTCACACAAGAACCAACCATTGAAAAAAAAAAAATGTTGCAATCAAATATATTATACTTTGCCAAAAAGGAAAAAAATCAAGAAGCAAAGTTTGGAATGAATCTATATGAGTCAAAACTCATAAAAGATCAACTCATGGACAAATGAATCATTGCAATGGTTGCATGAGGACATGCAACAACTTCAGTTGGGGGGTATGTTGAGTCTCAAAAATGTTCTTCATATTCATACATATTTCCATTATGTCATAACCATTTAGCTCTTATTTCATAGCCATTTGACCTAAAACCCTACATCAAGTAACCATTTTCATAAATATATGGGTTAGGATCCTTGTTTTCCAAAGTTATTTATTTTATGTATTTTATGTGAATTTATGATTAGAAACTAGAAAATTAACATAGTTTCATATATCTATATATGTGTTATGAGTTTTGTGACATGTGTAGGTCAAAAGGAGACTTCTAGAAGACCCTTATGTGGCACTCTAAGGCCAAATTCGAATTTGGTTGGAGAAGATTATGGGATCAAGAAGATATGTGTCTCACTTCCTTGTTGTATTGAAACTCTAAGAGGATATGTGTCTCATTCCTCAAGTTATGTTGAAACTCTAGAAAGACATATGTCTTATCATTTCCTATTTTGATTGTAACTCTAGAGATGGAGGGAGAGATTCATGGACTCTCATTAATGAGATGACTCCTCATATTTTGTATAAATAGGAGAAGCTTTCTCCTATCATAGGTAATGAGAAAGTAATGAAGAAGTAGATTTGTAACTAAGTTCAAGATGGAATGGGATGTAGATTTGTGAGTTCCTTTTAATAGAGAAATTCAGTTCTTTGATGGTGTTTTGATTACAATTTTAAGGAGCTGAAGGACTTCACCAAATTGGTAGCAGAGGGCCCCTGCTATCCAAAGAGGCTTTTACATGTTTTCTAGATAAGTTTCTTTCAATTCTGTTTTGTCATATTTCCTTACTTAGATTGCTTTCTGAAATCATAGCTTTTAGCATAATTTTTCATGGCAGCCCGGGCATTTGCATAGCTTTTTGACTAATGACATGGAATTAACATTGTTCTGCTGCTAATTTGTTTTTCTTAGTTTCTGTTTAATTTCAGTATTGCTTTATGTATTTCAGTTTTGCTCATTTGCTTCAGTAGCTAAATTTAGATATATTAAATTGCTCATAACATCTTCAGTTGCCTCCGAAAGCCACAACTGGAATGATGGTGAGGGATTGTATTATGAAATGTGTAGTTTGATATTAGTTTCCTTTCTGCAAATTTAGATATATTAAACTGCTCATAACATCTTCAGTTGCCTCCGAAAGCCACAGCTGGACTGATGGTGAGGGATTGTATTATGAAATATGTAGTTTGATATTAGTTTCCTTTCTGCAAGTTAGATATATTAAATTGCTCATAACATCTTCAGTTGCCTCCGAAAGCCACAGCTGGACTGATGGTGAGGGATTGAATTATGGATGTGTAGTTTGATATTAATTTCCTTTCTGCAAGTTAGAAATATTAAATTGTGCATGACATCTTCAGTTACCTCCGAAAGCCACAGCTAGACTGATGGTGAGGGATTGAATTATGAATGTGTGGTTTGATATTAGTTTACTTTCTGCAAGTTAGATATCAGTTACTCAAGTTGTTTATGGTTACTTCCGAAAATCATAGCTGGATTAATGATGAGGGATCAGAAGACAAGTTGATGTAATTTGATTTAGATTTACTTTATTGCAACTTTTGGATTTCTTTCAGCATAGTTTCTTTTTTGTTTAGACAGCAGCAAGAATAGTTTGGTTTCATGCTCACTAGTTCACTGTTTTGATTTATTAGATTAGCAACACCTTTTTCATTTCAGTAGCACATTTTCATTTCCTTTCAAGTTTTGTCATTGTATGTTTCAAATTCATTTTTTAGTTTCAAGTTGGTAAATCATTATAAAGGACATCATTGCCTTGAATATCCATAACCATACTTGTCTTTTAGAATTTCATAAAAATCCAAAAACGACAAAAAGTAAGAGATATGTTATCTTGCACATATAGTGCGCCACACTTCGTCAGCTTACGAATCCCTGGTTGATAATTTATGTTAGCAATTTAGGACACACTAAATTGACCAAACAATTCCAAGGTTGCAACAATAGGCAATTGTCTATTAAGGTCAGGTTGAGCATATCTAGGGTAACATGGAATTGCTTGGGCAACAGGTCTTTGAGCACCAGCATACGGAATTTGCTGATGATAACCCAGATAAGGGTTGTTTTGCATAGAAAACACTTGAGAATTATGTTGACTAAAACTTGGATATGATACTTGTTGAAATGAAGTTTGAGGAATTTGCGCTTGTGGTTGCCAAGGGGTATGTCCACCAATATTATAACCCACATTAGTGTATTTTTGATTCAGTTGATATGTATAACCAGGTTGCGTTTGTGAAATCCCATAAAATGGTACACCAACTTGTGAATAAATGATGCCTGATACAGGTTGTTGTAGATTAACCAAAGGATTTTGAGTCTGTGGACCCAACATTTGATGATATTGAGTCAAAGAACATGCCTGATAAGGTTGATGTAAAATATTTTGATTTTGTAACAAGGGTATAGATGTATTAACAAGTGGTAATGAAGTGGGTGTAACAAGTTGAATCGGTTGATACAAGTGTACAACCGTTTGTGGTTGGATAAGCAGAGTGGGCTGCCATTGACAAACGTTCATGTCAACATTAGTTTGACCAAAATGTGACTGAGTACTGTTGTATTGGGTGACCAAAGGTTGCCTCCCACCATAAGGAGGATAATAACATAGAAAATAATTTTCTCCAAATGCTAGGAGTCCAGTTGATATGGTACTTAAAGGAATTGACCCGTAAGGACCGACTTGATATTGCCCTGATGATGGATATAATAAATCAAGTCATTCAGTACTAACTATAGGACTACCAGTTAAAACACTAGATGATGAAATTGGTAAAGACCATGGTCTTGAAGATGTACCAGAGAAAGTGCCAGATAATTATTTGTAACCTGTTTGGACCGAAGGGCCACTGTGAAAATATGACTCTGGTGAGGTTGTGAACATTGACAGAGTAGCGAGGGTAGGATTTGATGTAATTGGAACAACAAACCCAACCGAAGATGTTGGGTCAGACATGGTTTTGTGACCAAATGTATACTCTCCAAAATCGATGGGAGATTGGATGGCAATAGGATCAACAAAAGCAGATGGAAATGATTGAGGAAAAGATTGGTACAGGTAAAGGTCTCCCCCAAAATGGGTTGGACTTAAAGGTGTATTGTCTTGTGGGATTTCTACAATCGCAATTAAACCAGGAGGAATAACTTCACCGCCAGGCCCAAAATATATTTTAGATGATTGAGTGTTTGATATAGGAGTTTTAGTGGCTACAGAAATTTGTGGGATGACTAAGGAGTGAAAAACTTCCGGTTGTTTGAATTCAAGATTCAAATGTTCTCGAGAAGAAGAGATAGGATCTAGATCAATTTGTGATTGAACAACGTCGGGTCTAGGACGTATGATCTCAACGATTGAATGGATCGTGACCATGGGTAGCTGTGAAGACTCCGTTTCGATAATAGTAAATGAACCGGGATGTGTGGAAACAATTTGAGCTAACTCTGGTTTAAAAGATGATATTTTTCCAGAGGTATGAATTGTACTTGATTCAGTAGATCATGATCGCCTTTGCTTACCGGAAGTAACTTCCTATGGTAAAGGTGGTTTTAATGCTAATCTATGCGAATGATGGGGGATAGGATTTTGTTCTTCCATGATTACTGATTTATTTTAACCAAAAAAAAGAGAGGTTAATGCTAGGAAAAAAATGATTTACCAAGAAACTGTGAACTGCGGAATACCTCCTTGTGAACCAAGAGGTACGTGCAGCTAATCTCCCCGAATGCTATGTTCGGTGTATCACAATTTCAGGTTGGCTGACTCGGTTCACCATCGATGGGTATCACCTAAAATTTGTCCTCCCAAATATACCCAAAGGTACGTGGAGGCCCAAGTCCATATTAGCACTATCTGATGCGAAACTGCACAGTGAGAGAACCCCTTTATACTTATCGTACTATAACACCGCCAGATATACCTAAAATTACATGGATGAGCTATGATATAGTTACGTATGTGGAGTGACGTATCACACTCGGAATGTATCACAGACAAGTTAACAACAACTGCTATGTTTTATGACGCCAGAACACGTCTCTATCCTAGACCTCCTAAATGTTATCGTTATGGTTCCAAAGCGTTGTTAAGTAAATTGAGATTTATTTTATGTTGATATTGCTTAACAATTTTCCTTTCAGGTTCACCGCGATGATGTATATGAAATTCCTAAAATTCAAGCTAAGAATGATAAAGAAACTTTCACTTTCAGCTTTTTCAATGAATAACCTAGCTACTTAGGGAAGAGAGAAAATAATTTGAGAGAAAACAAGTCAATGAACAAAAACAAAAATAAATGAATCTCAAACGAAATGAAGATTTCCTAATCTTCCTTTTGCAAAACACACACAATCCTACATGCAAATGCAAGTTTTTATTTTCAGTTTACTTAATGTTATGAATGCAGAAAAGAAACTAGGTGCACTAGATCAATAATTCAAATGCTTTTTACTTTTGAGAAACGAAGAATACAAACAAAAATTTCTCTTTTGAAGGAAAAATGAGGATTTTAACAACAATTTCTCCTATCAAGGAAATGAAGATTTTACGACAATTTCCTATTTTGAAAGCGAATGATTCTTAATGTGACCATAAAAAATACTTTGAAATCAACTTGTCAATGATAAAGAATTTTTTTTTTTAGAAAAACATTGAACAAATTTTCAGCCAAAGGAGGAAGAAGTATATAGAGTCACTGGTCAATTGAGCATCAAAATTTTCAGAACACAACAACAAACAAAACTGAAGCAAGTTGCAAAGTCAAATTCAAGGGAATTTGGTCACTTTCAGGAGTCAACGCAGTCTCCAAGGAGAGACAGTGCTCTACAACAGAGGCTAGGAAGGGAGATAATGCTCTACAAAGCACTGTGACCAGTCTAAGGGTGCGTTGGGTGCAGTAGACAAGGAAAAATGTTACTGTTTAACTCATTTTATTTGCAAATTAGGCTCTGAAAAAGTTTAATCTTTATGTGTAGCAACCACTGGGTGGATAAACAAAGAAAATCAGAGACTAAAACACCTAGAACTAAGAGAAATTCTCCCCATTGGAGTCGCCAATTTGTTGGGCCAGAATTGTAATCTACGGATAAATTGCGCTTCCCTAGATAGGTTCTAATCTAGAACAACAGGTGAAAGACTATACTACTATTTCTCCTAACTCAGAATAGATATACAGAGAGGATTGGATGCTTACTTTTTTAGTCACTTCAAAATGGCTCCTTATGTCGCTTTTGTTGCAGCTTCAAATTCAAGAAGTTTGTGAGCTAAATGCTTCCTGCAAGAAAGAACACTGAAACAACAGAAGATGCAATAATATAGATATCTATTCAAGCTAGTTAGCTAAATCAGTAAAGAATAAACTACATTCATCAATCAAGATCTTACAATATGGAAAAACAAAGTCAACAGAGATGCATGTAGGGAAAAATAAGAAGTACTCTTAATTGATGATAGAAGGAGAGGTTACAACCTAGTGACTGATTTGAAGTGACCTTCCAGCAAAGTTCCCAAGCCTCATCAAAGTATAAATCTCTCCAGTAGCAGCTTCAAAAATCTACTAAGGAAACTATATACTTCTTCATCCTTTGGCTAAAAATTTGTTCAACATTTGTTTAAAAAATAAAATTCTTTATCATTGACAAGTTGATTTCAAAGTATTTTTTATGGTCACATTAAGAATCATTTGCTTTTGAAATAGGAAATTGTTGTAAAACCTTCATTTCCTTAATAGGAGAAATTGTTGTTGAAATCCTTGTTTTTCCTTCAAAAGAGAAATTGTTGTTTATATTCTTCATTTCTCGAAAGTAAAAAGAATTTGAATCATTCATCTGGTGCACCTAGTTTCTTTTCCGCATTCATAACATTAAGGAAACTGGAAAGAAAAAATTGCATTTGCATGTAGGACTGTGTGTGTTTTTCAAAAGGAACATTAGGAAATCTTCATTTCCTTTTTGATTCATTGATTTTTGTTTTTGTTCATTGACTTGTTTGCTCTCAAATTATTTTCTCTCTTCCCTTAGTAGCTAGGTTCTTCATTGAAAACAATGAAAGTGAAAGTTTGTTTATCATTCTTAGCTTGGATTTTAGGAATTTCATATACATCATCGCGGTGAACCTGGAAGGAAAATTGTTAAGCAAGATCAACATAAAATAAATCTCAATTTACTTAAAAACAATTTGAAATCATAACGATAACATTTAAAAGGTCTAGGCCAAAGACGTGTTTTGGCATCGTAAAACATAGCAGCTGTCGTTAACTTTTCGGTGATACATTCCGAGTGTAATACCTCACTCCACGTACGTAAGTATATCGTAGCTTGTCAATGTACTTTTGGGTATATCGGGCGGTGTTACAGTACGATAAGTATAAATGGGTGCTCTCACTGTGCAGTTCGCTTCAAACAGCGCTAATACGGACTTGGGCCTCCACGTTCCTTCAGGTAGATTTGGGAGGAAAAATTTTAGGTGCTATCCATCCATAGTGAATCGAGTCGGCCGCCCTGAAATTGTGATACACCGAATATAGCATTCGGGGAGATTACCTGCCCGTACTTCTTGGTTCACCAAGAGTTATTCTGTAGTTCACAGTTTCTTGGTAAACCCTTTTTGCCTAGCACCCTCTTTTTTTTTATTTGATTTTTGGTTATAATAAATTATTAATCGTGGAAGAACAAAATCCTATCCCCCATCGTTCATGTAGATTAGCTTTAAAACCACCTTTACCACTGGAATTTACTTCTGGTGGGTGAAGGTGATCACGAACTATCAAATCAAGTACAATTCGTACCTCTGGTGAAACATCATATTTTAAACCAGAGTTAGCTCAAATTGTTTCCACACATCCCAGTTCATTCACTATTGTCGAAACAGAGTCTTCACAGTTACTCGTGGTCACGATCTATTCAATCGTTGAGATCATACCTCCTGGACCTGACATTGTTCAATCAGAAATTGAGCGAGATCCTGTCTCTCCTTTTCCAGAACATCTAAATCCTGAAGTCGAACAACTGGAAGTTGTTCCTATCTTGGTCGTCCCACATATTTCTGTAGCCACTGAAACTCCTATATCACTCAGTCAACCATCTGAAATATATTTTGGGCCTGATGGTGAAGTTCTTGCTCCTGGTTTAATTGTGATTGAAGAAATCCCACAAGATGATACACCTTTAAGTCCAACCCATTTTGGGGGAGACCTTTACCTGTACCAGCCTTTTCCTCAATCGTTTCCATCTGCTTTTGTTGATCCTATTGCCATTCAATCTCCTGTTTATTTTAGAGAGTATACATTTTGTCACACAACCATGTTTGAACCAACATCTTTGGTTGGGTTTGTTGTTCCAATTATGTCAATTCCTACCCTAGCTACTCCTTCAATGTTCACAACCTCTCCCGACTCATATTTTCACAGTGGCCCTTCGGTCCCAGCAGGTTACAAATCATTATATGGCACTTTCTCTGGTACATCTTCAAGAACATGGTATTTACCAATGTTGTCATCTGGTGTTTTAACTAGTAGTCCTATAGTTAGTATTGAATGACTTGATTCATTACATCCATCATCAGGGAAATATTAAGTTGGTCCTTACGGGTCAATTCCTTTAAGTACCATATCAATTGGACTCCCAGCAATTGGAGAAAATTATTTCCATCTTATTATCCTCCTTAAGCTGGGGGGCCTACTTTGGTCACCCAATACGATAGTACTCAGTCACATTTTGGTCAAACTAATGTTGACATGAATGTTTTTCAATGGCAGCCAACTCTGCCTATCCAACCAGAAACGGTTGTACACTCGTATGAACCGGTTCGACCTGTTACACCCACTTCATTACCACTTGTTAATACATCTATACCCGTGTTACAGAATCAAAATATTTTACATCAAAATTATGATGTAGGTTCTTCGACTCAATATCATCAAATTTTGGGTCCACAGACTCAAAATCCTTTGGTTAGTTTACAACAACCTGTATCAGGGATCATTTATTCACAAGCTGGTGTACCATTTTATGGGATGTCACAAACGCAACCTAGTTATACATATCAATCGAATCCAACTTACACTAATTTGGGTTATAATATTGGTGGAGAGACCCATTGGAAGCCACAAGTGCAAATGCCTCAAACTTCATTTCAACAAGTATCATATCCAGGTTTTGGTCAATAGAATTCTCAAGCGTTTGCTATGCAAAACAACCCCTATCTGGGTTATCAACAACAAATTCTATATGTTGGTGCTCAAAGACCTGTTGCCTAAGAAATTCCATCTTACCTTAGCTATGCTCAACCTGACCTTAATAGACAGTTGCCTTTTGTTGCAACCTTGGAATTACCATATTTAAACCGGTTAACCAATGATCCTATCAATTATGCTCCTTGTTGGGTAGTGATACCTCATAAATTACCCTACGACATTCCTAACTTCAATGGAAACCCTGGAGAATATTTTTTGACTCATGTTATGACTTATCATTTATGGTGTCTATCAAATTACTTGAATGATGATTCTGTTTGACTACATCTTTTCCAACGTACGCTCACAGGTCTGGATGCTAAATGGTGCATTGAGTTACCTAGAGCTTCTTTTGACAATTTCACTGCTTTAGCTACTATCTTTCTGACCCATTTCCAATTAATGATCAGATACAAAACTGGAATGGAACTCTTGACCAACTTAAAATAGAGTAATGCTACTCACATTTTAGATCATATTCACGAGTGGCGTCGCCATCGACGAATCGTTAAGTCATTTGTTCCCGATCAGCTCCTTGCTGAATGGTTCATTAAATCCATGTTACCATACATAACTGAGGAAGTGGCTAAAGGTGGTGTTGTCACAGAAGAGAAAGTTATCGCTCGTGCCCAATATTTAGACTTGATTTACACTCAGTCTAGCACGCTCTATGAAAAAATCCCTAATGCACCATGATCTAATTTCAATGTTCCTCCTCAAATAAAGGACTATCATGCCAGAGACGGCTTGATAGGCACTGCAAACACACACCACACTACTGCATCTGATCCTTCTCATACTTCTGAAATTAATGCGGTGTCATTTGACAAAGGCAAAAGTGACAAGCAACAGGGAGGTAAGAGAAAGGGGAAATCAAAGAAAAAACAAACTTCTAACCTGCAGGAACAATCATCTGATCAACTGTCTGGACCACGGAAACCTCATTATCCATGCATAATATATAACGAGGAACACTTTGTTAGGGATTTTCCTCACCGTGCTGAAGTCTCAAAATCATCAAGACTTCTCATGCATCAGCTTTGTTAACAAACCCATTTCCAAATCCGGACACAAATTTGGTTGTTATGGATCCAGCTCCTAGTTCCTAAGCATTAATGTTATCCACCACAAAACCTTCACAAGATATTTTGGTGTCGACACGGAATAAAGACTATGGCAGTCCAGCCACTGATCAACCTACTACCTCGATAACGAATCCATCTAACGAATCAGTACCATCTCCTATTATTCTTGAATTGAAAATTAAAATACAAAAGGGAGTAATTCATAAATCAACATATAATCCTTGAGTAAGAGCTGCACAAAATTATAATATAGTTGAAGATTTCACTCAATCCCCTTCAGCTATGTCTGCTTTTGAGGTATTACAAAATTTTCCCTCCCAGAAGTAGGCTTTATTGTCGGCAATTGGTGGAATTGATCCAACTGATTCTAATCTTGTTGTCTTTAATCATACGAGCTATGTGCCACAATTACCAGCATAATTGGCATTCTCCATACAAGTATATGTTCTCAATCACCTTGTTCATCGCACTATTATTGATGAGTGAACATCTACGTGCATTATGTCTCTAAACTGTTGGAAGTCACTTAGATCATTGCGATTATCACAATCATCAACGACGTTGAAGGCTTTTGATGGAAGAACATATAAACATTGTGGTATCATCAATAACCTACAAGTTGAATTAGGGGAAAAAATGTAAGTATTGATGTTGAGGTTGTTGATGGACCCCTTGACTATAATTTTTTACTTGGAATACCATGGGTATATGTAATGACTGCCATTGTTTCTACATACTTTAGAATGATTTCCTTTCCACATAAAGGTACAATCACAGTCATTAAGAAACTATCATTTTTGCCTTCGCTTCGCAGGTTGCTGGAAGCGTTCCGTTTGTTCACTTACCCCAACTAGAAATTCAGAACATTAGTGTAGGACTCTTAAAAGATTCCACTCTTATGGGAACCTTTGCATTACCGCCCCCTGCGACATCGACAGAAATTGCAAGCATAGAGACCTGCTACATGATCTCTTCCACTTTATCTGGCTTAATGAAGAGTATGGGTGATTCTGATATTTCTACGTTGGATGATGTTTTACTGCCCAGCCCTATTGAGCTGGCATAGAAATCAATCTATTTTTCTTGGGCAGCAAATCCTAAATCAGCGTCGCCGAGTGTTTTCTTTGATCGTTCATTAGATTTTGGTACTCCCTCTGATCCATTTTCCTCAAAATTTTTGACATATGAAAATATTTTCGAAGCTATGATGTCAGAAGGAGAACCATGGGAAGATTATCATCATCATTCCCATCTTTCTGATTATGAATAAAATGATCTTAATAAACTATATCACCCATCCATCGAAACTTTATTTTCGATTTTTTTTCCAACTAATTCAATCGATTCTAAGCGAAACTTATCAAATATTGAAGGAACGAATTCTATCGATATTTCGACCAAACCTAGCATTGTAGAAAATATTCATGTCGGTGTATCTTGTTCTCCGTCAGAACTTGATTCATATCACTCTATTTTTCGTGAATTTTTTGATGTATTCGCTTGGTCTTACGAAGAAATTCCAGGCATAGATACTAGTATAGTTGAACACACTATTAATATGTATCCTGATGTCAAACTAGTGCGTCAACGGATTCGTCCTGTACATCCAAAGAAATCCACTGCCATCAAAGCAAAAGTTGAAAAATTTTGCGTGCTGGTTTCATTTACCCTGTTCTGCTAACTAAGTGGGTTTCCAATATTGTTCCTGCTATGAAAAAACAAGGAACCATTAGAGTGTGCATCAATTATCGGGATTTCAATCGGGCTTGTCCAAAAGACAACTATCCTACTCCCTTTATCGACCAAATTATTGATGATTGTGCTGGATGCGAAATTTTTTCATTCATGGATGGATTTTTCGGTTACAATCAAATCAATATCCGCCCAGATGACCAAAATAAGACAACATTCATTTGTCCCTGGGGCACATTCGCATATAGGAAACTTCCGTTTGGTTTAAATAATGCTGGGGAAACTTTTCAGAGAGCAATGAATTATGCTTTCAACAACATCAAGCACATTGTTCAACCATATCTAGATGATTTGCCAGTACATTCTCGAAAATAGACTGATCACCGAATGCATTTGAGAGCCATTTTATTATGCTTCCGACACTACAAGATACGCCTCAATCCACACAAATGTGTGTTTGGTGTTGGTTCTAGTTGATTTCTCGGATTCGTAGTCTCAAAAGAAGGAATTCGAATAGACCCACTGAAGGTACAGGCCATTCTTGACTTTTCTGCACCTTCAAACTTAATTCAGATACAGAAACTTCAAGGAAAGGCTAACTTCCTGAGAAGGTTCATTCCAAACTACGCCAAAATAGCTAAAGGATTTACTCGATTATTGAAAAAAGGAGTTTCGTTCCATTGGGACCAAGTTTCACAAGCTTCTTTTGATGCTGTCAAGGACCATCTTGTCCGAACGTCATTAATGTATCCTCCTAATTATCAAAATGGTTATTTCCTATATATCGCTACGGCTGAAATGACCATCGCTATGGTTTTGGTCCAAGTAGAAAATGGAATTGAAAATCCAATCTATTATTTGATTTTTAATCTCAATGATACAGAAGTTAAGTACTCGTACATGGAAAAGCTTGCCTTGGCAGCTGTTCAAGCTGTCCAAATATTTTGCCATTATATCTTGCTCCGAAAAACAACAATAGTTTTGAATTGCAACCCCATGACTTACATCTTATCACGTCAATTGCTGGGGGGGGAATATTCAAAATGGATTATCATTTTGCAGGAATTTGATCTGGAATTCATCAAATCCAAGTCAAAGAAGTTTTTAGTTTTGGCTGAGCTTCTCTGTGACCTTCCCTCTGATAGTAATTCTACTACGTCAGAACCATCTATTCTAGAAGAATCTTTGTTTCTGATTGGATCATATGATCCATGGTATGGATATTTCATCATTTATCTCCAAACCCAAATTTTTTGACCTAATACCTCTCACTCTGATCAACGACGCATTCGATGCCAACCCAAATATTATTTGATTGTCAGTGATACACTTTATCGTCCTGGTGTCGATATCATTTTAAGGAGGTGCCTCACTCATGAGGAGGCCGAAAAATTATTAAATGATTGCAATGCTGGGGTTTGTGGTGGACATTTATCTGGATATGCTACCGCACAGAAGATACTCCACGCCGGTTACTTTTGGCCTACTATTTTTCGAGATTGCATCCTCGCAGTCAGAAGTTGTCATGCATGCCAAATTTTTTACTATAAAATCCGCAAATCACCAACGCCAATGCATCATGTTGTCTCTGCTGGACCACTTATGAAATTAGGTATTGAATTCATGAGCTGTAACCCTCCTTCGTCCAGGGGGCATGGTTATATTATTGTCGCGGTCGACTATTTTACCAAATGGGCTGATGCGATGCCTACATTCAACAACATAGGACAAATTGCTGCATTCTTTTTCTTCGTCCATGTTATTGCATAGGTTGGGCTCCCACAGACTATAGTTACGGATCATGGGAAGCATTTTTGCAACCATACTATGTCTGAATTGACTACCAAAATAGGATTGTCACATGATAATTTTACTCCTTATTATCCACAATCAAATGGACAAGCTAAGGCTATTAACAAAATTCTTAAACAAATGCTTCAACGAATGATAGGATTTTGTAAAAGGAATTGGCACTTGATCCTGTACTCCAACTTGTTGGCGTATCGAACCTCGTTGAGAAACGCAACTAGATTCACTCCTTTTCAATTGGTGTATGGTCGGGAAGCTATATTACCAATCCAATGTGAAATATCATCGTTAAAAATCGCTATAGACTTGTTACCTGACACCTCATAAGAAGAAGCACATCTCCTTAACCTCATCCATCGAGATGAAATGCATCGTGAAGCCTAATTGGCCAACGAAGCACAAAAGAGACGTATAAAGGCACAATACGAAAAAATGTCTAGCCTCGCAACTACTCAGAGGACGACTCTGTCCTTCTTTATGATAAATAAGATGATGTTATAGATACAGGGAAATTTTAACAATTATGGCATGGCCCCTATATTGTCAAAAGTGTTCTTGCTAAGGGTGCCTATGAGTTAGTTGATTATGATGGGATTCCATTCGCACAACCTAGAAATGGGTTGTATTTGAAACATTTCTATACTTAATCATGAGCATAATAATTTTTTGTATTATATTGTTTACATGCTATTGATTTTCATTCACTATCTTAATTTGTTTTTTAGAGTTTTCTTGAAGTTAGTAATCTGCTTTAAATTTCATCACAGATGACTGAATCTTTAGAACCATTCTTTTTTTATGCTGATGGTGCTAGTCATAGTACACAGAATATTTCCTCTGCAGCGTCGGCCATTTTCACTCTGAATGTCGAGTCAGTGAGTTTTCAAGGGATTTGTATTGGCAGATTTACAAACAATATCGCTGAGTATAGCACGCTGATCAAACTTCTCTCTGATTCCATTTCATTTGGTATTAACTGCATAATCATAAGGTTAGACTCACAACTTGTGGTAGTACTACTTACTAGTATTTATACTATTAGAAATCCAACATTTCTTAGATTTCTCCTAAGAGTTCGACTTTTGGAGAGACATTTTGATTTCATTCAATATCAACACATTTCCAGAAATCTGAACAGTTTAACTGATTCATTAGCTAATCAATTTTTAGATAGAAATTTGTGACATAGGTAAAGAAAAAATTCACATCATTGAATAAGATTGCACATTAAACATAGGAAAAACTCTGAAAACATATAGATAGATAATTATAGGTTTTTTACAAAATTTGTGCCCAAGACACATAGTTCATTTGACCTCAAAATATATGAAAAATATCACAAGTAAACTAGTGGTTCTCATGGTAACATGCTATAGATCTAGTGTGTCTCTGCAGTCGCATGGGAAGCTCTTCAATCTGGAAATCCAGAATCCCAAAGGTCAACCGCTCTATGTGTTGTTGAAGCTTAGCCAGAGTCTCAACCATATTAAGGTCCTGAAGGAATTCTCTCCTGACAGCCCTCTCTGCTGGTTCATCTGCTTTTCGCTTTGGTTCCTCTACTGGTTTAATGCAACCAATATCTGCATTACATTAAACATTTAGTTTAGTCTTGGAAAGAAATAAAAACACAAAAACATTGTATAAACCTTATAAAAATAAAAAAACATAATCAAATCACTCTTACACATTTCACACCTCTAAGCGTTTTCTGGTAATACTAGATCTAACTCTCCTTGGAAGTCCACGCCTGCGTATGCATATTCATCAATGGCAACGATCTGTCGCCGGAAGCAGGCAAAGAATGCATTTGAGAACACAATAGTCGATTGGCCTACATGCCCACCCATGAGTTCCACCCATCTCTACATTCGAGGATCTCTAGGACTAGATATATCCAATGTTACATGTTGTGGTTGCATCAGTGGAATCTGTTCCAAAGCGAAGGAGATAAGGATTGAACCATAACTGAAATTTTTCTTCCTTCCTCCCTTTTCTTTATTCAGCTGTTCCTTTATCTAAGATAGAACAGCTTCAGACTAGTTGAATACTATTGGCTCTAAGCACTCTAGTGCATACTTACATATACGATCTGTTCACTACATGTAGCGTAACGGTGCTAGAAAGTTTAGAAATCATGAAAAGGATGGTTCTCAAAGGAAAATCCCTGACATCCTGGATGTTTATTTTCCCATATTTTCTAGGTTCTGACCCTGGATAGCATTACTGCATAACATAATCCCTCACTGTCTCTCCTCCAATGGTAGACCCTGTGAGAGAAATGGGTAAACCTCTCCTCAAAAAACCTGTGAGAAAATACACATCCTCAACTGTTATGGACAACACTTGATTTTTTTTATGTGAAATGCCTCTGTCACCAGATCTCATGCTCGAACTAAGAATTCTAAGAGTTCTATTTGTTGCCTCATTCCTGACAATTTGAATTACTTAAGTAGCTCGCAATCTCTTAAGGCTCTTACAGTACCCGGATCATTCAAGGCAATCATATCTTGTTCTTCATGTTGTCTTTATCTCCATGTAATCGTCATTATAATTCGATGGAAACCTGAAAATCAACCATAATATCCATTAGATACCATTCATTGCAAAAAACTAGGCAAAGTTTGGACACAATATGAAAACCAAAAACTTATACTGTGCCCAATGCACTCCCTGGGCTAAGACAGTGCGTTACAAATGCAGGTACCTTTCACTATACTTGCTATGCAACGCAAGTTTCGACATTCAGAGGTGCGTTGCCTCATTTTGGGTAGAATTTACCTTAGGGGCCTCAAAACCCTAAAAATTTTCAAATAATGGGAATGAAATGAATACTGAAATAAAGAGGAGGTTCATGGCACTAACCTGGATCAAACGACGACACAATCCATCCACAGAAATGACCACAATCAACGACTGAAGTTCGGGGGAAAAATTTGGTTTAGAGCTCCAAAATGAAAATGGTAACTATGCATAGTGAAACTACTTTATATAGTCATTTAATTGTTTGCAAGTTAAATTTATTGCTATGATTATTGTTTTATTATGTTTTTATCATGAAATAGGTATTTTTAATCCATTTGATGTTGTTCTGAACAGGAAATACAACTAATGAACAGATTAGTCATGTAGATTTATTCAAAGAATTTCTTGAACACAAAGAATAATTTTTCTCCCTATTTTTCGAGCTTTGTTTAAAATGAAAAAGGATTTGAAGCGCACTTTTTCTCTTTTTTGAGCTTCGATAACAGCAAAAAAGGAACCCCTGGAGTCTTCTTTCAACTCTTTTCAGACTCCAAAAATGTGAAAATATTTCCGAGCACTTGTCTTTTCGAGCTCGTTAAAGTAAATGAATTGATATCTACTCAGTATAAGTTTAACCTTTTTTCGGACTGAGATGGATTATTTACAAAGAAGGAATACCTTGGCTAAACATGACCAAAGAGGTTCTCTCAGATATTGTTTTACACTTTTTTGGATCTAAGTGACGAATTTACGAAAAAGTACTTTTGGAGTTCTCTTTCATCCTCTTTTTCAGACTCTCTAAATATGAAAAAGGACTGGGCTATCACTATCGTTAAGCTCGTTAAAACATAAAATAGCGACAGGCTTGTCGATCATGGCAAGAATCGAGTTTCATTCATCACTAGACTCATTAAATTATTAAATAGCGATACTTTATTCGCCCGAAGGGTTGAATTATAGATCAAGCAAATGTTATCCTCCTCAAGCTTGTTAAAAAATAAAAAGGTATTGGTCGAAAAATGACAGGGGAAAATTTGGGAAAAGTAAGTAAAGTTTGTTTTTGGTAGCAAGTTTCTCTTCAACATGACACTTCTTTCACTCCATGTCCGTGACTATTTGGGTTGGGTAATCATATTGACAGTTCATTCACAGCTATGGTTCATCATACCTTCACTTCGGTTTTGGGTCAATGCTGCCAACTTGTCACATTGTCGCCGATATGTCCAAGAGAAGTCATCCAGTGATTAAAAACTCATCCATCTGCAATACTCATAAACCTTCATTTTCATGACTGTCATCCCTAAAAATTTCTATATCAAGTCATACCCTTGTCTCTGAAATCAGTAACTCCAGTTTTGCAATAAGGTGATGTCCTGTCAGCAACAAATCAACATCCAGGAAGTTCACTTAGAAACATCAGATTCGAATACCATGAGGCTTGTTACATCATCGACAAGATCCTCGCTTCCGGACCTTTGACTAAAAGATTTTATTTGGTGTTCGACATAAAATCATCTATTCATGCCTTACAAAATGTATTGTAGTACCTTGAGAGCCATTAGCATTAATGGTGGTTGTCTCACATTTTTTAATAGCTCACATTATTGGCTGATAATCAAACGATGTCTTTCCATGTTCGACAACAAATCATATATTCGTGTCGATAGAATTGTAGCTGAATGATCGAGTGAACGAGATAAGAAGACCCCAGATCTAGTTTCATCCATTCGGGCTGCGATTTTAGGATTTTTGTACACATCATTTGTATGATGACCTTACATACATATTGTCATCCAAACATGGGCCTATATCTGTAGGTTTGTTTGCATCTGGGTAACATTCCAATGTAGATGACTTTCTGAATTATGTACATTTTATTAGATTGTTTTCTGTGCTGAACATGGGAATGCCTACCCTCAGCAATTATGATTAATAGAGGATATACCATGATGAAATGTATTGTAAGATTGATGCATGTACCATTCCGCTTCATTTCTAGGCTCATCACAGTGTAAAGCATCTCAATCAAATGTTATAATTATTTGGATCTCATGTTTTAGGGGGAAATTGTTATAGGTCAATTTGGGCACCATTCCGAATGACCTAGTTAACTGGAAATCATCTCCAGGACCAATGATCAAGGGTCTGTCATACCCTATCATTTCATTTGCTACATGCCCTAAGACAAGAAACAAGACAAATCAAGCAATACTTTCATCAAGCAAAGGTTTCCATGGTTTGAAGCTTATTATATTGCATATGAGAGCTCACCAACACAGGTTCTAAGGGGCCTAAGTGCATTGCATATGCAAGTAGCCCCAAGTGAGGCTGCTCTTCAAAGAATTTCCCGACATTCAGAGGTGTGTTGGTCACATTGTGAGCGAAATTCTCATTGTTCCGTCCACTTGGCCACTGCCTTCTAGAAGATTTCACATGTGTCAAGCATCGGATCCAAGTGTCCGCTTTACATCTACATGGATGGAAAAATGTATTTCCTATTTTTGGAAAGTTATTGGTTGAAAAAAAACTTACAATTCATTTATAAATTGAACACAGATGTAAGTGTTTGAGAAGGAATAATTTGAGTAGAGAAATGTTGGAGGATTTTCAATTGAGAGCTAGATTTGTGAAGCTGTTGTTGGAGAGATTTATACTGTGATGAGGCTTGGGAACTTTGCTAGAAGGTCACTTCAAATTAGTCACTAGGTTGTAACCTCTCCTTCTATCATCAATAAATAGTACTTCTTATTTTTCCCTACATGCATTTGTATTGACTTTGATTTTCCATATTGTAAGATCTTGGTTGATGAATGTAGTTTATGCTTTACTGATTTAGCTAACTAGCTTGAATAGATATCTATATTATTTCATCTTCTATTGTTTCAATGTTCTTTCTTGCAGGAAGCATTCAGCTCACAAACCTCTTGAATTTGAAGCTGCAACAGAAGTGACAAAAGGAGCCATTTGGAAGCGACTGAACAAGTAGGCCTCCAATCCTCTCTGTATATATGTTCTGAGTTAGGAGAAATAGTAGTATAGTATTTCACTTGTTGTTCTACATTAGCACCTGTCTAGGGAAGCGTAATTTATCCGTAGATTACAATTCTGGCCCAACAATGTTTATGCATTTTAGTTGGACAAATGAAAATACTTATATCAATCGTTAGATATATTAGGTATTGTTGATTAAAATAATTGATGTAAGGTTTATTTGATGTGAGATTTACTCGATGTATGACTTACTTGGTTATGATTTATCTAGTGTAAGAGTTATTGGTGTTTGATGTATGTCTTAATGGAATATGATTTATCTAACGAATGAGTTATAAAAAATTTGACTTATCTAATGTAAGATTTATTTCCAATATATCTTTATGAAGTACAAAATTGAGACGTGGATACCAGACTTAATAACATGAGGATTAATATCACTTATCTATATATGTTTTGGTTGTTATGTATATGCATAATGGGAACTAGCCTACAGATTGGAAAGAACTATATGATAACCAAGATCTACTCTTCCATTGGGTAGATGTTGAAATATAAAATGAGGAATGGTATTATTTACATTGTTATATTAAATTTTGTATCTACTTGATATGCACTATTATGACATGGGTAAAGTGTAAATGACATCTCACAAGACTGCCTAACTGGATTATTTGATGACAAGTCTCCAACAAGCGTTGTAGCATGGTCCATATTAGGGTGTTGACCGTATTTTTTAGGAGGGATGGAGGCATTTTGCCACTATATAACCTTCCAGCCTAAAATCGTGGGAGGGTAGTGATGGACACGCTGCCCTAGAAATGTGACGACAATTTCTAGTTTCTTCTTGGGGAAGTTAGTTCGATATAATCGACACTTCTGCCATATTGGTTTTATCAGTGGTTAGATTGGTATAGCTGATTCCAAAGTATATTGAAACAAAGGATGTACAAGATTGGAGAAGAAGTATGTTAGAAAGGATGGGAGGTTATAGGCTAGTTGGAGACCCTTGATGGGAAGTGGTATCATTTCTTGACTTACTTAATTTAACTATTATATCTCTCTCTATTTTTTTATGCCTTATCGTCAAAATTCTTTCAAAATCCTTGTGTCCTTTTCAATCTAACTTCAAGACGAATTTTTGTGAAGGATGAGTGTATGTAATGACTTACTTGATCCTATCTGGCTAATTTTTATTAATTTTAATTAACCTGCAAATGTTGTCTTTTAATTATTTAGTAATATTGGTATATATCTGCACTTCTGAATTTGTAGTTTTATTTTATTGATATGAATTTTATTATTTAATATTATTTATGTTCCCAATGTGTCTTCTCAAATATAATTTTAGATAATATATGGTCTTCTCCAATTTATTTCTAAATCAAATATCTATATTTTATTCCCAATTTGTCTTCTCAAATGTACTTTTAGATAAGATATGATCTTCTCCAATTTATCTCTAAATAAAATTTCTGTATTCTATTCACAAGGTGTCTTGTTGAATTTACTTTTGGATAAGATATGGTAATAAATTGAAGGCTAATAAATTAAAAGGATGAGGTGATAGTCATGGAATTAATGGTAAGTGGTTGAGGTGGATGAGAGGAAGAGAGATAAAATGGAAGGAGAATGAGAGGAGAGGCAGTGGATCCTTGGTATTTGTTTTGGCATTGGAGGAATTTATTTTGGGGAGGAACGTGGAGAAATAGAAGGGACATAATGGAGGTAAAAATGAGAGGAATCAGACTTAGATCTATTGGATATTGTTGGTCTTGACTTGGACACACTAAATCTAGTTGGACTTGAGCTCGGAGGGTTAGGGAACCTTTGAAGCTTCAACGGGCTAGTAAATCTTTCCTAGTTGGGTGGGAGGTAAATCCAGTCGCGTATCCAAGAGGAGCATCCCAAAAAAATCAGGAACATCCAACCAATCCACTAGAACATGTATTCTTCCATTTGTTGTTTATTTATGTAAATTTTTGAAAAAAAATGAATTTTTTTACATTTTTAATATGTTGTTGATTATATTTTACTTATATGTTTTTATAGAGAAAATGTAAAATTATGAACATGCTATTTTCCTTCTTATTGTGATTAAATTAAATAAATTTAGTTTTATTTATAGGACCCTAGGTTGGGTCCTCACACATCCTTATTGTTAGAAGAGGAGGAATAATGTTCATTAGTATCTTTCCTAACATGAACAAAAAAATCCTTCAAATAATTTTAATTATTTTAATAAATGATATAGGTTGGTAGCTCAAGGACACCAAAATTATGTGGTATGAAATTTATATGAATACTACATATTCATAAATGTATACAACATGCCAACTTTCTAGGATTTCTAGACAACATGCAGGTCATTAAGGAATTAATGAATTGAATTCATATTATTATATAATACTAAGAATGCAAATCCAATAATGTGATGATATGAGACATAGTCATTAATTTATAAGGTGTAAGACTTTCACTTATGAATGCAAGCAGGCATATTATATAAATGAGTGTGATGTATTTCCATAAAATATTATGATATTAGATGCTTTTTAACAAGAATGAGTAGATGATTTTATTAAATATATGCTGAGACTCTGTAAAAAAAACTGGTAAATTCCTTATATTTATACCATGTTCAGATGATCTTCCACTCAAAAACTGATTAAGATTCTAGGAGACAAATCCCAATATCTTCCACGATTTCTAAAATAATGCTTTCCGTATGATTAAAAGAGTAAATTATTACAAATTTCAAACACAATACCATTTAGGAACAAAAAATTAACTTATTTGGGAGACTTTCGAAACAAGGAGTCTACACAAAAGAGGGATCTTGAAGCTAAATTGACATCTATTTCATGTTCCCATTTTTCCTTATTGTATTTCTGACCTCTTGTGAGAGGCGATTCTGTTGCATTTGAGGAGAGTAATTTTCCAACATTTTCTCCTGTACTTGACTTAGTGTGAGATGATTTAATTTCCATATCTTGTTTGTAAAATGTTGGAGTGGATCTACTCATATTCGCAAGCTCAGAATCTGACATTGTTAATAATTTTACCACAAAGTGGGATTTTGTGTCTCAAGATACAACTGTTGAAGGAACTTTCTCTTCATTCTCCCCAACACTGCTAAGTTTCCTTAATCCTCCTTTGGGGTTTCATTCAGACAATAAATTTCATTTTGTTTTAGATTTTAAAGAGCCTCAAAACATTTTTTGTTGAGGGAAGGTTCAAGAACTTCTTTGGAAGATTTATTTGGAGCTGCAACCTTATTTTGTTGATTATTCCTTCGCTTTTGACCTGGGTGAAAATTTCCCTCTTTTTTATATGGGGTTATGGGTCTTCCCTTCTTTAGATACAAGTGCTTGGGACTTCTCCTCCTTTTTTTATTGAGGGAATATTTTTTCAAAGATCCCATGAGAATTAGAGATGATGCATTTCAAGGGAATCTGCTCATATTCCAATTCCCGAATATGGCTCCATTCTCGTAAAGTTATTTTTAGGGCCTCTGGTAAACCTTTTGAGATACTTGCTTCGACACAAATGTGAGCACAAGAAAATTGACCTCCTTTTGGTTCTTCTTTGTCCAGATAGTGACCCATATTATTTCCAATCTCTTTTAGTGCATCAGGTCCCCAAATATGGAGAGGGAAGTGAGGTAGCTAAATCCACACTGACACATAAGTAATTCTAGAAATTGGATTGAAATCCAAAGTCCATGAGGAGATAAAGAGGTCTTTGCTCCCCATAAATATCACCCTAATATGGAAATTATATCTCTTTCTAGTTTTTTCACAAATATAAAAACATAGAAACCCCTGCCTACTACAACGAAAGTTACTTGGCCTTGAATCTTGGGGGTACATTGTTCGGTGATCCAGGGTTCAACATATTTTGCATTCGGTCATAATCCCATAAAATTTCCAAGATATGATTTTTCTGAGATGGATAGGCTCTCTTACATGGATCTTATAGAGAGAGTTCCACGTCCAGAATCTCAACTAATTTCTTCACAAATTTTTCGGCTAGAGAAGAAGGCCCTTGCCATTTATGTGCTTGCAATAGGGCTTTGAATGCAACCGCCTCCTCCATAACGGGTAGAGGAAAATTTATCTGCAAGATCATATCTAAGATCTATTTCAACCAAAACTAATATTCAACAACCAAATCATGAAATGGTTTCCATATATAGTTTTATTACAAAATTAAATGTTCTTTATTGATTAAATGAATATTATGGTGAACCATTTTATGTTGTCTTTATAAAATTTGATATATTTTGGATCCATTGGTTGGAAATGCAAGTATAAGCCGCTAAACATCCCTTAGCCATTTAACTTACCCTTAGGTACTCTAAAGAATGCTTTAACATACTTGGGAAAACTTACTAGGTGCACTGGGAATCATTGGGCACACAAGTTGGGTCTAGTTGTTGAATATAGACAATTAAAAAACACGGTATCGAAGAAAAATATGTCAATGGATAGCACTTGTGTCCACTTCAGATTGAAAGGGATTTCTAGAACAAGGAAAATCTCATATAAAAGGAGGATGCCTCAAAGGTGCTATAAGGCATAAGAGAGGAAAGCATTCATTGTATCAAAAAGGATATGTCTAGTTTGTGCTACATTCAGATTTAGCATAGTAGGGTGAATTGAATTTGTTAAAGAAGAAGAAAAGAGAAAAGAAAATGTGTGCTAGAAAAAAAAAAGCTTAAGATTTCTTTAAGGTTTGGATTAAAAGTTCGAGTAAGAAATTGTAGCTTTTGTAATTATAGTTCGTAGTTGTAAATAGTTTTTTTCATTACTTCATAGTAAATTTTAACATTTTTTATAAAAATAAAGTTAAAACATCTTCCTTAAATACCACCTATACTTGTATATCATGGTTACTTTATCTGATAAATATTATATTCTTTAATTTACTTTACATTATATAGATTTTATTAAAATATTTTAAAATTATGATTAAAAGTAAATCTATTATAAATTGAACTTGATTATATATCTAACTTATTATAATTCAAAAAAAAACATTAATCAAATTTAAATAAAATGTAAACACGAATACATTAAGTCACATGTCTATATAACTAAACATAACCAAAAATAAAATAAAATATAACACACAAATAAAAAACATAACCAAGTGAAGATCAAACAAAACACACAAATCAAAAACACGGGAGTACAAGTTGTTTATTCAAACTTTAACTAGAGGAGAGTTATTAATACATGTGCAATGACAAAATGAACACAACTACAACTAGCCTAACACATATATTATAATAGTAAAGAATTAAAGCTTTATTCACACATATTTAACGCTCGTAAATCATTTATAATTTAGTTTAGATTTATCTTAATTATAGAGAAAGATTAATTTTTTTTATTTAAAAAAAATTATATATTTCTCAACATCTTTTTCAATTATCAATAAATTTGAAATTCAAATAAATTTAAACCAAATTAATAATTAATTATAATTATAATTATTATTATTATTATTATTATTATTATTTTAATATTTTTAATTTTTATATAATTTAAGAAAGTCCAAATATTTCCATAAATTAATAACATAAGAAATAATATATCTCCACAGCTAATTTGAAAAACACTTCTTTTCTTCATAATTGTATAATGTACATACTTGTAGTAAAAATTATAACATGTCCATAATTTCATAAAGCGATATAAAGTTACTTTTTGAGATTCACTTGCGCGGTATCTTAACTAGCCTAGATCCATCTTAACTCTAGATCTATCAAGCGCCGAGAAGGATCAAATCTCTAGAGGTGCAAACCTCTTTTTTTGAGTGCAAAACTTGAGGAAAGGTTTGCACCTCGAGAGATTTGATCCCTCTTGGCGCTTGATAGATCCAGAGTTAAGATGGATCTAGGCTGGTTTCAGTTTTGTTCGGCCGAGGAAAATCTATCGAAAATATGATTAATTTTATCAATAATATGCAAATACAGATAACATAAATATAATAATTTTATATATGCTAAATATGTCTGATATTTATCTGGTCGTTTTAATTTTAAAATTTTCTTAGTTACCTCATTTTTTTGAGATCATAAATATTGCTAATAACTTTAATGATGAAATATTTTTTTTGAATGCAAAGTGACAATTTAATAGTGTTGAATGATAGAAAATGAAAATAATAAGAATGTAGTCAATTACAAATAGTCTTCATTGTGATCAATCTCAAATTATTTTCTTTTAATATTCTTATTTTCACCCTCGTTAGCTTTGTCATCTTTTCATATCGATTATATGAAAAGGAGAATTGAAATAATAAAACATTTAAATATTTAGCTTGAACTATTGTACTAAACATCATACATTGTCTCTCTTGCTCTTCAATATTAATAGGTTGATTTACTATAACACAAATATTAATGTACATTGTTAATAATTTTGTGTGCTTACACTGAAATTGATGCACAATCTTTATCCAGTCACTTTAAAATTAATGTACCATCAATTTACATCCAATTACATCAAATCAGAAATCAACGTCTACACTGAAATCAATGCACCTAATGCAAGCAATCAAATAAGATTACAAAAAAAATTCTACATTGAGATCAATCCATCTAATGCAAGTAATCAAATAATATTAGAAATCAACATCTATATTGAAATCAATGGATCTAGTGCAAGTAATAAAATAAGATTAGAAACCAACATCTACACTCATATCAACGCATCTAGTGCAAGCAATCAAATAGGATTATAAATCGCCATCTACTTCCCTATCTCCCCCTCGAACTACATCTCTTTTTCCCTCCATCTCTCCACTCTCTCACATCCTACCTCTTCCTTCATCTCTCTCCATTTCTTTCCCACATATATATCTCCCTCTCTCTTCACCCTCCAACTATGTTACTATATCCCTCCCTTTCTCCTTCTCTCCTCCCTTCTCTCCATGTCTCCTTCTTTGTCTCTTTATCTCACCCCAAAACATATACACACTCTCTCCATATCTCCCTTGTCACTTCATATCTCTCGCAACTTGTAACTCTCTATGTATTCCTTCTACCCTCCCTCTCTCCCCCTCCAACTCCATCTCTCCTATCTCCCTCCCTCTCTCCTCCTCCCTCTCGTCCTTCCTCTCTCTCTCTCTCTCTTTCTTTGCCCTCCAATTTCCTCTCTTCCCCCATAACTCTCTTCCTCTCTCTCTCTCTCTCTCTCTCTCTCTCTCTCATCATATACACTAAAATCAATGATATAGTGCAAGAAAAATAGGACTAGAAATTACCATCCACACTGAAACCAATGCATCGAGTGCAAGAAATCATCTTCCCTCTCTCCCCCCTCCAACTCCATCTCTCTTTCCCTCCATCTCTCCTCCTTTACATTGAAATCAAAATCTACACGGAAATCAATGCATCTAGTGCAAGCAATCAAATAGGATTATAAATCACCATCTACTTCCCTATCTCCCCCCTCAAACTACATCTCTCTTTCCCTCCATCTCTCCTCTCTCTCACATCCTCCCTCTTCCTTCCTCTCTCTCCATTTCTTTCCCACATATATATCTCCCTCTCTCTTCACCCTCCAACTATGTTACTATGTCCCTCGCTCGCTCCTTATCTCCATATCTCCTTCTTTATCTCTTTATCTCACCCCAAAAAATATACACACTCTCTCCATATCTCCCTTGTCGCTTCATCTCTCTCTTCACTTTTCACTCTATATGTATTCCTTCTTCCCTCCCTCTCTCCCCCTCCAACTCCATCTCTCCATCCTTCCATCTCTCCTTCTATCTCCCTCCCTCTCTCCTCCTCTCTCTTGTCCTTCCTCTCTCTCTCTCTCTCTCTCTCTCTCTCTCTCTCTCTTTGCCCTCCAGTTTTCTCTCTTCCCCCATAAATCTCTTCCTCTCTCTCATGTCCTATATCTTTTCCTTCCTATCCTATCTTCCTCTATATTTTCCTCTCTCTCTCTCTCTCTCTCTCTCTCTCTCTCTCTCTCTTCCTTCCGATCCTCTTTCCTCCCCCAACACACACACACACACACACACACACACACACACTCAACATCTACGCTAAAATCAATGCATATAGTGCAAGAAAAATAGGATTAGAAATCAACATCCACACTGAAATCAATGCATCGACTGCAAGAAATCATCTTCCCTCTCCCCCCCCTCCAACTCCATCTCTCTTTCCCACCATCTCTCCACTCTCTCACATCCTCTCTCTCTTCCTTCCCCTCTATCCCTTTCTCTCCCACCTCTATCTCTCTTTATATCTCCCTCTCTATCCCTCTCTCTCCCTCTCTTCACCCTCCAACTATGTTACTATATCCCTCCCTCTCTCATTCTCCCCCCATTCCCTCCATCTCTCCTTATTTTTGTCTTTATCCCACCCCAAAATATACAAATACTCCTCTATTTCTCCCTTGTCACTCCCTCTCTCTCTCCACTTCTCGCTCCCTATGTAAATACATTACTCTAGATCCAGAGTTTTATATTATCTGTATTTACACTGAAATCAATGCATCTAGTGCAAGTAAGAAAATAAGATCAGAAACCAACATCTACACTGATATCAATGCATCTAGTGCAAGAAATCAAATAGGATTAGAAATCACCATATCAAAAGTTTAAATTACTCTGGATCTATCAAACTTTACATTAGAAATCAACATCCACACTGAAATCAATGCATCAAGTGCAAGAAATCATCTTCCCTCTCTCCCCCCTCCAACTCCATATCCCTTTCCCTCCCTCTCCACTCTCTCACATCCTATCTCTCTTCCTTCTCCTATATCCCTTTCTCTCCCACATCTATCTCTCTATCTATATCCCTCTCTCTCCCTCTCTTCACCCTCCAACTATGTTACTATATCCTTGCCTCTCTCCTTCTCTGCCCATTCCCTCCATCTCTCCTTATTTTTCTCTTTATCTCACCCCCAAACATACACATACTCTCTCTATATATTTCTTCTTCCCTCCCTCTCTCACCCAACAAATCCATCTCTATATCCCTCCCTCTCTCCTCCTCTCTCTCGTCCTTCCTCTATTTCCGTTCTTCTCCTACCTCCGTCTATCTTCCCCCATCTCTCTTCTCTCTCCCTCTCTCTTTTCCCTCCAATATGAAATGCAAGAGAAATAGAAAATATGGTATTTGGCCCACTGTGTTAAATTTATATATGTAGGGAGAGAAGTGATTTTTTATTAGGGCCGACATTAGATTAATTAGATAAAATTATAAATGTTAAATATTAAACGTTATTTTTACATTTAAGTTTACTTGTTTATTATTAGGCAATGCATATAGTGTACTTTAATTTGGCCCACGGTGTTTAGCTCAGGATTCACCTAAATAAAACCACTTTTTGAGTGCTCCTAAATATGAATAGGATTATGGAGTAAATATAAAAAGACGTTTTATTTATTTACCATATCGATGGTTTATTTATTTTCTATTTATTTACCATACCTCTTTTATAAATATGGTATTTGGCCCATGGTATTCAGCCCATGGTATTAAAATGGTAAATATGTAAAAAATTTACACTACTCACACGACATCTACACATTTATATACACTCTGACATATCAAAAGTTTATATTACACACATTACATCTACACATCCCTATATACACTCGGACATATCAAAAGTTTAAATTACTCAGATTACTTCTACACATCTCTATATATTGGGTCCGACATATCAAAATTTTACATTACACACATTACATCTACACATCCCTATATACGGGGCTGTAGAGCGCCTCTCCGCACAAAATCTAAAAAGTTGAGAATTAGTTGTGATGAAATATGCTTTCATCACGCGTTACCTCAATTATTTTGTTTCTTTAACAATTATAAGATTGCCCGACTATGAAGTCAAAGTTAATATTCAATATTTGGTTTGAGAAAAATATAATTTTAGATTGTTGAGTTTATATAATTTAAATATTTTTAGAGAGTTGAATTTATTTTTATATTAAAAATAACAATTTAAATGATGAAATATTGCAATTTCAATGACCACATGTTTTTTCATCATATTCTGTCACAACTATAAGAAAAATTATCATAAAAAATATTTAATGGTGTATTTACACTGCTTACTATATACTCACGTTACTTACTATTTACTTTTGAATTTCTAATCTCATCTATATATATATATATATATATATATATATATATATATATATATATATATATATTGCAACATAAAATTATATGTGTATCTGAATCTCATGCACGGACAAAAGTTACTAATAATATTCATTCGAGCACCATATGATTTGTACTTTGGGATTCTAATTGATTACAAGGTATACAGTTTATGTTTGATTGTATTATATATTACATGCTTGACAGGAGGGTGTTATTGCTCATGCATGTCAACCAGTACTTTATACATTGCAAATTGATTAATAATATGAATGTTTGTCTGCCACGTATCTAGAGTCCTCTGGCTATCTGTCATCTAGGTTGGCTGATAGTTGCCCCGCACTGATAACTCCATCAGGGCTTGGCCACCGTTGATAATTGTAACCTAAAATCGCATGGTCATGAGGTAGGCAAGAGTGGTTAGGGTAACCACCCACCCCATGCCACACCATCCTGCTCATTCTTTGTTGTCAATGTGAACCCGTTCAACTTTGCAACTCGCTCTAAGACTGAGTTAGTTCTTACTGTCCTGAATGACGCTTGAGGTGATGGCTTGTTTACTTTGATGAAGGCACTTGAGGTGATGGCTCATTTACTCATACTTGACCATTTATGGTGTTCAATGTTTATTCTATTTTTGTTTTTACACCAGGGGTTCGGTCGCTCTTCCTTACCCTGTTTTCTTTGTTTACGGTGAATGTCACCTCCCTCTAAGTGACATGTATAACTTCTCCATGATACAAGTATACTACTACTGCTCGAATTACTGTATTGTAGCTTGGGGTTTTTTAGAGTTTTTGAATTGAATGGTTAAACCACAATAAGGGTATTTCAGTTGTATTTTATTTGTTTCATAACTTACCTTGTTTATGACATTTGCAACCGAACGTTCCAGATCAGGTTGCCTCTTCAATTCTGTTTAAGGATACAAACCTGGCCAAACTTGCATGCCCTGAGCAGGTAACGATATCACGACCCTTAATATTTTCCTTCTTCTATTCTAGATGGAATTTAAACATTTGTCTCCCATATGTGTTTTGGGTTAATTCCAAAGTTTTTTCTTCTATGTTTAACCCCTGTCATGCTTTCCCTTTAGCGCAGGTCTAGCTTAAGCTGAAACCACATGGGTTATTTAGGTTTGGCTTTATACTTCCAAGGTGGCCATACAGGTATGCCCCCTGCAAACCCACTGAGCTTCTTTTCCTTTGCTCATTTTATCTTATTGATTAGGGTTAAACCTGCTATGTGTACACGTGCGGCATCTGGACATGAATACTCCTTTCATTCAAGGGATTTATGAGTCCAAGAACTCAATAAATGGTTTTGGCATAATGCTACTTATTATTTTAGACTAGCTATAATATTTGTGTCTTCCTATTCTCAGTAGTTTTAAGAACTGTTACTCTCGGTCTCAAAGCCTCTACGCCATGCACTTATGTAAAACTGGTGTTAATGTACTCTTGTTTTTTTTTCTAAGTAATGTCAGAGTTAGTCCTCTATAATTCTACACAAAACTTATGGAATTTATCAAGGTTTAATTATTAATTCTTCTTTCATGTACTCAATGTATAATTCCTACCGTGAATATAGAGTACATGTGCATGACTCTCTTTTTCCTCCACCTGAGGGGTTTATGTTTAAATAAGAAATTTGGCTCTTCTGCATACATGAAGGGCTCGATTATATGACAATGTGTTCTGTTGTTCTTTTAATTTTTTGCATAATCGCATACTTTCATTTATAAGTCATAATTTTGCTACTTTCTTTCGTTAGTTGGTATTTAATAGAGATAAATTGCTACAAATTTTTTCTTCTCTGTATATTATTATTTTGTGCTACAGAAATCTCTAGTTAAAATGGCCAGAGGACCATGACCCCTGCCCTGTCACCACGGGGCTCAACGCTAAACCTCTCAGCCTTAACAGTTTAAATTTGATGTTGAAGTTTTTACCCATAATCTACAATATTTATGGTTTTTTTTATAAAATTACCGGGTCTTTGGAAAAGTAAGCACATTAATTCTATTGCATATAGAAAGTAGGAATCATTCGGTTTACTTAGTTTCTGTCTGTGTCATGTAGTATATATTTTTCTTTAGAAAAATTGAATTTTTAGTAACATGTAATGTTTTTCCTTTGGCATGTTGAGATTCAAAAACAAGATTCGGCACCCACACCTAGTTCATAAATCACCTGGTTGCATTTAGCACATGGTTTCATTAAACACCCAGACTATGGTGGGGCCCACAATGCTATTTTTGGGTGCATGTCTATTTTTGTTATCCCTTAATTTAGATGGACATTAAAATGTAATATATTCTCAATGTAGACTTGAATGAGTTAAATGAAAGTGATAAACTCAGTTAGCTAGCATATTTCAAGTTAGAGGTTGGTTGGTGGGACAAGCAGAGTAAGTCTAGTTGTAATAGAGTTCAAAACACAATGGTGCATGAGTTGGTGCAAGTTGGAAATAGTTTAAATTAGTTAAGTGAGTTAAACTCAATTGTGCTAGTTGTAACTGAAGATACAGTAGTGATAGATCTAGTGAGATAAATATTAATTAATTCACAATCAGTGATCTCACATGAAACTATGGATTTACTATTATTAGCTACATGCATGTCAGATCCAGTGGATACCTACTTGAGTTCTAGGTGAAAGGGAGGTTAAATATTAGTTGTAGGATTATCTGCTTGCACACATGCAGGAAAACACTGATTGGATTTCTCATGATACTTGCGTATTTAAGGGAGGCAAGAATTCCTATATTTTAGGGATCTTTACCATCAGGGATTGCGCAAGCAAGGAAGGTTGTCTGGAGGCTGAGAATTAGCTATGTGTTGGTCACTTTTGCATATGACAGTGTGACAAAAATAGTTGAATGTTGGAGGCTCTTGTGAGAAGAGAAAGACATTGTATTTGTTTCATGATCCATTCTTAATATAAAATAGAAGATAGTGGGCTTTTTAGCTGTAAGATTTCCTCAGGAGATTATTTGTGTTGTGTGTGATTGATCTTTCTTCATGTTCATGTTGTTAGCGATTGTGTTTTTAATTCCACAAAATATTTGTAGAAGAAATTCAGTATTTAAATTTAGTACATTGTTAGATCGTGTGAATCCAAGATATACATACATGTTGTATAATTTATACATGGCATCAGAGCACATGAAATTGTAGAAGTGAAGTAGGAGTTGAGTTTTTCGCTAGATAGAATTTGAATTTGCAGAAATACTTTCTTGGTGCTACAACTGATTCAAGATCAAAATTTCTTTCAATGGCTTGAGGTTAGAGTATGCACTCAAGGGAAACTCAAATTAGATTACTTGGAAGGACAGGATTGTTACACTACAATTTTTCACCATGGCGTTTAGCTGTCTATATGGGTTCATCATTGCCTATTTATTGCTCCCTTAGAGGTCTAAAAACATAAAGTTCCTAAATCAAGTCTTGGAATTGGCAAAAAGCTTATTAAAACCCTAAAAATCCTAACTCTGCACTTTTCCAAGTCCTTTCCTACGGTACTGCGGTTTATTTCTATAAAACCTGCAACACATCCTGCACGTTCTACTCATTAAAATTTTGGACCCCCGTAAAAGGTAAAATAAGAAGAAAAGTAAGTTCTAGAAGTCCAGCTAGTCGAATATTTTCCCAGATGGGGCCTTCTAGAAGCGCTATCTGGTGGAGCTTCACCCCTTTCATTCATGAACATTTATCCCTTCATAAATGGAGCTATCCCTTGGTTTTTGAAGTTGAAATCCCATGATGAGAGGGCTTTATCCCTTCCTTTTTGGAGCTGAAACTACTTCCCTTATGTTATAAATTGAGACCATGTTTCAGTCTCAAGGGTACTTATAACTTGGTATTTTTGAGGTAAATTGCTGAAGAAATTATATTCTCCACATTTGGCATCATTGGCATGAGAGAGATTACATACACATGGCCATAGTCTTATGTTGATTCAGAGAGTTGAAGTCTTTTCAAACTGAGGAAAACGGCTGTTCGGGACCCCAGAAGAACCTATACAAACATCAAGGCATAAAGGTTGTAAGGTTTCTTCTTTTATTCAAATTTAATACAAATGGATTCTATTTTCTCATTGAGTTGTTCATCTATCTTTTGAATAATTTAATTCTTGGATTCCTTGACCACTAATATAGATTATTGCTTTTGAATTATCATATCTTTCAGGTGCTTTTGATTTTGTTTGTTTGTTTTTTATTGCAGATCTTACATGCTGGATAAATACCTTCTGGAATGACTGGATTGAAGATCGAGTAAGCATTGGACTTCAGGTAGGAGAATATTTCCATAGGCAATTCATAATTCTTAAGAAAAATAGTCTAGAGAAAATGGTCTACATCTGTCTGTTTGTTTCTAGATATCCTTAGGATACTAGGGAGATCGCTCTTATCCGCAAGAGGGACTTATCCATCTAACAAGGATGGAGGCAATACTTGAAGAAAATGGCTTGAAGGAATTCATTGACAAAGATGTTCCTCAGCCAGATGCTACAAATGTTGCAAATCTTGATGCATTGGAAAAAAAAGTGGCAAAGGCAAGGAGGATCCTATTAGAGGGAGTAGGAAACCACATTGTCTCAAGCCTCCATGGGAAAGCCGCACCATATGCAATGTGAAAGGCTTTGACAGATCTATTCTAAAGCAGCATTGAACATAGGAAATTTGTGCTCAAATATAAAGTGAGGAAGATCAAGATGGAAAAGGGCAACACCATTCCAAAATATCTCACGACGTTTGTCCAATGTTGGGATAAACTGGGGAGTGTGGGAATAATAGTCGATGATGATGATTTGGTGAGATTGGATATCCTAGGACTTCATAAGATTTTGCACATTTATTAGGACTCTATCAATGTAAGGGAAAATTTTCCAGATTGGGAATGACTATGGTCGGATTTGGTGCAGGAGGAGTTCAGATAGAACACCAGAGATGGATCTTCATCTGAGAATGAGTATGAAGAGGATTGTGCTTTGGATTCCAAGGTGAGGAAAGGGAAGGGGAAGAAATTCCATTCAAAATCTAAGTCCAAGAATGGCAAGAAGAGGGACATGTCCAAGGTGAAGTGTTTTCACTATCACGAACATGGGAATTTTTCTACTAATTATCCACAAAAGAAGAAGAACAAGAAGGTTGTTGGATATGCAGCTGGTGAGGCCCTTGTCTCACAATTTGAGCTTGAATTCTCATTGATCGCATGCATGGTTTCAAGTGCATTGGGATCTATGTGGTATTTGGATAGTGGTGCTTCCTTTCACATGACGGGAGATAAGGAGATTTTTAGTGACTTGGAGGAGAAAGATCTCGAGATGCATATTGAGATGGGCGATGACGGATGGTACAGCTATATTGATATTGTTACCATTACCTTTTATATGGATTCAATTAAACCATTTCAATTAAAATATGTGATGCACGTACCAAGTCTGAAGAAAAATTTGGTCTAAGTTGAAATGTTGGAGGATAGAGGATATAACGTTGTTTTTAGTGATGGAAAAGCATTCCTGGGACATAAAACAATGGGTCAAGCCAAGAGGATAGGGATTTGAGTTAATAATCTCTACAAGTTGGAGGTAGATGGTTATGCAGTAATGATGGGCAAGGAAAATCAAATGGTGAGCTAGGATGAGGGCGAATTATGGCACAGGTGATTGGTCCATCTTCCCCATGGAGCCTTGAAAGTCATGCAACAGATTTCTACTGGTCTTACCAAGGTTACACTTGTGTAATCGGACACATGCAAGGGATGCACTATGGGAAAATATGTAAAGGCCACCTTTCATGAGAAGGAAAACCGAGATTTGGGGATCCTTGAGAGAGTTCACATAGACGTGTGTGGTGCTTTCTCAGTTTCTTCAACAACAAAAAATAAGTACTATGTAATATTTTTTGATGAATTTTCTCTTAAGTGTTGGATCTTCTTCATGAAGAAGAAAGATCAAACATTCTCTAAGTTCCGTGAGTTTAAAGAAATGGTGGAGAAAGAGTCGTCGAATGAAGTGAAGGCTCTTAGGAGCGATAATGGTGGAGAATAAATCTATAACAAATTCAATAACTTCTCCAGCAAAGAAGGAATTCAAAGAGAACTCATAGCGCCTCATAACCCATGATGGAATGGGTTCACTAAGAGGAAGAACCAAACTATTGTGGGTGCAACACGAGTGATGTTGCATGATCAAGGCCTACCAATGCATCTGTGGGCGGAAGCATGAAATACAGAGGTGCATGTGCAAAATCAATGTCCTCATAGAGTACTTGGCATGAGTACACCTAAAGAGGCTTTCACTGGTAAGAAACCTAATGTTTCAAACTTTAATATTTTTGGCTCATTTGTTTATGTGCATGTGACAAAGGATGCTAGGAAGAAGTTGGAACCAACATCAGAGGTTGGGATTTTTGTGGGGTACACTGAAACACCCCATAATTATCGTGTGTATTTTCCTAACAACATAAGGATTTTTGTGTGAAGGGATATCAAATTTGATGAGGAGAATTACATGCGGTTGTCCCTTGCAAGGGAGCTGGACTTGCATGCAGAGGAGCAACTGCTGGTTCCCAAGGATGAGTCTCAAGATGTGGATCAACCACATGAGGATGTTCATGGAGTGGAGAAAAATACTCAACTAGAGCCATCCATCAGAGATGGTAGAAGCTGCACCAAAAAAGATGATAGGCTGAGACTTGATGTTCCACAGAATGTAGGAGCCCCTACTTCACAACACAGATAGGGACAGTCTCTTGACCGATTTACTGGATACATGGCTCTTATGAGAAAATGAATTGTGACTAAACCATATTCCTTTCAGGAGGCAGTGCAACAACCTATTTGGGTTGATGCAATGGTGGAGGAATAAGACTCCATTTTCAGGAACAGTGCATAGGAGATAGTCCCAAGACCGATCAACAAATTAGTGGTTGGATCGATATGGATATACAAGGTAAAGAAAGCTGTTGATGGGAGTGTGGAGAAATACAAGACCATATTTGTGGCTCGGGTATTCTCACAGATCGAGGGGATATATTACGATGAAACTTTTGTACCTATCTCAAGGTGCTCATCCATAACATCCATACTTTCACTCTCAGTGTAGATGGGCTGGGGCATTCATCATATGGAAGTGAAAACTGAGTTTCTCAATGGGATCATTCTGGAAGAGGTGTACATAGAGAAGCCTGAAGGTTTTGAAATATTCAATAGTGAGTCGCATGTGTGTAGACTCAAAATAGCATTGTATAGGCTGAAGCAATCACCCCGTGCTTGGTACACTCGGATAGACATCTATTTCACCAGACTGTGCTTCACCAAAACTGAAGTAGATGTAAGCTTGTACCAGATTTTGGTTGAGGGTAAGCTATTAATCATTGTTCCTTATGTTGATGATCTAATTTTGACTGGTGATGAGCAGTTGATACACTCATGCAAGGAGGATCTTGCAAGGGAGTTCAAAATGAAGGATATGGGCCTCCTTCATTATTTCCTTGGATTGGAAATATGGCAGCAGGATGGTGAAATTTTTATGTCTCAAGGAAAGTATGTAAAGGATATACAGGGTAATTTTAACATGGAGAGCTGCGAACCGATGGATATTCCTTCCAAGAAATTGAAGGAAAGAGGATGCTACTTCTGGAGAGGTAGTGGATGCTACCGCCTATCAACAGTTCGTCGGTTCGCAGTTAACCAGCTGAGTCAAGCTATGGTTAGCCCTACCAAGCTATTTTGGAAGGTAGGAAAGCATGTCCTGAGATACCTAAGGGGAACATCAGAGTATGATTTTTAGTACAACAAACAGATGGAGTGAAGTTGCATGGCTTCACGGATGCAGATTGGGTTGGAAGTCCATCAGATAGAAAGAGAACATCAAGGGGGATCATTAGCATTGGATCGATAGCAGTTTCCCGGTAAAATAGGAAACAATGATCTGTGGCACTCAATTTAGTGGAAGCAGAATACATGGCAGCAAGTCAAGCAACATGTGAGGCTATCTGGATGAGAAAGATCTTGATTGGTTTGTTTGGTTCTTTGATGGATCTCACAGTGATTCGTTGGGATAATCAGAGTTGCATTAAACTCTCGATTAATCCTGTGATTCATGATACGTCCAAGAATATATATATCCTGTACCATTATCTCATATATTATGTGCAGAGGAGGATCATGTTGCTTCAATACATTCCCACGGAAGATCAAGATGCAGATATTCTGACGAAGGAGCTCACCAAGAGCAAATTCAAATACCATAGAGACAGGATCGGGGTGAAGGATAATCACTTTATTTTTGAGAGGGAGTGTTGAGATTCAATAGGAAGATTCAACACCCATGCCTAGTGCATTAAGAACCTAGACTAGGGTGGGGCCCACCTTGCTATTTTTGAGTGCATGTCTATTTTTATTATCCCTTTATTTAGATGGATATTAAAATGTAATCTATTCTCAATGTGGACTTGAATGAGTTAACTGAAAGTGATAAATTAATTTAGCTAGTGGCTTTCGAGTTAGAGGTTGGTTGGTGGGACATGCAGAGTAATTCTAGTTGTAACAAAGTTCGAAGTGTAGAGGTGCATGAGTTGGTTAAGGTTGTAAATAGTTTAACACAGTTAAATGAGTTAAACTCAATTGTGTTAGTTGTAACTGAAGATACACTAGTGAGATATCTAGTGAATTAAATATTAATTAATTCAAAATCAGTGATCTCACATGCAAATGAAGATTTACTATTATTAGTTGCATGCATGTTAGATCCAGTGGATACCGAGTTGAGTTCTAGGTGAAAGGGAGGTTGACTATCATTTGTAGGATTATTTGATTTCACACATGTAGGAAAACACCCATTCGAGTGACCATGATACTTGCGTGGTCAAGGCACACAAGAATTGATATCTTTTATGGATCTTTACCATCAGGGATTGCGCAAGCAAGGCAGGTTGTCTGGTGGCTGATAATTGGCTATGGGTTGGTTAGTTTTGCATATGACAGTGTGAGAGAGATAGTTGAATGTTGGAGGTTCTTGTGAGAAGAGAAATACATTGTATTTGTTTCATGATCCATTCTTAATATACAATAGAAGATAGTGGGTTTTTTAGCTGTAATATTTCCTCGATAAATTATCTCTGTTGTATGTGATTGATATTTCTTAATGTTCATGTGATTAGTGATTGTGTTTTTAATTCCACAAAATATTTGTAGAAGCGATTCAGTGTTTAGCTTTAGTACATTATTAGATCAGGTGAATCCAAGATATACATGCATGTTGTATAGTTTATACACGGCATGACACATAATAAATTATATCTTCTAGATTTTGATTTTTTGACTCTGCCTTCTAACTTTAAGAAATTGGAGTTCTCTATACTGTTCAATCCTAACAAAAATGAATAAATGAAATAATAGTATAACTAAGTCATACACACTTGTTTCTTGTTTCTATCATTTTAACTGTAAGAAAAACAAATAAAAATACTTATATCTATAATTTTCCTTTCATATAACTGATGGTTCTACCCAACCTTGAGAGAGGCAATCATGTCCTTAGCCCCCTCCCCCCGTGCTCTACACCATAGCCCTAGGCAGTAGACAATGTTATTAGAAAAAAGGCCTCAAGAACTCAATCCACCCTATACCTCTCCTGGGTTTCATATCTCCATTGGTTTCCTACGACCTCTGGACAAATCTTTGCATCATACTGTTGTTAACCCGCATCTTTCTTTCTGAACAGAACCCCTTCCCCCACTCAGGATTTCCTGTTTATTTTTCTTGAGGAAGGTAACTGTCACAAACTTCCTCTATCTTTCTGTTGAGCCTCAGGATTACCCTCTTCTTTATATTTTTTCTCATGAAATTTCACCACTTTTCAATCAGCTCATAAACCCTAATCAGTAAGAATTCCAAGATTTTGTCTCGAGGATACATTTAAATGATTTCCATATTGTATTTTCATGATTTTTCTATTTTGATAAGTTTTTGGAAATTAGCTACAGAATGCAGCCTATTCTGCAGCTGACTATGCATTCCACAACTACTCTTATGGTTCAATAGGTTCCAGGTGTCATATAAGGAACCAAGCTACATGGGTGTTTCTAGAATCCTTCCAACATGGACTCTATCCTACTAGTCAATTTTCTTTAGTTGAATTTATTTCTTGTCATTTTCTTGCTAATAACTAGAGGCATAGTTGATTTCTCGAAAGACACTTCAAGAGCTTAAGAGATTCACATTTGAGTGACATTGATAAGTCAATTATACATCTAGTTAATCTTAGTTAGTCCTTGCATGTTTTTACTCTGAAGACCCTCATTTGACTGTTAATCTTTCTAAAAACCACTCCACAAAGAAACCCATCTGAACATATTTAGAGAGGATGGTTGAATGATTAAATGTAATGAAACTTCTGGTTTATTTATAGATCTTTCTTAGTGCTTAAATTTAAAACAAATGTAATTAGCTTCCTCAGACATTACTTAAAATAAGGTCATTCTTTATAGTTGAATAATTGGAGTAAGTTAGACACATATTATATGCTTTCATTTTCATTCTTTTTCCTATTTTCTATAGCCTTGGTATGCTCAAATAGATCCATGGATTAGGATTAACCAATCAAATAGATAGATGCTTTGATTTTAAAAACTAGGTCTTAAACTAAGCTTTTAGCTTTAGGTTTTGATTTCATGAAAATTAGATTAGTTATACTTCATTTTCTTCCTTTTAAAGTCAAATTAGATTAACTTAAATATTTTCATAATTCTAGGATTAGTCATCTCAAGAAACTAAAGAACAAAACCCCCTAAAAACAATATAAAAATACAAATAAAACGAAGTAAGAAAAGGTTGCTTAGGCACATATGGTGCAACACACTTCATCAATTTACTAGCCCTGGTTGATAATTAATAAAAGCAATTTAGGAACACTAAATTGACTAAACACTTTTTACTCTGGAATCTTGGAATTGTTTTACCATTGAGTTAATCCATTTTACTCAGGATAATTTATTACTTTTATTTATGAAATAAACTCAAGTCTTACTAATGTATAACCATATTCATTAATTATGTTTCCTCTTAATAATTCAAATGTATTTATAAGAGTCTATCAACCATAATAAAACGGGGTGTCACATCTTGCCCCACTAAGGTAAACATCATCTTCCATGTTAGTTCATCATTGAAATAATTTTAGGATATGCCCAAATAAAGTTCTTCATCCTCCAAGGTAACCTCCTTTAGGCTAAAGTGATTCCATTGCACCTTAACTTGGGGAATCACTCACCTCCAGAGGGTTATTCCTCTTTGATCGAGAATACACTAAGGTTCTACCAGAAAATTGTCATCCAGTTCTACCTTTAAACAACAAATTTTGTAATTAGTTCAATTAAAAACCTTTCTCATTTGCAAACCGTAATGTAATAATAAATTACATGTATACTCTGCTAGTGTATCACATGCTTAGGGCCATGTATGTATCACTTCAACCAAGATACATGGAACAAATTATGTACCAATATATGACTAGGCAGAGCTAGTCGATAAGCCACCGACCCTATCTGTTCCAAAATTTGGAATGGTCTGCAATACCTAGGAGCCAATTTGGCACAATTATTCCACCTCAAAGTACTCTTCTTTGGTTTAATTCTTACATATACATGGCCACCCACCACAAATTCATGAAATGATATCTTTCAGTCTGCATATATATTTTTCCTGTCTTGAGCTAGTTTTAAGTTTTTTCTAATATTTCTTACCTCATGCTCCATTTCCTCTAGCATGTCTCGTCCAAGCATCATCTTGGCTTCTAGACTGCTCCAATTTATGGGGGTATGGCATTGTCTTCCATACAATGCTTCAAAAGGACTCATCTTAAGGGATTATTGATATCCGTTATTATAGGTGAATTCGACCAGATGAGGATACTCTTCCCACTTTGTGGGTTGTTTCATTACGTACATGCGCAACATATCCTCCAATATTTGATTCACCCTCTCCGTCTTCCCATTTGTTTGAGGATGATAAACAGTACTAAACTGGATTTTTGATCCCAAACCAGTGAATAATGTCCTCCAGAAAGTTGATGTAAACTTTACATCTCGATCTGAGATGAAAATTCTTCGAATATCGTGCAATCTAAAAATTTCTCTCATGAATATAATTAGCAATATGTACAGTCTTGTAATTTGACTAAATAGGTAAGAAATGAGATACCTTGTTGAGCCTATCCACCACCATCATGATTGAATCATTGTGTCTCTTATTTCATGGTAACCCTATGCTGAAATAAAGTGAAATGACTTCCCATTTCCATTCTGGTACCAGGATAGGCTGAAGAAATCCTGTTGGATGTTGATGTTGCACCTTGACTTGCTGACACTCCAAAAATTTCGCCAGGTATTCAGCAATGTTTTTATGCATTCTTGGCCATAAATAATATTTCCTAATTGTTGTTAACATATTTTGATACCTGGGATGTCGTACATAGGAACTCCAATGACATTCACCCAAAATCAACCCCTTTAAGCTCATATGATTTGGAATACATATCTTCCTTTGGAATAACAAGAGATAATTATCATTAATTTAATAATATGATTGTCTTCCTTACTTTTTGGCCTCTCTTTCTTGCTACCATAGGAATTGATATTCATGGTCCTTCCTTATTGCCTCCATAATCTTCTCATGGAACTTAGATTAATCCTGGTTAAAATAAATTTCATAGATGCAATGCAATTTTCTACTTAAAGCATCAACAACAGGGTTCTCCTTACCTTTTACATGTTTAATTTCAAAATTAAATTCACTTAGGAACATATTCCATATTTCTTGGCGAGCATTTAAATCAGATTTTTTAAAATAGTTTGTCAAACTACTATTGTCAGTTCTTAGCACAAACCTTTTTCCCAGAAAGTAATGTCTCCACACTCGAAGGGCATATACTACTACAATTAACTCTAAATCATAGGAAGAGCACCTCTTCTCATGATCCTTTAATTTTTTGGACTCATGTTATGACCTTACCTTCTTGGGTCAATACTTCTCCCACTCCTTCCTTGTAGGAATCAGTGCAAACTTGAAATTCCTTGCATGGATTTGCTACTTTAGTACAGGGGCAGTAATTAGTAGCTTTTTTAGTCATTCAAAAATACTTTGAAATTATTTAGTCCACTTAAAGACCCGTCCCTTCTACTGCAAGGAGGTAATGGGAAAGGCTTTTTTAGAGAAGCCATTAATGAAATGTCAGTAATAACTAGCTAAGCCCATGAATGATCGTATGTCTGCTACATTTCTGGTAACTCTCCATTCCATAATCATCTTTATCATTTTGGGGTCTATAGAAATCCCATCAGCATATATTAAATGGCTCAAATATTGGATATGTTCTTTGTAGAAGTCAAATTTACTAAATTTGGTGTAGAGTTGGTGTTCCCATAACAATTTTAGCACCACGAGTAAGTGTTCCTTGTGTTCTTCCATATTACTATAATAGATCAATTTATCATCGATGAAGGCTAAATTTTTTTTATCCAAAATGGTTGAAATATACCATGCACCAATCTCATGAAAGTAGTTGGTGCATTGGTTAACCTAAATGGTAGCACAACAAATTCATAATGTCTGTACTAGGTACAGAAAGTTGTTTTGGATATTTCCTCATCCTTAATCTATATTTGATGATACCCCAATGGTGCATAGGGTTGAATACTAAAACAAACATAAATTTAATTAATTAAAATCACACTCCAAAACATTGATTTTTACAAAACATTACATGGTTATTTATTTAGAGGAGAGAAGTCTCTCAAATATCTTCAAGAAAAAATTCCTCCTAGATATTTGGAAGAAGTTGAGAGCTATCCTCTCAACTTTAGGATTTTATCCTAACTTCCTTATCTCGTAATTAATTCTACAATTACTAACTAATTCTAGAAACTCCTAGATTCGTTAATTAAATAATTAAATAAAAATTAAACATGAGATGCTCCTGCATCATACTACCGGGGAAGAAAAAGATACAGTCATATGTTTTTCTCCTTACGTTCTTAAATTCTGGTACCATATTTTGAAATTTATGTTCCTGTCATCCAAGTAGCATCTTCGACTGGTTGATTCTTCCATTTGACCAAGTATTCAAGATACTCTTTCTTTCTAGTCCTTTTAGACACTCTTTGATCGATAATGGATTCAATCTGCTTTGCTGGTGCTGAAGGTAATTGCTTCTCCCACTGCAATTTATCATGAATAGGTGCAATTGTAGAATCATCTATTGGTTAGTTAAAGGGGTATAGATAAAAAACATTAAATATTGGTGAAATAAAAAATACTTTGGATAGTTATATTTCATAAGCATTCAAGGAAAATTTCCTCAGAATTTTACATGGCCCAATATTCATCAGTTTTAACTTATTATATGTCCCTTTGGGAAATATTTATTTCTGAATATGTGCCATAAAAAATTCTCCAACATTAAAGTCTAACCATCTTCTTTTGGAATCTTCTCTTCGTGTAGACTTGTTGTTGCTTTCTTGTAGTTGTTTCTTGGCTTTGTCTTGCATTTCCTACAGACTTGCTGCAAAATCTTCACCATCTGCACTTTTCAGTTGTTGTTTTCCTAGGCTCCTCAACTCATAAATAGCTCTTGGATGCATTCCATAAAAATTTTGAAATATACTTCATCCAGTGTTTCTGTTGGATGAATTTTTATATGCAAATTATGCCTGAGCAAGAACCTGATCCCACTATTTGGGATGTTCACTTACCCGGATTCTCAATATATTTCCAAGGCTCCTATTTACCACTTCTGTCTGACCATCAGTCTGGGGATGGTATGATGATCTGAAACTTAGATTAGTTCCCAACTTTTTTCATAGAGTCCTCCAAAAAATACCTACAAACTTAGTGTCTTTGTCAGAAACAATGCTTGTAGGTAATCCATTCAATCTAACTATTTATTGGAAGAACAAGTTTTCTATGTTAGTTGCATCATTTGTCTTTTTACAAGACATAAAGTGTGCCATTTATAAGAATATATCAACAACAACAAATATTGAATCATTTCCCTTTTGTGCTTTTGGAAATCCCAATACAGAATACATACTTATGGAGTCCCATGGTCAATTTTGGATCGGTACGGATTGATAGTGTCTAATGTTCTGACTTCTTCTATTTGCATATTAACATATAATACATATTTCAAAAAATTTCTTTACATTTATTTGCATATGAGGCAAATAATAAAATTCTTGTAACTGTACTAGAGTTTTATCTTGCAGAAAATGACCTGCTAAACCCCCACTATGTTTTTCTTTCAACAAATTTTCCCTGATTGAACATCTTGGAATGCATAACCATTTTCCCTTGAACATAAGTCCCTCTTGTATCATGTAGTATAAACATGGATTTATATCTCTACTTACAGGATTTTCACAATATTCATAAGCTTCTTTAAAATTTGGATCATCTTATATACATATATTCACGCTCATCAAATCCTAAGACATATACTTGGAATTCTTTCAAAATTGAATTGATTATGCTTAATGCATCTGCCACTTTGTTTGACTGCCCACTTTTATGCTTGATGACAAACGTAAATTTTTGTAAGAATTCAACCCATTTAACTTGTATTTGACTCAATTTTATTTGATTTTTGATAGAATATAAAGCATGCTTATCTGTGTAGATGATGAACTCTTTTGGCATAAGATAATGTCTCCATTTCTTTACATTTTGAATGATGGCATACAATTCTTTATCATATGAAGAGTATTTTTTCTTGGCTTCATTAATTTTTTCACTGAAGTAGGTAATTGGTTTTCCTTCTTGACTTAAGATGGCTCCTATTTCAATCCCACTGCCATCAATCTCAACCTAAAACAACTTATTAAAATATGGCAATGCTAAAACAGGTTGTTCTATGATATTTTTCTTTAATAATTGGAAGCTTTTATTAACTCATTTTTTCCAATGGAATGGTTTATTTTTCTCTTTAATAGTTTCTATAATTGGAGCACATATGTCACTGAAGTTCTTAATAAATTTCCTGTAAAAACTTGCCAATCCATGAAAAATTCTTACCCCTGAAATGATTTTGGGAGTTGGAGAATTGATTATGGCCTTCACTTTCTCCTGATCCATATTTAAGCTTTCTCCTGAAATTACAAAACCCAAGTATAATAGTTATGTCTTCATGAAACTACATTTCTTTAGATTGATTAGAAATTCCTCTTGTTGTAGTTTCTTCAAAACCATCTTAAGATGTCTTAGGTGCTCTGCTTTTAGTTGACTGTAAATTAGGATATCATCAAGATAAACTATAACAAATTTTCCATTGAATTCTCTTGACACTTCATTCATTATTCTCATGAATGTGTTGGGATCATTGGTAAGTCCAAAGGGAATTATCAACCATTCATATAAACCATTAATAGTTTTGAATGTTATTTTCCATTCACCACCTTCTCTGATTTTGATTTTATGATATCCACTTTTAAAATATATTTTAGAAAAACATGTAGCACCACATAGACAATCTATAAGATCATCAATACGGGGTCATGGAAACATGTACATGATTTTCATTTTGTTGATTTCTCAAGAATCTGTGCACATCCTCCATTCACCATCCTTCTTTGGAGTTAACAATGTTGGAACAGCACATGGACTTAAACTTTCTCGAAGTAGACCTTTATCCAACAATTCCTGCACTTGACTTTTAATTTCTTCATTCTCCTTTGGAGTCATTTTGTAAGCTTATTTATTAGGAAGGCTAGCACCTGGATTTATTGAAGAAATTATTTCCCACTAAGTAACATTAACTTATATTGGTCTTCTTCTGGTGTTTTTTCATTCGTCAAAGGAAAAAGTACCTACTTTTGACCATCCTTCTCAAAAGTGTAAGTATTGTTCCTTCCATCATGCATTTCTTTCCTGTCATATTTCCATGGTATTTAAATAAAGATATGACACACATCCATCACAAAGAACTTTATCCTTATAGAATCCTATTTGAAACTCCACTTCACATTGTTCATTAACTAATATCTGATGTCCTTTTTGCAACCATGAAACTTTGTAGGGAGTAGGATGTTTAGTTTTTTTTAAATTCAAATTCTTTACCTTTTCTGTGGATATTAAATTATTAGTACTCGCACTATCAATAATGATTTTACTACACTTTCCTCCTGATTTGCAAATAGTTTTGAACAATTTTTTTCTTTGTGTGGGTTCCTTTACTTCTTCAACGACCTTTAATAAAGTTCTCTTCATCATTAAAGATTCACCAGTTTCATGTGCACTTTCATGTGTAGAGGATTTTGCACTTTATGTATCAGTTTGTATTATATGTGTCCTTCCATGATTATAAAATATTTATGGACTCCCATTACATTTATGACCAACTTTGTTACATATAGAACATCTTACCGTATAAGATTGTCCTCTACCTCTTTGATAAGGTCTTTGTCCTCTGAAATATGCTCTTGATGGTTCTTCATGTTGTGAATTGTTTCCTTCTCCTCTTTGAATCAGAAATCTTCCACTGGAATATCCTCTACTTTATTGTCCTCGGCTTGATGATCCTCTGCTTCTTATCATGTTTCGTCCTCTTCCTCTTTGACTCTACTTTCTTGCCAATTTTTCTTCAATCTTAAGGGCTATATGGAATATTCTTCAAAAAAATTTAGAGACAAAATATTCAATTCATCTTTTATTTAAAATCTCAAGCCATTAATATACCTTGCTAAATTTTCTTGATCTCCTTCCGTATGAACAGATCTTATACTCAATTTATAAAACTCTTATGTATATTCTTTACAGACATAAATTTCTGCTTGAGATTATGCATTTGGAGAAAAAGATTAAACTGATAATCTTGAGGAAGAAATTTACCTCTGAGCTTGGCCACCATTTGATCCCAGATAGTGATATTCCCTTTGTTTTTATTTCTTCTTTCATCATGCACGCTATCCCACCATAGTGCAGCATGTCCCTTTAATCTGGTCACCGCAAACTTGACTTTATTCTTGTCAGCTACATTCTCATAGTCAAAATATTTATCCATGGTACTAATCCAATCGATCAATTATTCAGGATTTAAATTCCCTTTATACATAGGCACGTCCAATCTTGGCTTGGTACTAATTCCCAAAATCATTTTGACCATCTTCTCTTCTGGAGTTTCTTCTTGAGTTTATTGTTCTGAGCTTTCTTCTACTTTACTGACATCACTAATGTCGACATCTCTTTGAAGTGTTATCTCCAATGTATGCATTCTAATTCTAATATGTCTTCCTTCATCAAGAAAGACTTGATTTTCAATTGTTCTTCCTCGACTAATTCTAGCTCTTCTAGATCCTCTAACTCTATGGGCCATCTTTACAAATTGTTTCTTAATATCTCGTTAAAAAACCACCTTATTTTCAATTTGAATAACAATGAAATATTACAAGGTGAAAATACCTTCCTGCTTCCCTAGAATTAAAATAAAATGATTTTCTAATTCATATATATGGAATATGGAAATAAAATTAAATATTAAAGATTCCCATGCACTATTCTCATATCACCATAAAAACAACACACCACTCTCATGTACTACTCTTGTATCACCATGAAAATAACACATTGCTCTCATTTCACCATAAAAACAACACATATCAATTTATTTCATTCAAGACTTCACTTATGGTAGCATACCAAAAATTTTGATATGCATCCAAAGCACATAAACCAACATCCAAACTTAAATTGACACTCACCATAACCATTGTTAATCCAATTTGGTGTTTTCAAAATAGCACAAACTCCTCCAAATTCATTACAGGCCCATCTATGTTTGCGCACTTCAATACAAGCCAATTATAATTGTGCAGTTCAATAAAATGTCTGATGCACACATTCCATTGAATTTTCTTCTCTCTGCGTAGAGTTTCAATGACTTGTGCAACAAAATACTAGTCTAGAAAATTTCTGATGCATACATTCCATCAAATTTTCTTCTCTCTATGTAGATTTTCAACAACTTCTGCAAAAAAAAACACCAGTCCAGTTTTTCCACGATGTTCAATTGACAAAAAATTGAATATTACCACATGGAATATGTACAAAAATCTAAAAGTATATCTACTATTGAAATGCTCATAATTTTCATGAATCTCAACTCTAAGTAAAAAACACTTGTAGAAATCACAGTTCAGGCATTTGAAGTTTTATGATCCAAGTTGGAAGATAATATTGTTAGGGGAGGCAGAGTACTACTTGAGGAGTCTTTACGCAGAGTATATATTAGAAAATAATTTCTAGAGAAAAATCAAATATGCAATGCTTCCCTATATCAAGCAAATATGCAGTTTTTCCCTAACTAGACAAGTACGCAGTTATACATTCAACAAAATGGGAATCTTAATGATGCTAATACTAATCAACTGGCTCCCACAAAGAAACCTGCAAAAAAAATTTGAGAATGTTTTAGGACACAGTCTGGAAATGACAAATCAATCGGCAATAAATTTCAGCATAGTCTGTCCACCAAAACACTAGCTCCACAAATTTGACCTGCGCATTCACACACATTCGACTTGTTCTCACACATTGAACTTAGTGCATAAATATATGACACACATAGTTCTAACCTTGTGCTCTGATACCAAAAATGGTGTCGAGGATTGAATACTAAAACACACATAAATTTAATTAATTAAAATCACACTCCAAAACATTTATTTTTCCAAAATATTACATGGCTATTTATTTAGAGGAGAGAAGTCTCTCGAATCTCTTCAAAAGAAACTTCGTCCTAGATATTTGGAGGAAGTTGAGAGATATCATCTCAACTTTATGATTTTATCCTAACTGCCCTATCTCCTAAGTAATTCTACAATGACTCACTAATTCTATAAACTCCTAGATTCATTAATTAAATAATTACATAAGAATTAAACATGAGATGCTTCTTCATCACCCGATCTTAGATCAATATTGGAAAATATTGTTGCTCCCTTCACCTGATCAAAGAGGTCGTCTATGTGTGGGAATGGGTACTTTTTTTTTACAGTCAATTTATTGAGTTGTCGGTAATCCATGCACATCCGCATAGTATCGTCCTTCTTCTTAACAAACATCACTGGTTCTCGTGACACACTTGGTTGAATATATCATTTGTCCATTAGTTCTTACAACTACATTTTTAATTTTATCAATTCAGGCACACTCATTCTGAATGGTGCTTGTGACATAGGCACTGCCCCAGGTATTCATTCTATAGTAAATTCAATGTCTCATTTCGGGGGTAATCCTGGAATATTTTCAGGGAATACATCTATAAATTTCTAGACAACTGGAATATTTTCCAACATAAGGTTCTTATATTTGGATTTAGAGAACCCCACTAGAATTGCATAGACTTCACACCCCTTGATAATGAATTTACCTAGTTGGGGTGTAGTAATGAGGCAAAATCGAAGTGGCTACTTAATCCCTTGTAATTCCTGACATGGACCATTTTCTCCTTTAAAATGGATGAATTTATCCTTGCAATATAGTAATGACCAATGTCTTTCTAACCAGTCAATTCCCAATAAAATATCATAGGAGCCCAAAGGTAGAATATTTAGTTCTAGAATTATGCAATGTTCTATTATAATCAAATTACAATTTTATATTTTGGCATTAACTCGTCTCTTTGCTCCCATAGCCAATTGCACCAACCATGGAATTTTAAATTTCTCACTTTGCAGTTTATAGTTTTGAACTATGTGGGGGTTTATGTAACTCAAACTGGCACCAGGATCAACCAAAATAGAAATAGATTGGTTTTTTAGCTTACCTTCCAGTTCTACAATAGTTGGCTGGTAATCCGCTTGTTGATCCTATAGTGCAACATTGATCCTGGGTATGTTTCACGCAACATCCCCGACTGTAGATGCCTCTTGCAGATTGGTTGTAACTTCATTTCTTCCTTGATGAGGATAGTTATTAAAATAATGTGCCTCACCACATACCTAGCATTGTAATGGTGGTTTTTGGGACCGCCCAAGGTCTAGACAGCTGGAAGCCTCAGTATGTCACTCTTCTACTGCCCATTTGGTCTTTTCTGATTTTTCCCAACTTGCCTATTTGTTGAATTCCTCACAACATTTTTATAATTTCCTGGTCTGTTGTTTTTAAAATCAAGGGATCTTTCTACACTTTCTTTGGTGGCCAAATTCTTCCAAATTCTCCCTTTGACTTGGACTACTGATAGCATATCCATGCTTTTCTGATTACCTCATCCATAGTGTTTGGGTTCAAAAACACGATCCTTTCCTTCATGTGAGCATGAAAACTACTAAATAATTGTTGTACCTTTGCCTTTTCATCTCTCAAATACGATACATATCTTAACAAAGACGTAAATTTATTGATGAAATCATCCATATACATTTGACCTAACTTTAAATCATCAAACTCTCGATATTTTTCATCATAAAATCGTTAATTTAAGTACTTTTCCTTGAAATATTGTTGGAACACATCCCGAGTCACATTCTAGTCTTCAATTCCATGAAGCTTTTTCTCCTCTTCCAACCATAATGTAGTCTTTTCTCACAATTGATAAATAGATAGACGAGCCTTGAGTTTGTTGTTATACTCATAGAATTACAAATACTTATCCATATTAATTATCCAAGCTTCGGCCACTTCTTCAGTTTCTCCATTGAATGTAGGAGGCTTAATTTTTTAGAATTCACCTTGTAATTATAATTTCTTCTTCTTCAGCTCCTGTTGATCTAAAACATTACCAAATTCAGCTTCATTTTAAGTTCTACACTTATTACTCTACTACGTATGACTCCCTTTAGGGTTTTCATGAATTTGTTGTTGTTGCTCTCCTTCTCCATGGGTGTCCCTCTCTGGACTTGACTATGTATCATGGTTCGTCTTATCCGAGAGACTCTTCAGTATCCTTTGTTGTTCTCTCATCAGCCTTTCATTATGGCTTCGTACCCAAATCATCTATGTGTTAAGTTTTTGCACCGTATCCAACAATCTATTCCTTTGACATTTTTGTCCTTCCAGCAATCTATTGGTTTGCTATTGTTGGTCCATGCTTAATTGCACCCACATTTCTGGGTTGACCTTAGGATTGGAAAATGATCTAGATCTTGGGGGCAGGCCCCCAGGATCTAAAAAAAATTGAAATGGATCTAACAAAATCTGCGAGATTAGAATGCCATAAAAAAAGAGAGATCACAAAGAAAATAATTCTACAAAGAAACTTGTTTTATTAAAATAGAGAATAACTATAGAAGATACATTGTGATGGACCATATATCATTTTACAAACTGAGGCTTCTTATTTGTAGCCTTTTTTGAGTTACAATACCATGTGTAGATACCATAGGTGGATACCATGGGTCAAAACCATGGGTCAATACCATGGGTAGATACCACTTACAGTACCATGGGTCAATACCATGGGTCAATACCATGGGTAGATATCACTTACAATACCATGGGTAAATTTCATGTGTGGATGAATACCATGTGTGGATATATACCATGGGTGGATGAATATCATGGATAGTTGTCACTTACAATACCATGGGTGAATAAATACAATGGGTGGATGAATACCATGGGTCAATTACATTTACAATACTATGGGTAAATTCCATGGGTGGATGGATAACATGGGTAGATGAATACCATGGGTGGATTCCATTTTCCATTCAGAGCATTCCTCCTTCCTTAAGAAGCAATGGTCCCCATTGCGTGAAGTTCACTCCTAAGAAGCCTTTGTTGAATATGAAGAGCCATTGAAGAGAAGGATTTTGTGTAGTTAACCCATAACCGTGATGAACGAAGATCCAAGGATAGAGATACCCTGTAATTCTTGTGACCAACTATATTACTAACAGTGTGTGGCCTAGAAAATGGACTTCGATGAGAAGGATTTTATGCGGTTGACCCATAACCGTGATGCTGATTGTTGATGAAGTAGCAAGTGCCTAACATAGCTTGGGGTGGGAGGGCACGCCTCCAAATAACCCAAGCCGAATGCTACTATGCTGAAACTAATGAATTTGAAGCAGGTGCCTGCTAAAGCGAGGTGGGAAGGCATGTCTCCAAAGGGAACCCGCTCCGAATGTTGCTCTAGATTTAAAATGAGAATAAATCAGTCAATATAACTCGGAATATTTATTATAACCTATTTTTGGAAATGGAATGATCATTCTGCATCTTCTCATGTGTTTGAAACCACTATTTGGAGATTCAAGACTATCAGATTCGCGCTGGAACTGTCTCGTCGTTACAAAATTTCTGAAAAAATAGTTGATTTTAAATCAACGATAACTCCCACATCTGGACTCCGATTCGACTGATTTTATTTTTGAAATTGGGTGATTTTTCAAGGGGAGCTTAAATCTATAGACAATTCTATGAAATTTTTCACTGAAAACTACAAAAATAACAGGAGAGCCGTCGTCCACGAATTTTCATCAGAACATTTTCAGCAACATTGCTGATATAGAATCAGCAATATCTCCCTCATCCGAACTCCAACTCAGCCGATTTGTTTTTGAATTTGGATATTTTTTTTCAAGGAATCCAGATCTGGTCTTAGATTTTGTAAAATTTTCACCAAAATTTTTAGATCTGATCTTCAAACTCGTCGCCCAAGAAATTCATGGAGTTTGTTGAAGATTACTGCCAAAAATTGAAACTGAAATATGCGTCAAACCCTCATTCCCATGGATTCGTAACCTGAATCTGATACCACTGATATAGATCTTGGGGGGAGGCCCCCATGATCTAAAAAAAATTGAAATGGATCTCACAAATTCTGCAAAATTAGAATGCCATAAAAAAATTGAGATCACAAAGAAAATAAAACTACAAAGAAACTTGTTTTATTAAAACAAAGAATAACTATAGAAGCTACATTGTGGTTGACCATCTATCGTTTTACAAACTAAGGCTTGTTATTTATAGCCTTTTTTGAGTTACAATGCCATGTGTAGATACCATAGGTGGATACATGGGTCAAAACCATGGGTCAATACCATGGGTCAATACCGTGGGTAGATATCACTTGCAATACCATGGGTAAATTCCATGTGTGGATGAATACCATGTGTCGATACATACCATGGGTAGATGAATATCATGGATAGATGTTACTTACAATACCATGGGTGAATAAATACAATGGGTGAATGAATACCATGGGTCAATGACATTTACAATACCATGGGTAAATTCCATGGGTGGATGGACAACATGGGTAGATGAATACCATGGGTGGATGCCATTTTCCATTCAGATCAGACAGGGGATGGGCTTCCCCTATAGTTCTTGGTGATTGGTGACTGGATCCTCTTATCATAACTTCTAAACAATCTTCCTGTTACTGTGCACAATTTCAAAACAAGAAACAAAAATGAAAACACCCAAGTTATCTCAATGGTCGATTTGGCCCATGCATGTGACCATTCTCAGATACCACTTGTCACAACTATAAGAAAACTTACCATAAAAAAATCTAATTGTGTACTTACACTACATAGCATATACTCACAATAGTTACCATTTACTTTTGAATTTGTAATCATAAATATATGTGACCGATATTGCATCGCATATTTCATTTTACACACACACACACACACATATATATTGCAACATAAAATTTTATGTGTATCTAAATGTTGTGCATGGACAGAAGTAACTAATGATATTCATTTGAGCACCATATGATTTGTAATTTGTTATTCTAATTTATTACAAATTATAATGTTTATGCTTAATTGTATTATATATTACATGCTTGACATGAGGGTGTTATTTCTCACGAATGTCAACAATTACTTTATACATTGAAAACTTATTAATAATATGAATCTTTGTCTGCCTTGTATCTGGAGTCCTCCAGCTATCTGTCATCTAGGTTGGCTGGTAGCTGTCCCGCACCAATAACTCCATTGGGGCATGGCTACTGTTATTCATTGTAACCTAAAACACATGGTCATGAGGTAGGCAGGAGTGTTTAGGGTAACCACCCACTCCATGCCCCGCCATCTTGCTCATTCTTCACCATCGCTGCGAACCCGTTCAGCTCTGCAACTCGCTCTAAGACTGAGTTAGTTCTGCCTATCCCGAAAGACGCTTGAGATGATGGCTTGTTTACTCTACTGAAGGCGCTTAAATTGATGACTTGTTTACTCATACTTGACCATTTCTAGTGTTCATTGCTTATTCTATTTTCATTTTTAGACCAGGGGTTTGGTCGTTCTTACTTACTGTGTTTTCTTTGTACTTTAGGATTATAATTTATTACAAAGTATAAAGTTTATGTTTGATTATATTATATATTACATGCTTGAAATTAGGGTTTTATTTCTCGTGCATGTCAACCAATACTTTATACATTGAAAAATTATTAATAATATGAATCTTTTTCTGCCTCGTATTTGGAGTCCTCTGGCTATCTGTCATCTAGGTTGGCTAGCAGTTGTCCCGCATTGATTACTCCATTTGGGCATGGCCAACATTATTCATTGTAACCTAAAATCACACGGTCATGGTGTAGGCAGGCATAGTTAAGGTAACCACCCACCCCATGTCGCGTCATCTTTCTCATTCTTCATTGCCGCTACGAACCCGTTTAGCTCTGTAAATTTCTCTGAGACTAAGTTAGTTATGCCTGTCCTAAATGGCGCTTGAGGTGATGGCTTGTTTACTCTACTAAAGGCGCATGAGGTGATGGCTTGTTTACTCTACTGAAGGTGCTTGAGGTGATGCCTCGTTTACTCATACTTGACCATTTCCGGTGTTTAGTGTTTATTCTATTTTTTTTTTTACACCATGGGTATGGTCGTTCTTCCTTACTATGTTTTCTTTGTTTACAAAAAATGTCTCCTTCCTCTGAGTGACATGTAGAACTTCTCCATGATACAGGTATACTACTGCTGTTCAAATTTCTGTATTGCATCTTGGGTTTTTTTAGAGTTTTTTAATTGAATGATTAACCCATGATAAGGGTATTTCTATTGGATTTTATTCGTTTCATAGCTTACCTTGTTTATGAAATTTGCAACGTAATGTTCCAGCTCTGGTTCCCTCTTCAATTTGGTTTAAGGATGTGAACCTAGCCAGACTTGCCCAGCCTGAGTAGGTAACAATATCATGACCCTTAATATTCTCCTTTCTTTAATTTTGGTTGGCGCTTAAACATTTTGCTCCCATATGTGTTCTAGGTTAATTCCTAAGTTTTTTCTTCTATGTTTAACCCATGTCAAGCTTTCCCTTTGGAGTAGGTTTGGCTTAAGTTGAAACCACATGGGTTATTTAGGTTCGAATTTATACTTCCAAGGTGGTCATAGAGGTATTCCCCTTGCAAACTCACTCAACGTCTTTTCCTTTTCTCGTTTTATCTTTTTGCTGAGAGTTATACCCTCTATGTGTACAAGTGTGGCATCTCGCCATGACTACTCCTTGCATGCAAGTGATTTCTGAGTCCAAGAACTCGTTAAAGAGGTTTTCCATAATGATACTTGTTATTTTAGACTAGCTAGAATAGTCTTGTCTTCCTGTTCTTAGTAGTTTTAAGAATTATTACTCTTGGTCTGAAAGCCTCTGCACCATGCACTTATGTAAAAATGGTGTCGATATACTCTTGTTTTCTTTTAGAAATAATGTCAAAGTTAGTCCTCCATAATTCCGCATAGAACTTATGGAAGTTATCAAGGTTTAATGATTATTTCTTATGTCTTATACTCAATTTATAATTCTTACCGTGAATGTAGAGTACATGTGCATGACTGTCATTTTCCTCCACCTGATGGTTTTATGTTTAAATAAGAAATTTGGGTTTTCTGCATACATGAAGGGCTCAACAATATGACAATGTGTTCTGTTGTTCTTTTAATTCTCTACCGAATTGCATAGTTTCAGTTATAAGTCATAATTATTTACTTTCTTTCGACAGTTGGTATTTAATAGACATAAATTGCTAGAACAATTTTCTTCTCAGTTTATTATTAGTGTGTGCTACATAAATCTCCAGTTGAAATGCCCAGAGGACCATGACCCCTGCCCTGTCACCATGGCGCTCGGCCCTAAACCTCTGAGCATTAACAATTTAAATTTACAATTGAATTTTTTACCCACAATCTACAATATTTATGGTTTCTTTATTAAATTACTGGGTCTCTGATAGAGTAATCACATTAATTGTATTGCATATAGAAATTCTGATTCATTCAGTTTACTTAGTTTCTATCTTAATTTATATCTTTGTGATGTAGGATATATTATTCCATACAAAATTTGAATTTGTAGTAACCTATGATGTTTTTCCTTAGGCATGACATATAATAAATTATATATTCTAGATTTTCACTTTCAGACTCTATCTTCTAACTTTAAGAAATTGGATTTCTCTGTACTGTTTAATCCTAATAAAAGTGAATAAATGACAGAATCGTAGAACTAAGTTATACACGCTTCTTTCTTGTTTCTATCACTTGAACTATGAGAAAAACAAATAAAAAGACTTATCTCTATATTTTTCCTTATAGATAAATGATGGTTCCACCCAACCTTGAGAGAGACAATCACATCCTCTACTCCCCTCGTGCTCCGCACCAAAGCCTTAGGTACTAGACAATGTTATTAGAAGAACATTCTCAGGAACTCAGTCTTTCGTTCTGGAAAGAACCCCTTCCCACACTCATGATTTACTATGGAATCTTGGAATTATTTTACTTAATCCATTTTAATTAGAATAATTTATCACTTTTATTTATGAAATAAATTGAAGTCTTACAAACCAATAACCATATTCTTTAATTCTATTTCCTCTTAATAATTCGAATGTATTTATAAAAGTTTATCAACTATAATAAAATTGGAACTAGGTGTTATATCTTTAAAATTTAACACACATAAAAATTACCACAAGAATGGATAAGACTAGAGAATATGCTTGCTTGCAAAATTAAAGATGAATGGTGACTACAATGTATTTAAGTTTTGATAACTAAATTTTAATTATAACCACACTGGTTGCTTTGAAACGCGTCGACAACGTTCCATTATATGTGATTATTACCGAAAGAGATTTTACAACTAAATTTTAATTATAAATATACTCTGAGAAAAAGTTATTAAAAAATAATAATTCCACTTAAAGTAAAAAATATTTAAATTATTTTTATAATTTTATAATTTATTATTATAGATTAAATTTTAGTAATCTAAATTAATACAACTTTATTTTAGAAAAACCAAAACATAAACTATTTATTAATTTACTTAAGGTAATAAAGTAAATACATATCTTAATCTAAAAAAATTCAAATCCAAAAGCTTTTATGATGGGGTATTTATAACTATAACGTTTAAATTTTAAAAGTAAAATAGAAATATTATAAAATATTTATATTAATTTTTATTTATTAAAATATTAAAAAAATTCATAATTTAATTATGAAATTAATAATATTGTATAAGTCGATTCATTATTATGAAGAAGAATATGCCTTTATTATTAGCTTATTTTCTAAAACAAGTTCATATTGAAATTAATATGCTTTTATTTTAATTTTATATTTTAAATTTAAAACAAATAATTTATTCTTATTATTAATGCGAATTTTAAATTAACTTATTTTGTAAAATTAATTTAATATATTGTATTAATTATTTCAAATTAAATTTGAAAGAATTTATTATTAAAATTTAAAAGTATTTGAATATATAATTAAATTACAGTAAGTTATATATATACTAATAATAATAAATATTTTCACTATACTACATATATAAAATATTGTATGACAAATTCTATTTAAAAAATAAAATTAATAAATTATTATATTAAATAAGTTCTATATTCTACCATAATTTTGTATAAAGTTAAACTCTACCTAAATCAAGTTTTATAATTATAATTAATTTAATATATTGTATAAACTAGCTTAGATTTATCTTAACTCTAGATCTATCAAGTCTTAAAGGGATCAAATCTCTCTAGTGCAAAACTATTTTTTGAGTGCAAAAATTGAGGAAATGTTTGCACCTTGAGAGATTTAATCCCTCTCAGTGCTTGATAGATCCAGAGTTAAGATGGATCTAAGTTGGTTCCAGTGGTGTGCAACCAAGGGAAATTTATCGATAATATGAGCAACATATGATTAATTTTATCAATAATATGTAAATACATCTAATATTAATATAACCATTTTAAATATTCTAAATATGTATGAGATTTATCGAGTCATTTCAATTTTAAATTCACTTAGTTACCTGAGTTTGTTGAGATGATAAATATTGTAAAATAACTTTAACGATGAAAAATGTTGAAATGAAAATTTTGAATGCAAAGTGACAATGTTATAATATTGAATGATAGAAAATGTGAGTAATAACAATCTAGTCAATTACAAATGGTCTTCATTGTGATCAATCTCAAACTATTATTTTCTTCTATTCTTATTGCCACCCTTATGGCAAGGATGGGCTATAGCTTAGCAAGGTAGAGCACCTCGTTTACAAGTGTGCCAATAGTTTTCGGGAGATTTTATCGATTGGTATGTCATATTTTCATATCGATTATATGAAAAGGACACTTGGAATCTTAAACAATTTAAATATTTAGCTTGACCTATTGTAGTAAACGTCATACCTTGTCTCTCTTTCTCTCCAATATTAATAGGTTAAATTACTATAACACAAACATCAATGTACATTGCCAATAATTTTTTATGCTTAAACAGAAATAAATTCACACTATTAATCCAATGACTTTAAAATTAATGTATCATCATCCAACCAATTACATCAAAACGGAAATCAACATATACACTAAAATCAATGCATTTAATGTAAGAAAACAAATAAGATTATGTTCATCTTGTTTATTTCAAGAACCATGCATGTTAAAATGGTTGATGTGAAGGAATTTAACATTATTAACAGAGGTAACAGAAACTCACAACAAAGTGCATATGTGACTGAAAATGTCGAGACCGAGGAGAGTACTTTGTGGAACTCACACCTATGGAGGTGGAACAAAATAAAGATGACCTAAGTGCGGATGAGAAAATTTTGAAACGACTCCTGTTTGAATGGAGGAATCCTGGAAGGATGAGATTCATTCCTATAGACAGAAGAACCTAGATATGTCCTTTGAATGATTTATTTATCACCCAAGCACACAAGGAAGTACAGGAAATTGAACAAGCAGCTGGGAAGAAGGTTAATCCTCCACCAAAACAATCTAAAAATCGAGGAAGAAGAACCTTACGGGAATCAATACAATTGGTTGGTGAAATGCTGATTAATACAGGAAAGATAATACTGTTAACAACGATATTCCAACAACTACCTAAAGGTCCCTAATGAAGGTAATCTCCTGGAATATTAGAGGCCTTAACAGTAAAGGCAAACAAAGATATCTGAAAGCAAGATTAAAAGTTGAGAAACCTCAGGTTATGTTAATACAAGAAACCAAGGTGTCAGGGCAGAAGCTTCAATCCATAATTCAATCCTTTAAACTAAATTATGAGGTGATGGCGATTGAATCAATAGGTACAGTAGGGGGAATAGCCATTCTTTGGAATGCAGCTGAAATTGTAGTAGATGGATGGATCAACCTTCCTAGAATTTTAATAGGAAATTTTCGGCAAATTGGATCAGAGGAAAAGATTCTCATATCGGCAGTTTATGGGCATCCAATTCCAGGAGAACGAGAAGAGTTCCTACAGAATATTAGGGATTTGAATAATATGCATCAAGAGAAATTTTGGCTTCTTGGGGGAGACTTTAATATGATTCTCAATTTATCAGAAAAAAAGGGAGGAATAAGAAGAGAAGATCCAGACATGGAGCTCTTCAGAGATTTATTAACTGATTTGCGATTAGTAGATATCCCCATGGTGAATGGAAAATTTACTTGGAATAATCGACGTGGAGAATGCCATCAAGTAGCATCACGGTTGGACCGATTCCTTGCCTCAGAAGCTCTGGTAAGTCTAGATATTTATATGAAGTAGCTATTTTACCAATGCTAGGATCAGATCATTAGCTGATTAGATTAGAAATAGATGTCAAAGAAGCTCCGAAAAATAGGCCTTTTCGGTTTGAATCATTCTGGTTATGTGACCCACGATTTCTGGAAAATGCTAAAAATTGGTGGAATTCAAATCAGATTACTGGCAGGAATAAGATGCATTCCTTTCAATTAAGACTAAGAAAATTAAAAGCTGAAATCAAATGGTGGAATAGAGTAGAATTTGGCAATATCCAACAGGATCAGATAAGATTGACAACAAAAATGAAAAATATTCAACAAAGAATAATTCTCCATGGCCGGACCGAAGCGTTAGAAATTGAAGAAGGTAATACCCTTAGCCAGAAAGAAGAATGTCGAAAACAAGAAGAGATTTTATGGAAACAGAAATCAAGGATTCAATGGTTAAAAGAAGGTGAGAGAAATACAAAATTTTTTCATAAGACAATGATATAGAGAAGGCAGAATAATAGAATTTTTTCCTTGAAAGATGAAAATGGTAATTGATTGCTAAAGCATGTAGATATGGAAAAGGAGTTGGTTACTCATTTCAAACATTTTCTTACAGAGTCTAATCATAATAGACAAGCAGCAATTGATAAAATAACTGCCCATATTCCGAAAGTGGTTACCAGGGACCAGAACCTAGCATTACAACGGGAAATCAGTCTACAAGAAGTTGAAGAAGTAGTCATGCATATGCCAAGGAATAAAGCCCCTGGACCAGATGGTTTTACAAGTGAATTCTTCAAAGCTTCCTGGACTTTCATGAGTCACGACATCCTAGAGGTAGTTGAAGAGTCTAGAAGAAATAAGACTGTCTATCCAGCCTTAAATGCAACATTCATAACTCTTATCCCTAAACATGAAAATTTTGATACTCCTATTGGATTCAGGCCCATTGCTCTATGTAATGTAATCTATAAAATCCTCTCCTAAATAATGGTGAATCGACTTAAACCTTTGCTGCCAAGGTTGATCGCTCTAGAACAGACAAGTTTTGTTAAGGGCAGACAAATCTCAGATGGAATTCTAACTGCCCATGAAGCAATTAATTCCTTAAAAACACAACAAAGGAAAGGAATGCTAATCAAATTAGACTTGTCTAAAGCATATGACTGCATTAATTGGCATTACTTGATCGAGGTTATGCGAGCATTTGGGTTTGATGACAGATGGCTACAATGGCTGCGTTCTTTTATTTCTTCTCCAAATTTCTCAATTTTACTGAATGGTATCCCAACTCAACCATTTAATAGCTCCTGGGGCCTCTGCCAGGGAGATCCATTATCTCATTTTCTCTTTATTATAGCTGCTGAGGGTCTAGGTAGATTAATCAAGGCTCATCTTGTTGAAGGAAAGTTGCAGGGCTTGAAACTGTGGGGACCAGAACTTCCCTTGACACATCAACAATTCGTGGATGATATTCTGTTATTTTGTCAGGCTATGGTGAAAGAATGCAAATCTATTCTCCAGATCCTAGACATCTTTATGGAAGCTTCAGGTACCCAAATAAATAATGAGAAATCTAATGTTTATTTCTTTAATTCTAATCTTGCAACTCAAAATTTTCTAGCCAGAACACTGGGTTTTAAAATTGGTTCTTTTCCACTGAAATATTTGGGAATGATATTAAATACTGGTCCAGTAAGAAATGCAGACTGGAAGGACCTCATTCTCTGAGTGGAAAAAAGAATTCATAATTGGGAATTCCGAGTTCTAAATGCCCATGGCAGAGTTATTATGTTGAAATTTGTGCTTCAATCCCTTCCTCTTTATCAACTGTCAGGAAGAGCTTGTCCTAAAGGTATATGTAATCAAATGGTTAGTCTGTTAAAGATTTTTTTATGGCAAGGCACGCAGGTTAATAGGAAGTGGGCTCTTGTAACTTAGGAAAAATTAATCAAACCGAAATCTGCAGGAGACTTGGGACTTAGAGATGCTTTCGTTCTTAATAATGTTAAGGGAGCTAAACTTTGGTGGAGATGGATTCAGGGTGGACATGACCTATGGAAAATTATATGGGCAGCTAAATATGATATGTTGCATACAATTTCAGGTAAATTGAAAGTGAATATAGTACCAAAAGGATCATCAATATGGAATCTGGCAGCAATGAACATGCACCTAATTAGATCACACAGCTTTTGGGAAGTAAGGGAAGGCAGAACGACGCTCTTTTGGGAAGATTCATGGCAGCAAAGAGAGAAACTGTTCAGCTGACTTAATTTGGGAAAAAAATTTCTTTTCACTAATACACCGAACAACAGGCTTATTCATAACTATTGGTGTCAACAACAGAACAATCAGTGGAGGAAATGGAAAGAGAAAATCCATTGGCCAGAAGCTCCGGAAACGCAACAATGGGCTAACTTGGAAAAAGAACTAAAATACAAGAAAATTTGCCATGTAAATGGTTCAGACATTCTCCGATGGGGCTATCAGACAAAAGGAATGTTCACTATTAAGGAAGGCTAGCATATTCAATCACAAAATGCTAAGCAAAATGAATGAATGATCTGGAAGAAAATTTGGGTTTTGAAACATTGGCCAAAGGTAGAATATTTTCTATGGTTGTTAAGCCATCGTAAGATTTTGACATGGGAAAATTTGCAGAAGTAAGGAATGTATGGTCCATCCAGATGCTACCTATGTCGTGCAGGAATAGAAACAATAGAACATCTTCTCAATACCTGCTCCACTGTTTAGACCCTACGGAGACGTTTAGAACAACTATTCAGACAAACTGATAAAAATAATCAGAGTATAACATACACTATTCGAAATTGGTGCAAGGGAGGGTTTAAATGTGAAGTGTTGAACAGAGCCTGGAGACTATCACTTGGGTTTCTCCTCTAGAGCATATGGAAAGAAAGGAACCATAGGGTTTTCAGAGATGAAGAACAAACTATGAATCAGATATGGCAGAGCTTAATAGAGAATATCCGTGAAACTATCCTAGTGGAAAGTTGGTCCGAGGAAGATTGGCAAGCTAAAGGTTTTGAAGCTCAAACGCTGGCCTATTTAAATTTAAAACCTCAAATGTTATATAAAAATATATGGAAGTACAAACCGCCGCGTCAAAATATAGAGGAACAGTGGATGGCCCCTCAAAATGGATTTATCAAACTCAATTATGATGGAGCATCAAAAGGAAACCTAGGTCAAGTAGGAACTGGAAGGATTTTTCGAAACTCTAAATGGGAAGTCTGTCGAGTTTATGCCTCAGATTTGGGCTTTGCAACAAATAATGAAGCAGAAATAATGGCGGTAAAACAAGGGATACTGATTGCCATTAGAGAAAATTATCAACGACTTATTATAGAGGGGGATTCTGCAATGGTTACAGGCATTCTCTGCAAACTACAACAAGGGTAGACTTGGGAGAAAATAAGCAAGAGTTGGCGAACAACGACCCTAATTCAGGAAATAAGCATGTTGATTAAAGATATCTAGTACCTGATTCCAAATCACATTCGTAGATAAGGAAATGAGGCGACTGATTATTTAGCTAATTGGGGCTGTAAAAACTCAGATAGATCTCTGGAAGCTCGACCAACTGATGCAATCTGGAACATTGAGTTACACTCCCTTCAAATTATTTTACAAAAGGATC